>NW_020769373.1:5753531-5768263 GCF_900518735.1 Pseudonaja textilis | reverse complement strand
TTTCTTTCTTTCTTTCTTTCTTTCTTTCTTTCTTTCTTTCTTTCTTTGCTTCCTTTGTTCTCCTTCGCTTTGAATTTGGCAAAGGCCGTGTTCGAAGAAAATATTATTTTAGTTTCAGACACGGCTTAGGGAGACTTCGCCATCTTAGGGATAATGAAGGGATGGGTCCACAGAGAGCTGCCCCTTTTCATTCGGCTCGTTTTTAAAGACAGATAAATCACCCCAATCTGGGGGGAACCACATGGGAATTACATCTGTAAAGCAAACGTAAGCTGGGTTTGAAACGGGGTGAAGTAGGCAGATTCGATAACAAAACAATGGCGTTGTGGAATGCTGGAGTTCGTTTGCCAGGGCAGGTGATGCTTGAACTGGGTTTCAGAAGAGCCTTGGCACATTCCTAGGAGATCAAGAATCCACAGTTAAGTCTTGATGGCTGGGATTGCTTACATCTTAAACTCCAGCTGTTGGGCTCGGTGGTAGAGGAGAGAGCATGGGACAAAACTGTCATTACGACGTCACAATGCCTCTTGCCTCATTCGGACACCTGTTACATCGTTCCGATGCCTCTGGTGCTGGGGTGGAAGAGTGTAGGAATCTGAATGCTCTCCTGGTTGCTACTGTGTTGCATGCCAGACCAAGTTCTGTCATTGTCCTGCTCCGGTGGTCTGATCTAAATGCTTGCCTGCATCATGTAGATTCAGGGCCTGTCCAACTGTGGCAATTTTAACCATGATGCACTTCAGCTCCAGATGTGGTATTCAGCAGGTTCTGACAAGTTCTGGAGAACCAGTAGTGGAAATTTTGAGTCATTCAAAGAACTGGCAGATGCCACCTTCTGACTGGCCCCGCCAACCCCATCTCTTCTCTGCCTCCCATCGAGTCCCAGCTGATCGGCTGGGACTTCTTTTTGTTGCCCTGCACAGGAGAATGGAGCTGAAAAGCAGGTTGGTGGGGTGGGGTGGGGAATGGGATTTTGCAGTATCCTTCCTCTGCCATACCCACCAAGCCATCCCCCCAAGCCACCAAGCTGCACCCACAGAACCAGTAGTAAAAATTTTTTAATCCCATCAATGTTCAGCTTCCAGAATCCCCCAGCCAGTGGGAGTTGAAATCTACAGGTCTTAAAATTGCCATGGTTGAACAGTCCCTGCTGTAAATCATTGTTTCTCAACCTTCCCAAGAAGCGTGGACTTCAGTTCCCAGAATTCCCCCACCAGTAGGCTTGAAGATGGGTGGACTTCCCAGTTTCCTCAGCCAGCCCTGCATCCAGACAAGATTGCCTTCCCCTTGCTTATAAGTATCAAATATTACTGGAACTGTCCAGTAAGAGATCTTTACTATATCCCAAGTTATTATTTTTTTTAAAGAAGGCAACAGACTTGGTTCCATCTAAAGTCCCTCTCTTTCTCTCTGTGATATAGCAGAAGTCATGCCCTAAAATAATTTACTGAATACATAGACTAGACTAGAATTCTTTATTGGCCAAGTGTGATTGGACATTCAAGGGATTGTCTCTGGTGCAAAAGCTCTCAGTGTACATCTAAGCAACGTGATAAATCATGATACGATTGAATATTGAAAATATTCAAATTGGTTGCCCTTGGTTGAGTCCAACCTTGGACATGCTTGAATTGGTTGAGTCCAACGTTGGCCAACTGTAAGACTTGTGGTCTTCAACTCCCAGAATTCCCCAGCCAGCCACGAAGTTCACAAGTCTTACTGTTGCCAAGATTGGACACTCCTGTTCTAAAGCCCATTTTACTCCTTTGCCTCTGAACATTTGAATTTTCCTTAGTAATATTTTTTTCCTCTAAGCAAAAGAGATAAGGTATAGTGTGATTGGCACATGGGATCTGACTTCCTAATAGATCTCTCTCTCTCTCTCTCTCTCTCTCTCTCTCTCTCTCACACACACACACACACACACACACACACACACACACACACAACTTATGCATACAGGCAAGCAGGGAGTTTCCTCCCACCCCATAGGCGTTGTTGTAGCTGCAACAAAATTTACAGTATCTTGGCCTGCAGATGTAAGCAGGTCATCTCTAATGCACTTGGAGGCAGAAGCCGAGCCCCCATTACAAACTGGACAGCAGCCAGAATCGCATCTGTCAAACTAATCATTAGAGATGAAGAGCTGTCAAAAATTTCTGCAGCAACCATCTTCTCGTTAACCTTTGGCATGGGGAAGAGGGCTGGGAGACAGACTGATAACGTGTGTTTTTTTTTTTTTTCCCCTTAGAAAGTCTGCGTGGTGGAATACTTTCAACCTGACCGTCTCCGAAGTCCAGGATGGCTTCTCTGTGCTCGGGGCTCGCTGGATTTGGCAGAGCTGCGTGTGAACTGGGGGAGCACCCAGGCCTTGTCACACCTCCCTGATTCATGGGCCGGCCTTGCCTCCAAGTGAGCTTTCAGATAAAAGGGCCATTTGAAATGTTGACAGGCGGCTTAGCCAGGGAGATCTGCTCTGGCCGGGGCTGCAGGAGGGAGGGAGGGCAGCTCACGTGCGCCCATCAGTGGTTAGGACGGTGCCACCTCAAGTCTGTGCCAATGGGAACAGACCACGTTCCGAAGGCCTGTCTGAAGAGGAGAGGGACAGAGATGTGTGAACGAGAGATTTTTCAAACAACACTTTAATAAAAGAGAACCTTTGTAGCTCAGGGTTGAAATGAGGGGTCCCTGAGCTTGGTCGTTTTCTTGAAGACATTTCATGACCCAGCTGGAGAGCATCATCAATGCGAGAAGGGAGAGGAATTAGTGGAATGCAGGAAGAGGAGGAGGAGGAGGAGGAAGGCTGTGGGGTCCTTGATGCTCCCTGAGCTTGGTTGTTTTCTTGCTGACGTCGTCAGGTTTCCAAGGGATGAAATCCATTTCAAAAGGAAAGAGCAAAGTCCATCTTCCATAATAATTTCTTTCATTTAGGAAAGCATCAAATGGGCAAAGTTTATTGTAATTCTGGATCTGACACAACCCGGAATTACACCACATAATATTGGAAGTTAGAAACAAACAGCCCCCAAAAGTCACATTCTCCAATAGAAGTAATTCAACATTGTCTGGTGTCATCAATCTCCACCTCAAGGCCTCAGCAGGGTCAGCTCGTGTTCCCGCGGGAAGAAACACCACCTAGCCTAAACAACTCTCTCTATCTCCACTCCTCATGACCAAACTTGGTTAACACCATCAGGACTAGTCTAGCAAGAAAACATCCAAGCTCAGAGAGCACCAAGGACATCTCAACACTTCAATCATTAGAAAGATTCAATTCTGAAACATGTTCCCAACTGTTCACTGTATGTACCACGCCCACGTCCATCCAAATACACATTGGTTGCGTTCTTCGACAGCCTCTTCTTTCTCCATATTTGCCCGCTAAGTCTTGAAGGTCTGTTTCTCCTTGTTTTATGGTCAGAGTGTCCTGGGCTGGTTGAAGAAGGGATTAATGTCTACATTACTGCTTTCTGGAACAAAGCTGAACCAAAAAGAAAGAGGGAGGAAGTAGAGAACTTGGCCTCATCCAAGGTCTTCTCATTGGCTGGAGGAAGAATGTGTTCGTAGAACATAGAATCACAGGGCAGAAAGGTCTTGAAGGTCCAACGCCTTGCTCAAGGAAGGAGACCTTATACCATCCTGGTCAAATGTCCGGTCTATTTTTGAAAATCTCCAGTGATGGTGCAGCCACAACTCTGAGAGGCAAGCTATTCCGTTGATTAATTGTTCTGTCAGAAAATACTTCCTTCCTTCCTCCCTCCCTCCCTTCCTAATGATTGGATTCTTACGACATATCACACCTCTGAAAATCCAACCAGTATTCATAGTAAACTAGCGTAACATGTTACATAAATGCAGTTGGTAAAAGTTAAACCATTCTGAGTTAAAAACAGCCATTGAGAAGCACATAATGTAGAGATTGGAGATATGTGTTTTACATTTTGTGTGTGTGTGTGTGTGTGTGTGTGTGTGTAGTGCAGTGTTGATGAAGTGATGATGCCTCAACTATGTGGTTATAGTTGACTGAAGGCAGAGGCTCAATGAAAGGGTAGCCATTAGTATCTACTGAAGCATCCATTAAGGACCTACAGTAAGCAACCCAGTGAATGGTTTGGGTTGCATTATGATCAGAAAAAAATGTGAGAAAGAGTACAATAATTTGAACTGGGATTTACCTTGATAAATTATGGTGATCTGATGGTTCAAGAAGTTGAGGGGTTAGAAAACAAGGATGGCACCTACTTCAAGAACAAGGTGTCATGACAAATTCTTTCAATGCTTCTAAAACAGAATACATGAAAGTCGAAATCAATGACTCTATCCCATCACAGGTCAAATCTGCCTTGTGCTCCTCTAAGTCGAGCCAAGATTAAAGGAGCGGTTTAGATTTACGAAGTGCAGGACAGAATTTTGGCTCAAGCTTCTGAAAATTTATCATCTCTGGATTGTGGAAGCCTGTATGGAAGGGGAATGCAAACTGCTTCCTATCTTCATTTGTACGATTCCACTAGTGATAATAAGGCAAAAGGTATTCATTCCATTGCTAATTTGAGCCATATGATTCCAATTCCATCTCCTTCACCTTGGGTGGATGTGACGTGGCCTCCAGTCCAGACAGGAGTAGGACATAGGAGGGAATTTCCTGCAGAACCCATTGAACATCTACAGATGTTGACCCATGCCCTCAAAACTCTCTTTGCAAGATGTCTTACGTTGGGATGGTTCTCCTCCTATATACTTATGTATTTATTTAAAAAATAAATAAATATTGGTCATCCATCTTACCATAGGATAATTCTGGGCGGCTTACCCTCATAAAAAATATGCCCATACATTTGTAATTAAAACATAAACAGTTAAAATCAACATTAAAACCTAAGTGCTAAATTTATATAAAGACATAACGGGAGACTACCATAGATCTATTTCATGCTCTTTAGCTCTCATCAGCTAGCCACACCCTGCAGGGATTTATGAGGGGGTTTCCTTCAGCACCTGAGAAATTGTGGCCAGATGGAAAAGGGATTGGAGTAACGCAGTAATTCCTCCTCAGCAGGCGTTCGAGCTGGTGCCCTAAGTTACGGCAGATCCCTAATTAACTTGCAGATCCCGGGAAAGGCAACCAATGACAACTCTATCGCCTGTCTCTTATTTAAAAGCGTGGCAGAAAGATGGGTAGACCTCGAGTTATGACCACAACGGAGCCCCAAATTGATGTTGCTCAGTGAGACATTTTTAAAGTGAGTTTTGCCCCGTTTTACGACTTTTCTTGCCACGTGTGTTAAGTGAATCACTGCAGTTGTTAAGGGATTTCCCCATTGACTTCGCATCGTAAAAAGGGGATCACCTGACCCCAGGACCCTGCAACCATCATAAATGTGAGTCACTTGTCAAGCATCCTGTTCTGACCCAAACCTTGTTCCAAGGAAATAAACACGAGACAGAGGTAACAGCAAAACCTTTTAATTATTCTTTACGAATTCCGTTCCTTCTTGGTTAAAAGGCCGTTTCAAACTAATTGTCTCTGATAAGAATGAGCCTTGCCAAGGTTGTGCAAGTCTGCCAAGAACACTAGATAAAGTTGCCAAGAAATATTTCAAACACAAAGAGTCTCCAAACAAACTAAGATAGTTCGAATGTCCACAAGGCTTGAGTGCAAAAACATCTTTGCTTCCTGCAAAGAACTCCGGTTTCTCAGCTGGCTTTTATCTCTTAAGGGAGGGGCCATTACCTTGCAGCCTTACTCCCAAGTCACCCTTGTTGCTGCAGCTGCTCTTTCCTACGAGCAGCCCTGCACGCACACACACTGGGCCCAGGCTCCTTGGGGGACTCTTCCTCATTGCTGCCAGCCTCCACAATCTCCAAAGGCAGCACTCCACTCCCTGATGGTCCTGGCCCCATTCCTACATCACACACAGGCCCCTCATCTCAGTCCTCGCTCTCCGAGACCTCAGCCATCCAAACCTGGTACCGGCGAATCACAACACTATCCGACTGTAAATCACAGGATCATGCTGCATCCCACATGCTTTCAACTTTCCCAACTTCTTACTTCTTGTCGTAAGTGTGTGAAAAATGGTCATAAGTCCCCTTTTTTTCAGTGTCATTGTAACTTGGAACGGTCACTAAATGAACTGTTGTAAGTCAAGGACACCACTCTCACATCTAAGCAAAATCCTCAAACTCTTCCCAAGATGACTCTCTACACTTCTAGAGATCTTGGAAAACCAGAATAGTTGCTCCAACCACTCTTACTACGAAGATACTAACAAACATCTCAGAATAGCGAAAAGTAAGAAGTTGGAAAAGTTGAAAGCATCTGGGAACACTTGCAAGGAAGCCCCCCCCCCCCCCCGTGTAACTGTGGTGGAGATCTAAATGGGGGTCAAACAGACCAGGATGTTGGAGATCAATTCTCAATAAGCAAAACTCTCTTGACAGTTGCCAAATAACTACTACACAAGCTAGTTGTTTTGCATCGATCAATGTTACTCTGTGGATCGTATTATCTAGGAAATCCCAAAGTTGCTAGCCTGAGATCTGAATTAACCACATTCTTCTCAAATTAAAATCCCAGTTTTGGAGAAGCTCGCTAGGCTTCTAACCCAATGCCTCTGAGAAGACAAGGAGCCAAAAGAGATGTTATTAAAATCCAGGGCCAGTAATTTGCTCCCTACTGACTTTTTCCCTTTCTTGTTCAGGTTACCGCAGCTTCTCAAAAGGCATAACTTAAAGCTAGAGAAGAAAAGGGAGATCTTTTTTTTTAAAAAAAAATCATCTCCTTGTCCTGGTGTTGCAGAAGAAAAATAAATAGCTGGGGGTGGTGAAATATATATATATATGCAGCAAAAATGTGGATGGAGAATTGCAAGCATCTGTTTTACAGCTCCTGCAGCGGAAAGTGGGCACGCTGGCATCTCAAAAGGAGAAGGGGTTCTCATAGAGAAGAGCTTCAGTTTAATCTTTTGACCCCTACAAGTAAGAGGGAAATGCTACTCCACCATGAAACTTTGCTACCAGTCAACTCAATCAGTTAGAAGGACCAATCAATGATTCCAGATGAAGTGGCTTCTTCTAAAATCCAGATGCATCTTCTCAAATATAGCCAAACTAGAGACTTTTGAGGGATGCTTGGTGATCTCTAAGCTTGGTTATTTTCTTGCAGACCAAGCTCAGATAATGTCATCAACAAGAGGTCCTTGGCGCTCTCGGAGCTTGCTGGTTTTCTTGCAGATGTTTCATTAGCCAAATTAGGTGACATCTTCATTTCAGCCCTGAGCTACAGGTTATCTTTTATTCACATCTTCAGTGCTAGCTTGTGTGTTAGCACCAATGTTATCTAGTTGGATAATGAAATGTTTTCAAAAAAACCCACCAAGCTCAGAGAGCATCAAGGAGCCCACAGTCCTCCTCCTATCTGTAAACCCCTCCTTTCTAGCACAGATGATGTAACCTAGTAGGGTCATGAAATGTCTGCAAGAAAACCATCAAGATCAGAGAGCATCAAAGGGGTTGGATTTCCACGCCAAGCTACAAATATTCTCTTCTGGTACCCTGTTTTCCCAAAAATATGTCCCTGAAAGTAAGTCCTAGCTTGATTTTTACACGTGTGCCTAATATAAGCCCTATCCCCAAAATAAGCCCTAATTAAGATCTTGCCCACTCCAGAGTGGACAGGTAAAAATTAAGCTAGGGTGGAGATGGCGGGGTGATGGAGCTGCCCTACTACTTATCTTTGGACAGTTGTTACTAGGCTTTGAACACCCCGACACCTGCCTTGCTGGCCAATTTCTTGTGCAGCTGGCAAGACTTTCCTAAAGGCCTCTGTAGCTGGTAACAAAACCCTGGATTGATTCTGGAGCTTTGTTATCAGCTGCAGAGGCCTTCAGAAAAGCCTTGCCGGCCACAGAAGAAGAAGTTACTGAAGGTCCCTGACAGTGAAAAGGAGGCCGGGGGCGACGCACACAAATGAGGTTAGTCAGTGGAGGACATCCCCTGAAAATAAGACCTGGTGCCTTTTTTTTTTTGGTGGGAAAACATGGGTAGTACTACAGATATTTCCCTTCCCTACACGTTTCAAGCATTGGGTTGAAAATTCCACAATTAAATTTAATATTAGCAGTTGCAATCTCTTTCCTTCCTCATCTTTGGTTCCTTGCCTCGAGACGATGTCTTTGACCACTCACCACCCTGAGCTCCGTCATGTAAGAGCGTGAGCTACAGAGAAATAGCCCTCTGGTAGGAACCTCCCATGAAGACCTACCACCTTCTACAGCCCAAGCTGTGAGCCTTTCCAATTGGCAGCTGACCATTCCTTCCAGATGCCTGAACCCACGGAGGACAGCTTGCCTCTTAACCTGTCACACTTGGTGGCCAAAATCTCACCTCGGTTGGCCAAGGTCTTTACATAACCTGACCTCTGGGAGGCAATTACATTTGGGTTTCTTGCCTGCACCCATCTGTTTCCAGTCCTGACATCAATTCAGACTTTCAACAAAGGATGAGTTCCCATGAACTCCCTGGCTTTATGACCAGCTGGTTCTTATTAGGGAATCAACCAATAAAACGAAGAAGGAGTGAAACAGTCTTCAGTGTGTTCTCCCCAACATTTGGCCATGTGTTTTAATTTACCGTTCTACCAAGCCCGACTTGCCCTTCCATGCACTGCACATTCCATACCTCACATATTTTGCTTATTTTGATAAATGTTGCTTTTGGTTTTGTTTTTTTTTAAATGAGCACGGGGGCAGGAACCTGACACCTACTGTCTGCTTTTAGCTGCAACCCTAACGCACATGTGTACGTTCATGTGAATCTCCATTTTTATAGGAGGGGAATCTCTCCACCTTACAGCATCCGTGACTTTGCTTTTAGATAAATTGGGAATGTGCAAGGTAGTCTGATACCACGCTGGATACGGGGGTGGTGGAAAGATCTACAGCGGGGATTAAAATGTAATAAGAAGTAATAGGAGGAATGAGGAGAGAATAAGGAAGAGAGAAAGCAGCAGTTTATATCCAGCCAGTGGTGAGTGAATACAGCATGAACTTTGGGAGCTGATATTTAACATTTAGATCAGGGGGCATCCAGTGGTGGGATTCAAATTTTTTTTATGACTGGTTATGTGGGCATGGCTTAGTGGGCATGGCAGGGGAAGGTTATACTGCAAAATCCCCCTTCTCTCCCCACCCCACTAACCTGCTTTCCAGCTCTGTTCTCCTGCACAGGGCAACCAAAGAAGACCCAGCCAATCAGCTGGGATTCAATGGGAGGCAGAGAAGAGATGGGGTTGGCGGGGCCAGTCAGAGGTGGGATTTGCCGGTTCTCCGAACTACTCAAAATTTCTGCTACCAGTTCTCCAGAACTGGCCAGAACCTGCTGAATACCACCTCTAGGGGTATCCAACCTTGGCAACTTTAAGACCTGTGGACTTTAACTCCCAAAATTCCCCAGCCAACCACAGATGTTCACATGACTCTGAGACAATGCAACCATCATAAATATAAATCAGTCCTAAATGTTGCATCTGAATTTTGATCCTGTGACCCCAGGGAAGCTGCAACAGTTGTAAATGTGAAAAAGGGTCATGAGTCACTTTTTCCAGTGTTGTTGTAACTTCAAACGGTTACTAAATGAATTGTTATAAGTGGATAACTTATAACTGTTATAAGTTACTTCCTGTAATCTAATAAATCAATCCTTATTTATGAATCTACAGGTATTGCGAATCTACATGCATTGTATGGGCTGTAAAGCAGATAAGGCAAAGTCTATCTCCCATCCTGAGGCTGAGATTTGTGCAGTGCAGGCTAAGCCTTGCCTACTGATCTGAAAGACCAGTTCTTCCTTAATTGTCCTAAAATTCCTTCTCTTGGTTTCAATCAGAAAACAAGTTGGTCAAGAGTTTGCTTGTATGCGCCATGCACAGAATAGAATAGAATAAATCACAACACAACACAACACAATAGGTGGAATAGACCTCGGAGGTCCTCTAGTCCAACGCAAGAAGGGGACCCTATACCATTCAGACAAATAGTTGTCTAATCTCTTCTTAAAAACTTCCAGTGTTGGAGCATTCACAACTTCTGAAGGCAAGTTGTTCCACTGATTAATTGTTCTAACTGTCGGGAAATTTCTCCTTAGTTCTAAGTTGCTTCTCTCCTTGATCGGTTTCCATCCGTTGCTTCTTGTCCTGCCGTCAGGTGCTTTGGAGCATAGCTTGACTCCCTCTTCTTTGGGGCAGCCCCTGAGATATTGGAACACTGCTATCATGTCACCCCTAGTCTTTCTTTTCATCGGACTGCACATACCCAGTTCCAGCAACTGTTCTTTATATGTTTTAGCTCCCAGTCTCCTCATCATCTATGTTGCTCTTCTCTGCACTCTTTCTAGAGTCTCAGCATGTTTTTTTACATCATGGCGACTACAACTGGATGCCCAGAATGATTTGTACCCTGGACAGCAAGGGGAGGATGAGGGAAATCCCACTTCAGTTTGAATCGCAAACAGAGCGTGAATCTAAGTAGCGGGGCCAAATATTGCACAATCGGCTGGTGGCCTAGCAACCCTTCTTGTTTGTCCTAATTTGCAGGAAAAACAGACCGAAATGCTTGAGATGAAACCGCTTCTCCCACTGTCTTTGGCTGAAGGAGGTGATAATTTCCAAGGGAGCTTTGGGTTGCTCCACAACTCCACCTCTTGACTGAGTGAGACGGGAGGAGGTAGCAAAAAAAAACCCACCATCTTATGGAAAGGGGAGAGTTTAATAAGGGGGTGCAACAGGATCATTTCTCAAAACCTCTGGAAAATGAAGAAGCATCTCGAAATACAGATGCTCCGCCTAGCAAGGAAGTTATTACACTCCTTATAAGAATTTGGGGTGACTTAACTTGGAGATAGTGAGGGAATGTTGCTATGCTATTTTTCCTGCTTCTTCTTCCTGGTGCTTTCTAAATTTAGCAAGACAACGTTAGTCAGATTCCTCAGCCGATTATGGGAACGTTAAGAAATATAAAATAAA
Organism: Pseudonaja textilis; assembly: GCF_900518735.1. The sequence continues at coordinate 5,757,243 of NW_020769373.1, read as the reverse complement.
AAATAAATAACTGATATTTAATGAAAAGAAGGACTGTGATGAAGCACCCACAACTTTTGAAGGCAACTCATTCCATTCAGTGGTGGGATTCATTTTTTTTTTTACTACCGGTTCTGTGGGTGTGGCTTGGTGGGCGTGGCAGGGGAAGGTCACTGCAAAATCTTCATTCCCTCTCCACCCCACTAGCCTGCTTTCCAGCTCCGTTCTCCTGGGCAGGGCAACCAAAGAAGACCCAGCTGATTAGCTGGGACTCAATGGGAGGCAGTGAAGAGATGCGGTTGGCCAAGGTGGGATTGGCCAGGTCTCCGAACTACTCAAAAGTTCTTCTACAGGTTCTCCAGAACTGGTCAGAACCAGCTGAATCCCACCTCTGATTCCACTGGTTCATTCTTCTCACTGTCAGAAAATTTCTTCTTCATTCTAGGTTGCTTCTCTCCTGGATTTCTTTCCACTGGATGGCATCCGACTTCAGGAGTTTCACCGACCAATTTGCTTTCCACAGACATACATGCATGTGCATTTTAATATATAGAGTTATCCCTGAAGAGAATTGGTTTCTGACATCAACTTGGATGGGCAAACCCAATCCAGGCTCCCGATCGCTTCAGTCTCTTGCGTTGGATGGGATTAACGGGGTCTGAGCTGATTTGAACAGGAAAATCAGATCAGATCAATTTTGCAAATCCATTTGCACGCTTTTCCAGCCCGGCATTTCTTGTCCCAATTGGGTGGGATGGGGAGGGAAGGTGGGGAGAGGGGTTGGAAGATAGGTCACAAACAGATCCTTTGGATAGCTATTTCATCGTCTGGTCCAGGAGATTAAATTTATCTCAGGCCTCTGAAGTTTCCCGGCTGCTGGGGCTGCTCCTAAGAAGGAAGGCCCCCACCTCTGTCTAACCTTCTGCATCAAGCTGATATAGCAATTAGCCATGCTTGCACCATGAAAAGGCTGCCACCGCCCTCCAGACCAATTGCCAGCCCTATCCAGAGACAACTGCAAAGAGGAAGGAAAACCTTGGCGCCGGCAGGGTTTATTTGGGGTCACCCTGCAGCTGAATATACGAAATAATACGCTGTGTCACGTCAACCAGAACCTGGGGAGAACCTGGTGGGTTGGGTGGGTGGAGGGGTGTGGACACACAGCTGGTCCAGGGTGGCTTGCAAGATGGGGAGGAGATAAATCAACCCCCTCGGTGTGGCTGTCGTGGAGTAAAGGATGGATAAAGACCGTTCTGCGGCTTGACAGATCTAAGTGAGTTGGAGGTAGAGCGTTTCAGGGTCAGGAGGGGAAAGATTTGCCTTTCATTTTTTTTATTTCCCCGCAACTCTTGGGCACATAAATGGAGGCGATCATCGGTCTGTACTTAAAAGCAACAGCAGGAACAAGAATGGACACGAGGAATTTGAGGTGCTCTGTGCACATCCCTTATGGAGTCTAAAATCCACAAATTAAGGAATTTTATCTGAAATCATCAGGAAGGTCCCTTCTCTTCCCTTTGCCTTCTTTCCTTTTCTTTCCTTTTTTCCATTATTTGTCTTTCCTTTCTCTCTCCCTTTTCCTTTTCTTCCCTTTCCTTCCCTTCCCTCTTCTTTCCTTCTTCCCATTATTTTCCTTTCTCCCTTTTCCTCTCTCCCTTTTCCTTTCCCTTTCCTTTTCTCCCCTCCCCTCCTTTCTCTCTTCCCTTCCCTTCCCCTTCTTTTCTTTTCCCCTAATATTTTCCTTTCTCTCTCCCTCTTCCTTTTCTTTTCTTCCCTCCCCTTTCCCAATTAGATAATCCTATCGTATTAAAATCATACATAATATCAAAAATGTATCACCAGACATAAAACATTACAATTCTACCAATTCACTGACTGATCGGATACAATAAGTTGAGCTTTCTGTAACCGTGATTATTGAAACGAACAAAAAAAGAAATAAATTTATTTTTCCCAAATTCTTTCCATCCTTTTCCAAAAGGAAAAAAAAACCCACCCTGATTTGTACTAAAAGCAAAACACACACACAAATGCCCCCTCCCTCCAAAGCAGACTCCCCAATAAGCACCCCAAATTCTGCCCCCATCCACAGGTGTGATCTAATTCTCAGTTCTCCCCATGGGAAGTGTGAATCTCTGCTGCCAAATGGGTGCCTGGGATTGCTCAAAAGGATTAAAATTGCACAAAGAGCAAATGTTATCCTGACATTTAAAAAAAAAAAAATTAAATAGTCTCTAGCTCAGTGGAATCCGGCTCGATCCTGAAACCACCCTGAAGGTTAGATGCTATAAATGTAAGAATTCACTACATGTTTAAATCCAACTAATTGATTCAAAGGTTTGGTTTTTTTTTTTTTGGTTAAAAAACAAAATAAAGCAATGGGAAGTCACATCCTAACATTGCCAAGAAAACCATAGGACCCCACGGTCACTAACTATCAGCTCTCCTCTTCTTGCTTTTTCATCTAATGGCTGAACTTCTTGTCAATTATCTGATAAATATTCTTTGTGGGCCTTTTAAGTTCCCGCTGAACTTTGATTCAAGATCAGACAAGAGTTGGGGGAATCTAGCTTGTTTATATTTTGGAACGATATTAGAGCGTTGTCTTGAATTATAAAGTCCCATTAGACTTCGTCTCTCCCAAATGTTTTGCTCCCTTGCAAATGGTGCAGAGTTTATTCAGACAATACGGTCCCGCAGTTCTTTGCCGCAGCTCAATCAAAGCAGCTTGGCACATAATATATATATATATATATTAAGCACCTAACCCAAAAATACAAGGTGAAACAGTCCTTCTCTGCAGGAAGAAGGCACAATAGCGCTGTGTTGTGATTCCAAGATAAATGCAAAACACATTCTTGGCTGGGCAAATGTTCCAACAGCTTCCACGGAGGTTGGTTGAAAGTCAATAAAAAGTGTTTGAAGGAATAAGGAGGTGTTGCAAAAAAAAAGCAGGGCTCTAATAAAATACAAAAATCCACCAGGGTTCGAGAAAGAAACGGAGTCTCCCCCCCTCCACTTCCCATAAAATGTACATCCTCTGCCACTCGCCAATCTAAATAATCCAACCACCTACACAACTTTGCCATCGTCAACGGGGCTGCTCCGAGATATTTGACCACTAGGAACAGCAGCACACAAAGAATGGCTTTTCCTTCACCTGCAGAACCTGATTTCAGGTAGTCCTCAGCTTACGACCGCAATTGAGCCCCAAATCCCTGTTGCTAAACGAGACAGGGAAAGGAATTTGGCCCCCATTTTAGGGCCTTCTTAAGGAAATCACTGCGGTGGATCAGTCAGCCACAGGGGCGTTAAAATCCCTGTTGACCTTGCTTGTCAGAAGGTCACAAAAGCGGGTTGCGTGACTGTGGAGACATTGGGACCATCATAAACGGGAGTCAGTTTCCAAACATCCGAAGTTTGATTGTGTAACTAAGAAAAATCAAGCAGGCCTTGTTTTTTTTTTTTTTTTTAAATCTAGGACTTGTTCAACAGATTTGGTTGGTACAGATGGGAGGTCCCAGCTGTCTTGGTCTGAGCTTGGAAGCTAAGCAAAATTGGGATGGGTTAGTACTGGGATTAGACTTAACTAGAATATTTTGGGCTCTGGGCCTTAGGCTTGAAGAAGTCAATAATTGATTGCTGTCATGAAACGCCATGGCTATGTTCAAGTTTGTCTGTCTGTCTCTATCTATCTATCTATCTATCTATCTATCTATCTATCTATCTATCT
>NW_020769373.1:5724925-5753239 GCF_900518735.1 Pseudonaja textilis | reverse complement strand
GATAGATAGATAGATAGATAGATAGATAGATAGATAGATAGATAGATGATGGATGGAGACAGACAGACAGACAACTTGAAAATATCCATGAAGTTCATCTCTCTCTCTCTCTCTCTCTTATCCACCTACCTACTTACCTGATCATCCTGATCTATATTATTTATCTATAGTATCTACAGTATCTATCCATCCATTCCTATATCCTCCCTCCCATCCATCCATCCATCCATCCATCCATCCATCCATCCATCCATCCATCCAGTATTTGGATTCTTTTCTACCCTGGCTTTCTTTTCTATCTCTTCCCCAACACCCATTTTAATCTCCAAAACAGTGTTTCTCAACCTCAAGCCACGTTTTGTGCTGTAACGCTAAAGGTTCTGAATCACTTCTAAGTGGAAAAGACGTGTTATTCCACCCCCCCCGCAAAAAATGCCCCCAGGTCCTTAAAAAAAAAGGCACGTGACTAAACAGGTTTTGATCTACAGCACGATATAGGGATAGGGAGGAAAAAAATTAAAACGAGTGGGATTCTTGGAAGGTACCAAGGGTAGAACAATTGTCCATTTAGAGGTATTTGGCTCCAATATATGAATGGAATTCCTGCGTGAAATCAAGCTTTGCAGCTGTGAAAATGGTGATCCTGAAACTCGATTACAATTTTTAAAGGTCATTGGAAATATACAATGGATCTTCCTTTCTATAATATAAACATTCCCCAAGACAAAAGTGACTTTCTTCACTGGCTCAATTCCCTTCATTCATTTTTCAAGAAGGGTGATTTCTTTTTCCCCCCTCTTTCATGGCCGTGCTAGTAAAAGGAACATCTTAATCCAATCCAATCTAATCTCTAATGTGTTCCTCTTCCTCAAACCGGGTTCTTGCTGCACAACCAAGATGATTAGGGGGCTGGAGGCTAAAACATACGAAGAACCGGTTGCAGAAATTGGGCAGGCCTAGTCTATTGAAAAGAAGGACCGGGCTGACATGGTAACAGTGTTCAAATGTTTGAGGGGCTGCCACAAAGAAAGAGGGGGGTCATTTTTACTTGGAACCGTCACTAAAGGAATGGTCGTAAGTTGAAAATGACCTGTGCATCTACCCACTTACCCAGCATTGACCATGGAGAGTGGGGGAGGGGGAGAGAGAGATGGGCAGGAGAGGAAGAGGGAGAGATGGGGGGAGAGGGAGTGGGAGAGGGAGGGAGAGATGGGGAGGGAGAGAGGGAGAGGAAGAAGAAGAGAGAGAGGCAGAGGGAGAGGGAGGGAGGGAGGGAGAGAGACGGGGAGGGAGGGAGATGGGACAGAGGGAGAGGGAGGGAGAGATGGGAGGAGAAGGGGTGGGAGAGGGAGGGATAAATGGGGAGGGAGAGAGGAAGAGGAAGAGGAAGAGGGAAGGAGGGAGAGAGATGGGGAGGGAGGAGAGGGAGGGAGGGAGAGGGAGAGATGGGGAGGAGAGGGAGAGAGAGATAGGGAGGGTGGGAGGGAGGGAGAAAGAGACAGAGACAGAGAGAGATACACATATGCATAAATGCAGCATTTTACAGCATTGTGCACAGTTGAATGCAAAATACCAGACCAAAATAACTTGGTTGCCTCTCAGCAGGTGCCAGCTATAGTTCAGGGCAGGGGAGGGGGCAGCTTTCTTGCCACGTTTTGCCTCCCAATCCAGTTGCTGCACAACAGACAATGTTCCTTTTGTTCGACTGACCCATCCCACCAAGTAGGTAATGCTGTAATAAACAGCTGGACCTCAAGAGTTGGAGGGGATCAAGGAGGTTAGAGACAAGACCCTCCTGATTTTCCACATGGTCATCATTAGTCAAGGATTTGTTGACCTGGACATCCAGTCCTGAGAAAAGATGCTTGCATCTTGAGACAGGAAAGGGTATTTGGACTCCAAAATGTTACATTTTTTGCAGCAGGGAAAAAAAAATACCTGGCAAATTTGATGACACCTTAAAGATACACTGTCTGCACCTAACATCTTTTTCTGACGTATTTTTTTTTACAAATATTCCAGCTGCTTACACCATGCCTTTCCGCTGTGAAGCTCAAAAGCAGAGCAGAAGGAGACGTCCATCAAAATCACCCACTGACTGGTCAAATCCATCCATCCATCCATCCATCCATCCATCCATCCATCCATCCATCCATCCATTCATTCATTTATGATTTATTTAATTTACACACCACCCTTCTCACTGTCACAGTGACTCTTCAGGGCTTAAATCACCTTTTTAGTTTACTTTTATACTTTTAACCTTTCCTTCACTTTTACCGTTCTGTTTTAACCTTTTACTTTTTCGCTTTTCGCTTTGACCTTTAACTTTTCTTTCCCTTTTTTATTTTATTTTTACAAACCACCAATACTGGGAAGATTAACCAGGAACCTCAAAACCAAGGAGACCATTGGTTGCAATGCCTGTAAGTGTGAAAAATGGTCACGAGCCCCCTTTTTTTTCAATGAGGTTGTAACTTTGAACATTCGGTGAAGGAAATGTTGTAAGTTGAGAACTACTTGGAGATAGTTTCATTGGACAAGCTCCACCTCCAGGCTTTTAGAACATCTCCCATCTCTGGTGGTTCTCTTCTCTGTCTTATTTACCAGATTCTTCCATCTTTACAGTGGCTATTTTTTTAAAAAAATAATCCTCTTTTTAAAAGCTTTTTCTTCTTCTCTTTTTCACTCCCATTCCACACCATGATGGGATGGTATGTTGGAGAGAACTTCTTTTATCTCTCCCAACTGTTTCCCTACACATTTCACATCTGCTCTGTGTGGGGTACTTCCTGCTACTTTTTTTCCCTTTAAAGGAAACGCACACACACACACACACACACACACACACACACACACACACACAAATAGGAGGACCCCTGCAGAAAGGAGGCTGGCTGGTAGAACACCCAGGTTGATGGCTTCTTCTAATCCATTCCAGATGAGGTCCCTCCAGTGGTCGATTTAGCCCAACCAAACACAACAGGCGAAATTTTAGAACAATCTCACTGTTTCCCTGGACTTCAATCTTCCTCCCCCCACCCATCATCTAAAGACACACACACACACACACACACACACACCACATACTCACACATATGCACACTAAGTGGACCCTTCAAAACACTAGGAAAATATTCGAAAGTGCATAGCTTCAACTTTTAAACTGATATTGTTTGGGTTACGCTGCCTACCAGCCGATGTTCTTTCTTCGCTTGAAAAATAAACGGTAGAAAGCATTAATGCATGGAGTCTATAAACACAGCCCTGCCTATGTTTTTTTTTTTTTAAACCTACTTCTTGGAGTTTAAGATTCAGCTGATCTCGGTTCTGTAGCTCAGGCAGACGGGAGAACCAGGTGGGTTTGTTACCTACGAGCAGCTGGTGGCAACTTGATTTATATCTGTGAGTCAAATGTTGGCAACCCTCATTTTCTTCCCCAGGTTATCTAATTATATGATCTTGATGTGATATTAGTATTCCTTTACAATGTTTGGAATCAAATGTTGGATAGAGATTGGGAGAAGATCCAACTCAAAAACAGAGATGGCAATGTGTCAACTGCCCTTCTGGAAGTCCCAAGAGGCAACTGGACTTTCTGGTTTTTTCAATTGCCTCTTGAAAAAACACCTTTGGGTCAACCATGACTTGGATGACTGAGAATCTCCATAGACATTTACCCTTCTGGAATCCAACGAGACTCAGTAGACTAAGACCTCATAAAAGAAGGATGAATGGGGACATGACAGCAGTATTCCAGCATCTGAGGGTCTGCCACAAAGAAGAGAGGGCCAATAAGGATGGAATATATTTTTGAAAGATAACAACTATAATGTTAATGATAATATAATAATCAAGTAATATGATATAAAATGTTGATTAGAATGATCATAAATATAATTAAATAAGAAATGTATGATAATATAATTATGTGCACAAGATATATGTACCCAACCGACACACTGTAGAATTGGGAGATGGTTTTATTCGTTATTTTTGTTTTAAAAATAAAAATAAATTATTAAAAAAAGAAGAAGAGTGTGTCAAACTATTTTCCAAAGCACCAAGAAGCGATGGATGGAAACTAACCAAGGAGAGAAACAACCTAAGGAGAAATTTTCTGATAGAACAATTAACCAGTGGAAGGACTCGCTTCCAGAAGTTGTGGGTGCTTCATCACTGGAGGATTTTAAGAAGAGACTGGATGGCCACTTGTCTGAAATGGTTTAGGGTCTCCTATTTAAGCAGGGGGCTGGAGTAGAAGACCTCCAAGGTCCCTTCCAGCTATATTCTGATTGAACTAGGTCCTGCAGAAAGACATTGAAGGAATTGGGAAGATTTAGCTTCAAGAAAAGGGGAAATGGTGGTGGTGGGATTGGATATTATGGCATTTTTTATATACACAAAGAATGAGTTTAAGACCCCTTTTCTATTGTTTCTACGGGGCGTGAATAATGAGTTTATAATACAGGACAGTAGATATCAGGAGAACTTTAAGAACAAATCCCCTGAATGGTAAGAGAAGCTCAGCAGTGGAACTAATGAAGCAGTGCAGAAGTAGCTGTGATAGTGTGGAGCTCTCCTTACCTGGCTGACTTCAAGTAAAGACTGGAAGGCCAACTTCATGGATGCTTTAATTTGACCTCCTACCATGAGCAAAGAGTTGGATGTGATGGTCTCCCTAGCCCTTTATACAATATACAAGATTATAACATCTGCGGTAGAAGACCAACATCATTATCAAGAACTATAATGGCAAGCGTGAAGAAGTGAAGAGCTTGGCTGATGAGCAAACTATGATTTAGCTTGAGCTGGGATTCTGTGTGCTATCAGTCTAAACCTCCATAAGTGACATCATATTCATAAACCGTGGATTCCCTATGAAGATGAGCGTAAGTAAGATGTAAATCTACAGATGCCTTTTGCCTTTTCTACCTCACCTGCCCATCACATCCTCCCTTGAAAAGAGAAGATTCATTGCTACCAGACAAGATTATGGTTAGCCGTAAATCACCAGAGTCCTTTTCTTGTTTTTGAGGAATTTACCGCAAGGTGAAAATCTGGCACATTGTCTTCTCTTTTGATCTGCATTTAACCTCCCTTCCTCCTCCCCTCCTATGATTCTATAACATGGAGACAAATAGAGAGAGAGAAAGAGAGAGAGAGAGAGAGAGACCCCACACAAAATTGACCTGGCAAGCAATCTTTGGAGTGGACCACCTAGCTTTCTGCCTGTGAAAAGGAGAAGCCGGAGAAATCTCCGTAGTCCAGCAAACCCATTAAAAGGGGCTTAAATAAAGTCACTGTGGTAGAGCAAAAGTCTCCATTTCGGAGTTATTCCTGGAACTTGTTCCCAGAAGGTGGGGGAGGGGGAAAACTCCTCTATGTCAGAAGTTGAAAGGGGGAACTTAAACTCCAGTCTCACCCAGACAGGCATCATTCCATATGATTAATTCCATCCATTTGCTTTCCCTTCTGAAGGCCCTTTGAGACTACTCAACAGTCCGTTTGGCCATAAATACACACCAAAGTAATGAGAACGGGGGAAAGATATCTCCCTCCGTCTCTCTGGTTATTTCGGTCTCTCTCGTTGAACACATACGGAGTCAATTTTGGGTTCCAATCTTGTTCGTGGGCTTGTTGAATTGTAATAACTCTGCAGCTGTCATCGAGCTGTGTAGAATGTCTGTTCAGATACTTCTGAAGAGAAGGAGAGGTTTGATTTAATAGGATGGTGGCTTCTTGAAACGAGAAAAGGCTCATCCCTTTTGCTTTGTTTACTTCTTTTTAAAGAAAGAAGGAAAAGACAAGGGTTGGTGTCCTTTTGGGTTCTGGGCGGAAGGGAAGGCTTAAAGTAAAACAGCCATGTTGTATACGCAAGGATGGAGGTGGTCTTGTCCTAAGGATCTCGACATAAACGTTGGAAAGATCCTTGTCTGCAAGGGAAGAAGCCACTATGAGTCAGCTTGCTCCAATCTGGACTTGAGGGATATTGATCAGTCACAGTGCTAGCACAACTTTGAAATATCTAACTAACAAAGGCCCTAATCTGCTTTTGCTCCCACTTCCCTTAGGATGGTTTACGGGGTTAGCTTTAGTTTTAACTGAAAGAAGAAAGGAGATTCCTCTTGGAAGGTGGCCTTGCCTAAGAACAAACCTTCCTTCTTCTAGTTTGGAGCTAGTGCAGCGGTGCTGTGATTGAATGCAGTATTGCAGGCTATTTCTGCCAACTGCCAGCAATTCAGCAGTTCGATCCTGACCGGCTCCAGGTTGACTTCCATCCTTCCAAGGTTGGTAAAATCAGGACCCAGAGTGATGGGGGCAACATGTGGACTCTGTAAACTGCTTAGAGAGGGCTGTAGAGCACTGTGAATCAGGATATAAGTCTAAACGCTCTTGTTAAGTACTACTGGAGGCCCTACGGCTAAATCAACAAGGAACCAAGGTTTGTTTTCCCGAAGAGTGCCGGCAGGTTTTGCAACAATACCGTTGAAGGAACCCCCAACACTAAATCCCACGATTCCCTCCTCCAGAATGTTGGGTTGTGGGTGGGGGGAATTTCTTCCAGTTAGAAAGTCATGCTTGGACACCAGGAAAAATGTTTTCTTTATCAATGTCTATGGGGATTCTCAATCATCCAGGTCATGGTCGTCCCCAAAGTGACAGGCAATTGGACTTTTCTTGGCTGCTAGGACAGCCTCGAAAAGCCAGCACCCTCCCAAGCATACCAGTATATGCTACAGATCCACTGGTGATGTTTGAATTTTCCTTCTCCCCCCAATTACTGTCATCTCAAAATGCAGTAGCTTATTGAATGGGTTTCTCTTTAAATCCATAGCAGATGTGAGTTTGACAGCCAAAAGAAACATAATAGATTTAGTTCAGCTTATAATGACAATCCTGGAATACTAGCTTGGGCCACCATCCTCACAAAAATCCCTTCCTTGTTAGCATTTTGGGCTTCCTGGATGGCATTGGTGTCACCCTCTCCTTGTGGCACCTGGGAAGGATATCTGGAGCTCCTCAAGACGTACCTCTCCCGACTAAGTAAGATGCCAACATCCTGAATCAAATGTCATGAAAATTTATCTTTGGTTTAGAGAAGCCATTCTTTTCTTCTTCAAATGGAGGGTTGGGGGAAGTAATCGATCCATAACTTTAAGCCATCGTAGAACTGAAGAGATTCCTTTACTTTCCTTCTTTTTCTGGCCAATGAAATAGGATTCCTCTCCTCCTGGACAACCCTGAACAGATGGGAGGGTTGTCAAGGAATGATAAAGAGCCCCACGGTTACAAATCAGTTTGGGTAAAGGAATGGCGCCAGACCACGTCATAAAAGGTTCGCATGGATCAATGTCTTCAGATAAATCTTAGGTCTGTAACTGAAGAAGAAGGTTTCTCTTGGAGGGGACATATGTGGCACCATTGCACCTCTCTGCTCCTCTAACTCAGGAGCAATTAAAAGTGTCCATTATTTAAGAGGTTTCCAAAGCTCAGCCATGGGTGCCCACGGAAACCTTTGGCTCAAATTAAGGAATGGAGAAGTCAGAAGGTTTCTGCCACGGTCGCAGTTTAGATTATATATTGCTTTTCTGTTCTATTTAGAACTTTGTAGGCCTTCAAATTCCTTTTTTTTTAATAAGTTTTTTTTTTAAAAAAACTTGAACATATCATCTTCCATTAAACAGGGTGTGGTCTGGGCACAAATGTCTCTGTGCTATTACAATCAAAATTTACAATATTCGTTACATTGATAATAATTCTCAAATCTTACAATAATAATAATCAGCATTGTAACTCCATTTCTCCCTCCTAACATAATGCAAAAATAATATTATATTAGGTATAATAATGTTAACAATCATATTAATCATCATCATATTGTTTACATCTCTATTTTAACATATATTCTTTATTTCACTAATCTCCCTTTATTTCTCACCTGTTTTTATTCTCCAACCATCCATAAAATAGCTCCATGTCATACAATATCCAGGCCTTCAAATTCCTTTATGTAAGGAAAGATACCTTCAACTTATAGTGAGACATTTCGAGGAAATTCTCGCTTCCTCACAAAGAAAGACATGTTCTCTTTTTCAAAATTGGACTCCAGACAGATCTGTCCTTAACTATGAATCTACAAAAACAAAACCCTTGTGATCTCCTGTCCTTCAAACATTTACCAGAACAGGAAAGAAAAACCTTCATATAGTAGCATGGCTATTCTTAGATCAAGGGTCTTCAAACTTGACAGTTTTAAGACTTGTGGACTTCAACTCCCAGAATTCCTGAACTAACATGACTGGAGGAGGAATTCTGGGAGTTGAAGTCCACAAATCTTAAAACTGTCAAGTTTGAAGATCCCTGTCTTGGATGCTACCCTAATCAGGAGCATTGGATTAAATTACGTTTCAAATTCTTGGCAACTGACTCCTATTTATGACGGTTGCAGTGTCATGGGGGGAGTCACGTAATCTGTTGGGACCTTCCAACAAGCAAACTCAACCAACAACTGTGGCACTAACTTAACAATGCACTGATTCACTTAACAACCATGGCAAGAACAGTCATAAAACGAGGCCAAACACACTTAACAACTCTCTCACTTTAGCAGTGGAAATTTCAGGATCAGTTGTGGTTGTACATTGAGCAATACCTAGTACACCTGACACCTTAAACCATAAACCGGTTAAAATATATTCAACTCCAGGTACCTTCTTTCACATGTGGTGGACCTGCCCAAAAGTGAAGGAATTTTGGAATAAGAAAAAGATCTAGTTACAGGAAATAACAAGCTTAAAGATAGTATCCAAACCTGAAATGTTCCTACTAGGGATAACTAAAGGTGAATATACAAAAGATATCGAATGCTTAATGATACATATATTAACAGCAGCTAGGATATTATATGCTCAAAATTGGAAATTAGTTAGTACCCCCACAGATGACATTATTATAAAGACAGTAATGGATTGCACAGAAATGAACAAATTCACAATGGAATTGCAGAAGAGGGAAGAAAAGGAATATTATACAGTCTGAGAAAAATGGTATGTCTGTTTAGACAGCAGAAAAAAAAAAGCAAATGTAAAAGTAAAATTGTTAAAGTGTAATTGTAAATAGTGTATGTATGTATGTGCAGGAGAAGGGAATAACTGATGTCACAAACAACTGCAAAAAATGTATATAGAATTTGTTTTTAAAGTTGAAAATTCAGTACAATTTATTTAAAAAATAACAATAAAATATATTCAGCTCCTTTGTAGCTGAGTCCATCCGAGAGATACATGGGGTTGTAGGAATGTCAAAGAAGAATTATTCCAGGCAAAAGAGAGTCAAGCTTGAGAAGATAATCATTTCTAGACCAAGTCAAATTGGTGCCAAAATCTCTGGAGCCTTTTTATACCCTTTTAATGTATAGTTTCTTAGGAAAAAAACTCCCTCTCCCCCACAAAGCCTATTTTGTCTTTCTTCAACCTCTCAACGTTCCCCTCCACAATCTCCCACTACCCTCCTTCCCAAGTTTTTGAAATCCTTCACGTATATTTAGGAACTCAGAGGTCAGAAACCTGATCCCAGTGCTAAAAAGGCACTAATAATTCTGGAGGGTTAAAATACAGACTTTAACGATTACAGCAGATGGCTTCAGGAGTGCACCGCGAGGGTCAGGCTTCAATCCCACACTGCTTGACCAAAGATAACCCCTGACCCTTTCTTTGCTTTCTGAACTGGGGGTTTCAACTCAACCCCACCCCTCTTGGGACCAATAGGTCTTTGGCTGTTCCTATCAGAGATCCCGGATGGCCCAGCCAGATATGTAATACGTAAAATGCAAAGGGAAACAACTTAGAACTACTTAGACAACTTAGAACTATGCTGCCTTCGGTCAGACTGAAGCGTAGTACACAAAATTATCTGCTACAACGTCCTACCTGTCAATGACTACTTCAGCTTCAATCACAACAATACACAAGCATAAAATAGATATAAACTCAAGGTAAATTGCACCAAACTCAATTGCAGGAAATACCATTTCAGCAACAGAGTGGTCAATGCCTGGAATGTACTACCTGACTCTGTGGTTTCTTCCCCAAACCCCCAAAACTTTAACTTTAGGCTGCCTATTGTTGACCTCACCCCATTCCTAAGAGGTCTGTAAGGGGGCGTGCATAAGTGCACCAATGTGCCTACTGTCCCTAATAGATAATCAGAGTTAGAAGGGACCTTGTAGCTCATTTAGTCCAACCCACTGCCCAAATGGGAGACCCTACACCATTTCTGACAAATGGCAGTCCAATCTCTTCTTCAAAGTTTTAAGTGATGGCGCTCCCACAACTTCTGAGGGCAAGGTGTTCCATTGGTTGATTGGTCTCACTGTCAGAAAATTCCTCCATATTTCCAGGTTAAATCTCTCCTTGTTCAATTTCCATCCATTATTCCTTGTCTGGCTTACAGGCACTTTAGAAAATAGCTTGACCCCCCTCCTCCTCTCTGTGGCAGCTCCTCAAATATTGGAAGACCGCTATCCTGTCTCCGCTGGTCCTTCTCTTCACTAGACTAGCCAAGCCCAGTTCCTGTAACCGTTCCTCATATGTTTTAGTCTCCAGTCCCCTAATCATCCTGGTTGCTCTTCTCTGTACTTTTTCTAGAATGTCAACATCTTTTTTATAATGTGGTGAACAAAACTGGATCCAGTACTCTAGGCGTCGTCTTACTAAGGCTTTGCGGAGTGGTATTAGTACCTCCCTTGATCTCAATTGTATCCCACTATTAATGCAGCTTAGGATTGCATTAGCTTTCCCTATCCTAAGGCCCCCTTTTATCCATACCTATTTCATGTAATCATAATCATGTTCTAATTGTATCTGTTATCTAATGCATGCTTGACAAATAAATATAAATAAATAAAATAAAATATATGAATAAACCCTGGTGGTGCCGTGTCCTCCTCTCGATGGGCTATTTTTGATCTTCTCTCCTGGAATTCAGAATTGGGGGTGCAAACTAGGCCCAGGAAGGCTTGCAAAAGGTTACACCCACCCTCCTGAGCCCCAAACCTTGGAAAAGTGTTCATTTTATCCGAATCGGATTAGTGGCCGATGCAAAACAAATCTAGGGTTCTTGACAGGTGAACGTCATTGGTCTGATAAAATGGGATAAACAAAGGAATAGTTTCCTTGTGAGCCATTTTCAACTTGCAAAGATGTCCTACCTTGGGACAGGCCCCATGTAGCCTGGCCCATGTCATGTGGGGCTTTATTAGATCATAACCCTCAGTGGTGGGATTCAAAACTGTTTACTACCGGTTCTGTGGGCGTGGCTTGGTGAGCATGGCTTGGTGGGTGTGGCAGGGGTAAGGAGGATACCGGAAAATCTCCGTTCCCTTCCCACCCAACTAACTTTCTTTCCAGCTCCATTCTCCTGTCCAGGGCAATGAAAGGATACCCAGCCAATCAGCTGTGGGTGTGGCTTGGTGGGAGTGGTGTTCTGTGGGCGTGGCTTGGTGGCTTGTGGGGATGGCTTGGTGGGCATGGCAGGGGAAGGAGGATACTGCAAAATCTCCATTCCCACCCCACTAACCTGCTTTCCAGCTCCATTTTCCTGTGCAGGGAAACGAAAGGAGACCCAGCCAACCAGCTGAGACTCTGGAGGCAGAGAAGAGAAGGGGGCGGGGCCAGTCAGAGGTGGGATTTGCTGGTTCTCCAAACTACTCAAAATTTCCACTACTGGTTCTCCAGAACTGGTCAGAACCTGCTGAAGACCACCTCAGGTAACCATCGTTTTGGCTGAATGATAGCTGAATGTCCCTAGAAAATGCTGCACGTAACAATATAGCAGAATCACAGATTGGAAGGGCCTAGTGCAATTCCCTACACCATTTTCAGGTGAATGGCTGTCCAATCTCTTCTTTAAAATCTCTGGTGTTGGAGCACCTACAGCTTCTCCAGGCAAGTCATCCCAACGTCTCTAGTGAGAAAAGAAGCGAGACAGATTTCTGGAGGCATAAAGCTGTAGGACCTGCTTCTTGCAAACAGGTGAATAGAGTCGACCTCTCAGCTTCTCCTGTCCATCAGATGCAGTCAATAGAACAGCTGCAGAGGGAAGAGCAGCAACGCTCAGTTCCAGGAGAACCGGATCTCCCTTTTCAAACTGAGCCCTCTTGAATGTTTGCCAAATCCAACCACACACATGGAACAAGATATAATGTTTTTTCCTGCCCTCTAAATTGTCGAAAGCATCTTTTTAATACTTCTGCTATCATCCCAGAGAGCCCCATCAGCTCGCCAATGGAGCTGCCTCCTGAGAGTTGTGGTTTGTACAGCCTCACCCTATTCTGTCTTGAATTAGAAGAAGAGAGAGAGAGAGACAGAGAGAGAGAGAGACACACAGAGAGAGAGAGAGAGAGACAGAGAGAGAATGCTTTATTGGCCAAGTGTGATTGGACACACAAGGAATTTGTCTTGTAAATACTCTCAGTATACGTAAAGAAAAGGTACATTCATTAAGAATCAAGAATCATAGCATACAACACTTAATGATAGTCATAGGGTACAATCAACAATCAAATCATACTAGGAAGCAGTCAAGTGGGAGAGGATGGGTGATAAGGTGTGGTGAGAAGATTAACACTTTGTGTACACTTTGTAAATAGTTGAACAGTGTTGAGGGAATTATTTGTTTAGCAGAGTGTTGGAAATTCTGATTCCGTAGCTGTGCTCTACTGTCCCACTGGTCAACCCAACTCTTCAGTCGCAATGCCCAGCCAAGAGTCAAAGTGAGAAAACAAGATTATTATTGATATGTTTTAGAGGTCCGGGGCTATTTACACCTCAGATTTCAAAGGACTCATCGGGAACAAAGGATATCCCTGGGACAGCTGTGTTAGGAAGTGCAAGTTATTACAGATGTATTGATATAATCAGGACTTGCGGTACAGTTGTTTATGAAGAGCAGCTATCCCCCCCCCCCCAAAAAAAATCCCAATGATGCGGAAGACACAATGAGAGATAGAATGTACCTCTATTAACTTATCAGGAAAAAAAAAGCATTTTGCCACTGCATACTTTGTGTATTTGCACACTGCATCCCAGGGAGTATTTTGGTTTGGCAGTTGGGCATATGATGCTAAACACAAAAAGCAAACGTTTTCACCCAACACACCAAAGCATTAAATGCCTGGCTTGATTTTGGCTAAGCACATCTGGTCGATCCAGACATTGTCATTTAACCGTGTTTAAAGTCATGTGTGAACCCTGACAATGTTGGCTTCTTCCATCAGCATGATTAAATGAACGACCACTTAAGACAATGGGTGAACTATGGCTTCAATCAGAATAGAGCTGGAAGGGACTTTGGAGGTCTTCTAGTCCCACCGTCTGCTCAAGCAGGAGACCGTATACCATTTCAGATAAATGGCTGTCCAGTCTCTTCTTAAAAGCCTCCACCCACAACTTCTGAAGGCAAGTCCTTCCACTGGTTAATTGTTCTTGCTGTTAAGAAGTTTCTCCTTAATTCCAGATTACTTCTTTCCTTGATTAGTTTCCATCAATTGTTTCTTGTTTTGCCTTTTGGTCCTTTGGAAAATAGGTTGACCCTTTCTTCTCTGTGGCAGCCCCTCAAATACCAGAATCCTGCCATCATGTCACCCCCGGTCCTTCTTTTCTCTAGACTAGCCAACTAGCTCTTGGTTTCTGCTAGACTAACATAAGACAGAAAGAAAACAACTACTGAAATGTAGTTCAAGCTACATTTGATCTTGATCTTGTCCAGATATGAACTTCTATGAGAAATAAATTAACTGTGAGAAAGAGGACAATTAATATGAAATAATTCCATTACCTGCCAGGTATGAAACGAAAGCCCCTATTTGGATCAGAACCAATGTTCTCTTTTTGTTCATTTCCCGCGTGGGAACAGTTGCCACCTGTCCTTCGTTCTGTATCATATTAATCTGGTTTGAAACCGTTCTTATCCTCCTGAACGTAGGACATATCCAACTAAGAGATGAAACATAAGGAAGGTGATGGATACTGACTACCTCCATTGGGATTGAGGCAACTCACGTGTTGAAAAATTTAAAAATGAATGAATGATTTATTGATTTATTGAATGAATGAATGATTTATTGAATGAATGAATGAATGAATGAATGAATGAATGAATGAATGAATGCATGCATATTTGGCTTTGTTGGAAGACATAACTGGGAGTTGTATCACATTACAGAATGTCCCCATGTTGGTAATGCTTTGTCTCATAAATCAAGGTTTGTTTTGTGCTAAACCTGGCTTCAGGTTGCCCTGGTCAGCTGTGACTCCCCTGATCAAAGGCAGTGTGCCAACTGACTATAATTGCTGGGATCAACAGCTGAGGGTGCTGTGCGTGTTTTGCTTTCTCAAGGCATCTGGTTGGTCATTTTTGGAAACCAGATCCTGGACTTCCTGGCAAATGGTTCAATAACAGTCTCCAATCTTGATGAAACGGATTCCAAGGGTTCTTATATCTTTTTGCTAAGCAAAGCAATACATGTTGGCAAGGTCTCCGTAGAAATGTTTCAAAAACAACGAGAGCCAAATAAACATCACCTTGGTATACAAACGCCATGATTTTTGATTGGTCAAGAACTTTGGGGAGAACTCTCTAGATATTTGAAAAATCCTGCTTCCTGCCAATTCTCTGTAGAAATGCTGGTTCCTGTCAAAGAGTAAAAACTATTGCCAAGGGATTCCTTTCCAGGAATTTTCCTTTTTTCTCTTTGTCATTTCCCCCCACCGCAAAAGAAAACAGAAGTGAAAAAAAAAAAAACATTTTCCCTAGAATTCTTCATGCTTTTATTTTCATCTCCCACCTTGGGATTCAAAATTCTGTTTTTCAGCCTAGCAATCTAAAGTGTATGTGGTAGGCAATTGAATCTACAGTATATCTGTTTCTCTTGGTCTGGTTGGAAAATATACAGTCCTAGTATTGATGATGTTAGCTAGTTTGGTAATGAAACATCTGCAGGAAAACAACCAAGTTCAGAGAGCTCCAAGGATCACACAATCTCCTTCCTCCTCCTCCTCCTCCTCCTCCTCCTCCTCTCCCCAAACCCCACTCCCTTCTAGCACTGATGAGGTTACCTAGTTTGGTAATGAAATGTCTGCAAGAAAACAACCAACCTCAGAGACCACCAAGGACCCATTATATACAGCAATTGACTTTGTTTTCTAACGGGCTAAAAAATAATAGCTCTGTCCTAGTCTGAACAAAAATTTTGATTTGAGAATTCTTATTAGTCAAGGAATGGGACACATGAAATATTTGTTTCTTATCAAAGATAAGTAACTGCTTTCACATTATTTGAATGGGGCCAGATCTGATATTCGCTTACATTTGACAGCAAACATCAAATTTTCCAAGGCATAACAATGGTATGCCTTTTTTAAAAAAATTGAAAACAAATAAACACAAACAGCTCCTTTATGAGGCTGTATAAATTCCAAAACACTCTTCAAAAATTATTGGGTTGGACCCAGAGTTGGGAGAGATCTGACTACAGGAGAAGAGACTTATAGTGTTATCGATCCTACAGATATACAGCTATTCGTAAAGAGATTTATCTGGCAGTGACTTTTAAAGCAGGGGTCACCAACCTTTTGGACCTCAGGGACCACCAAACTCATAATTTTAAATCCCCTGGACCAGACACCCTGGGAAAATCCCCCCCAAAAGTCTACAGGATAATTCCCCACCCCGTTTTCCTACCGATTGGTCATTCTTTATTTGGGATTGCAGGATATTGTTTCCAGCTCCATTCTCAGGGGGAGATAGAGAGAGACTTTTGGCTGCATGCAAGGAAAGCAGCAGAAGCAGCAGAAGTCTTTCTTTCTCTCTGCCAAACTCCACCAGAAATGAGTCTTTGTGAGACTTGTCACACCAACACAGCCTCTTGGAGCAGGAGGCCTTGCAGGGTCCCAAAGACTCATTTCTGGTGGAGTTTGGAAGAGATAAAGAAAGACTTTGGCTGCTTTCCTTACGTGCAGCCAAAAGCAGAAGAAGAAAGAAGCAGAAAGAAGCAGCTTGGTGGCCAGGCCAGGCACGTGGGGAGAGTAGGGCAAGTTCTCCCCTACACCCTTTCTCCCCTCCCCTCACTACCTCGTGTTGTGTGCAATGCAAGTGATGCAAGCCTTGTGTTCCCGCGCAGCCTGGATCAATTGCTTTGGCGGTGACATTGCTCTGCGGACCACCAAAATTTTTTCATGAACCACCAGTGGTCCCCCTGGTTGGTGACCACAGTTTTAAAGCATAGTTTGCCTCCACTTTTTTTTTTTTAAAGAAAAAAGATATTTGTATTCTCCATAATGTTTCCA
This sequence comes from Pseudonaja textilis, assembly GCF_900518735.1. The sequence goes on along the minus strand of NW_020769373.1, from coordinate 5,736,890 downwards.
GGCCTCCTGGCTAATTTTAATTCTGCTGATTTTTATCAGTCTCTCTTTATCATGATTGTTCGACTGCACTGATTTGGAAAAAAATAAAATAAATTGTTGCTGTTTTCATGGTGATTGTTAGCAGTTGTGGAAGAAGTAAAACACAGGGGAGGCATTACAAAGGGTTCGTAGCAATAATTTAGCCTTTCTTTAGTTCATTTTATTTTGCGAAGGCATCGCTTCCTTTTTCCATGGCATTTTACAACTTTTATGGAGACAGCCACCGTATCCTGTTTTAGTCAGATTTTGGCCATGTTTCCTTTTCTCTCCTAAGTCAGCTCTTCTGAGGCTTTCCTTGTTTTTATTGCAACTCCTTGATTTTATTTTTTTTCTCCAGATCATTAGAATCCCTTTTGATCATTATGGTGACCTCGACAAAACCGTTCAAACGAAAACGTGCATCCCAATTAATCCAAATGTCTGGTACGTATATAAAATACATGATGATTTGTCGTCCCCCCTCCAATGGTTTTTTTGAACACAGTCAGTTCAGAGTAGAAGATAAGAAGCACATTTTAAAAGCATTCACTACAAAGAAAAAAAAGGTGCCTACTAAATCTTCTCCAGTAGGATCCCATTTTTCTATTAAAGGAAAATATTTGTAACACAGGGTTGAAATGAGGCGTACTTGGTGCTCTTTGAGCTAGTGGTTTTCTTGCAGATGTTTCATGACCCAACTAGGGAACTTCATCAATGCTAGAAGGGAGTTGCAGGGAGGAGGAAGAGGAGGAGGTTGTTTTCTTGAAGATTTTTCATGACCCAACTAGGTAATGTGCTAGATACCCAAACTAGGAACCCCGCTAGCACTCATGATGCCACCTAGTTTGGATAACAAAATGTCTGTAAGAAAATAAGCAAGCTCCCTTTATCCCAACTTTTCTAATAGACACAGCTCCCAGGTCTGGTTTCTTAATTTCATCCTGCTGAATATCTCTTAAAGCACAATTTCTCTGTCTTTGCAGCAGTCTTTCTTAATTTCAGCAACTTTAAGATGTACGGACTTCAATTCACAGAATTCCCCAGCCAGCACAGAGAAGTTGAAGTCCACACATCTTAAAGTTGCTGAGATGTAAGCTTTGAGTAGATCTCCAGTTAATAAAGCCTTTCCAAAATTAAAATTGTGTGAAAATTGGTCATCTACTTAGTTCAAATTAGAAAACAACAAGAAAAGGGAAAAGAGAAAGGAGCGATATTTTGGAAATAGCATCAGAAGGTCTTCAAGCCACTGCATTAGTTTGCCTTAATGGGTTGGGCTCTTTACCAAGTGCCCAAATGATAACTGCAAGTCCAGTTATGGAAGGAATAACAGAGGGAACTTGGAGGTCTTCTAGTCCAACCCTCAAGCAGGAAAGCCGAATAACATTTCAGACGAATGGTTGCCCAGTTGCTTCTTAAAAACTTTCAGTGTTGGAGCACCACAAGGTGAAACCAGATATCCCTGAAACTCTAATTAGGTTCATTGCAATATATTGGGGTGAATCTTCAAGCTTTGGGGGGCTGAGGGAAACAGATGTGATGGGGGAGGTCTTCATTTCTGGAACTTTAAACATACAAATTGGAGATTATTATTATTATTTTTTTGGTGGAAGTGGTTTAGCAAGTCGACTTTTCTAGGCTTCTCTCCACCAGATATCTATCTCTCCCCTTTCTGTATTGCTGGTCCTATGTTCCCATTGGAACCAGGTCCTCCTGCGTTAGAGTTACACTTGCGTGGTTCACACATCTGATATTAATTCACGTTGGGCTCCGTATCTTAAGGAGAAGTAACTTTCCTCATTTCTGTTTACTTTTTCCCAGGCTTCAGAACGGTCACTGACAAAGAGATTTCATTTACTACTGAGCAAACAGAGGGCTTTGGGACAAGGGAATCAAGCTGCTGTATAAACAGTCACATGGAACGGCAAGAGATGGAGACCAGAGAGAAAACAAATAGCCGACACAAAATGTGAATTCAATTGCTTTTTCCCCGGAGCCGGTGCAGGGATTTCAAGCTGGCTGATGGTCAGTCCAAGTCCAGATCAGTGCAGTTCAAGCTTGACCTACAAGGTGGTGAAGAAGTTTTGAATGATGATTTAAATAATATAACATCTTCCCTTCCCTTCATTTCACTTCCTCATGCATTTGCTTTCTTTTCATTTCCTTTCTTTTCCTTGATTCACCCCTTTCTCCTTCCCTTTCTCCTGTTTCCTGTTTCCTTTCCTTTTTTCCCTTCCCTCCCTCTTCATTTCCTTCCCCTTCCCCTCCCTTCCCCTCCCTTTTCTTTCTTTCCTTTTCCTTCCATTCCCTTTCTCCTTCTTTTTCCCTTCCCTTCCTCTTTCTCTCCTTCCCTTCCCCTTCCTTCCTCTTCCTTCCCCTCCTCCTCCTCCTTCCCTTCCCTTCCTCTTCTTCTCCTTCCCTTCTCTTCCTCTTCCTTCTTCCCTTCCTTCTCTTCCTCCTTCTCCTTCCCTTCCCTTCCTCTTCCTCTCCTTCCCTTCCCTTTCTCCTCCTTCTTCCCTTCCTCTTCCTTCTTCCCTTCTCTTCCTCTTCCTTCTCTTCTTCTTCCTTCCCTTCCTCTTCCTCCTCCTCCCCTTCCTCTTCCTTCTTCCCTTCTCTTCCTTCTCTTCCCCTTCCTCCTTCCCTTCCCCTTCCCCTTCCTCCCCTTCCCTTTCCCCAAAGGAAAAGAATTCTATGAACTTGATTGAAAAGAACGGAATCCTTGAGTGAATGTCTGAACCTCAATCCCCTCACTTTTTATAAGTTGTGGACAGGAGGCAGCGAAGAGTCTTCCCTGGGGTGTAAACAAGAGAGAAAAGGGGAGCCTGAAAGTATAAAAATAAATGAGGGGGGGGTGGAGAAGAAGCAGAAGCAGAAAGAGGAGTTCGAGCCATCCGCAGCCTGGCTTTGTTGATAAAACAAACTGAAGGGGAGCCCCCCCCCCCCCATCCTCTTCCAAACCATTCCTGGATCTACATCAGAGCACAGACTTCATCCCTGCCGTGGTTGTGTGACACAGGAAGTCAGAGATGTGGGTCATCGTGGGCAACAAACAGCATTGGTGGGAAGCAATTGCCAACTACTGTTGCCCCCACCCCCCCATAGATGAGTTTCGGTCCCATAGGAGCCCCCCCCCCATCCTCCTCCCTCCCATCATTCTCCGCATGGCAGTTTTATCAGTTCGCCCCAGTTTCAAAAGGTAAACAGCCTCTGGCTCCTACCTGAGCCGAAATCCAGAGAGAAAGCTACACAGGATATTCCCAGCCTTTTTAATGCTTCCTTTTTCGGTGCCTGGTGAAGTTTGTGACCGACAAGCCCTCACCCAACCGTTCAGGTTTCCCCCCCCCCAACAGAAGCCATCAAAGCTCACAAACATAACAACAAAGCTGTTAATCCTGACCCGGCTTGGACTGTACGAGTGGAATAACAGCTGTCCAGCTGCGAAAAGTGGGCCCTGCTTCGGATGAAGATGTTGGAGGAGAGCAAAGGTCATGTCATATCTGGTCACATCGGAGGGGCCGTAGGAGGACCCAAATCCAGGCTAAAAACATTGCCTGATGAGACCCGTGCCCAACGACTCGGTTCCATCTGTTTGCAATTTTCTAATTGGCTTCTAGGTAAACTGTGAAGGGTTTTGAACACACACACACACACACACACACACACACACACACACACACACAAACACAGAAAAGTTCAGGAATGAAAAAGTGAGCTTAAGGCGGGAGGTGTCCTTTATTGAAGGGCCACACAGGAGAATTTGTGGAATGGTTTCTCCAAACTTCTGCCACTTGGAGAGGACCATTCAAAGCCAGAACTGATTAAGGAGCCTAATCTTGATCTCTCTTTCTCTCTCTCTCCCTCCCTCCTTCTCTCTCTCTCTCTCTTTCTCTCCCTCCCTCCCTCCCTCTCTCTCTCTCCCCCCCCCCCCCATTAAAGAAAGACCGAAATCCTACACTCTTGTTCCTCTGCTTCACTCACATCCAACTTAAGGCATGAGAAGAGCCCATACCCTTAATTTCAGTGGTGGACCTTAACACGAGAGGATTCCTAATTTCAGATACAGGTAAGTCTGACTTGAGTTGGTAGTAGGTATTCTTCATTCTGAGAAAGTCTAGTAGTAAATCTTTCACCACGAGCATTGGTACGTTTTGGGTGACTGTGGAGAACCAGTGATGGGAAGAACTTTATTCCAGGAATCATCCAAGTAGAAATGCCCAGGGAGCCATTAAAAAGAATACACAGGAGCTTCTTCCCTCCCTCCCTTCCTTTCTTCTCTTTCTCTTCTTTCTCTCTCTGTCTCTCCTTCCTTCCTTCCTTCCTTCCTTCCTTCCTTCCTTCCTTCCTTCCTTCCTTCCTTCCTTCCTTCCTTCCTTCCTTTCCTCTTTTTCATTTTCTATCTCTTTTCTTCCTCCCTTCCTTTCTCTCTCTGTCTCTCCTTCCTTTTTTCCTTCCTTCCTTCTTCCCTCCCTCCCTCTTCTTAATTCACAAGACATTTGTACAGGATTAGCCGTTATTTAGGAAAGGCCAAGATAGATTGAGTAAGAAGGAAGCAATGTATTAGATATCCCGAGATGTTAAAAGTCTGTTGTCAGAGGACTTGAAACACGCTTCTCATCTTCAGCTTCCACAGACAGTGGAAATGTCCCTAGTTGAAGAAAATGATGCGAAATCCATCGGGACCTCAGTATTGAAATCGAGGAATTGGCTTCCTAGATCCATTTACTGACAAACTGACCTTATTTAAAAGCCAACGAGGCTCTCATTCCAGTTGTCAGCCAGGGGCTGAGTAGAAAGATAGGGCTCATCTCTGAGGAAGCCTGGGATACAGGGCGTCAGTCTTTTAATGGGGGAGAATGATAGACCAAAGGAGAGCTGTTGACAGAAGATCTTGAGGGGAAGAACAAGGGAAGGGGATTCTTGTTTGGGACTGGAACCCTTGGCAATCAAGGAAAGCCTCAAAGCTTTCTGCAGATGCAACCCAGAGCCATAAAAAGGATATTTGGAAAGAAACCTGTATATGATATGCACATAAAAATGTCTATATTTCTACTGTAGACAATAGGTTCAATCCCTGGGCTCCCAGATCATTAGGATTTAGAAATATCTGGCAGCAAATTACAACGACGTGGATCTCCCCCTCCCTTCCTCGAAATTCCCCTGGCTGATCCTGTGGTAGCAACTGGGACACAAATCCAGGGATTAGTCATCAGGTTAAGCACTGCATGTTGTGATCAAAGAACATCTCCTTTCTAAATCCAACAATATGCACCATAAATGCACCAAACAGGCTGGAAAGTTGGGCTATTTCTTTGGGGTAGTGTTCCTCTATGAGCGCAACTTCTAAACTTCATCCAAAGGAGCACAAAACAGTCTAAGCAGGAGAACTGGAGAGAGAACAGGTGAAGGTCACCTGTGGCACCATGGTTGGCAACAGCTGTAGCCTTTAAAGGCAGGAGAATCTCAACCATAAATGCTGGAAGACTGAGCTGAAGAAGACTTTGGTTCAGAGTTGAAGACCAGGTGTTCTAGAAGCAACAGGTCCCCGGTTGCAGGAAATAGACAGGCTCCAGGAATATATCTCAACACTAGAATTCGCAGGTTACCCTTGAGGCAGGAGAGGGATTGTGAACGCTAAAGTGGCTAAAAAATGAACTCAGTGGAAATAAAAAGTGACAGTTTAGTAGCAACGGGGCAGGGTGGATCGTTTTGAGGGAGGGTTGCAACCATGCTTCTGGATTTCATCAGGAAGAAATCTGCACTTCATCTTAACTCCTTGGTTTTTTTATTTTTTTTATTTTTTATTTTCTCTTTAAAGCTGTAGACTCGTGGAATGTGATATTGGCTCCCATCTCAACAACTCCCACAAATGAGCCATTATTGAGTTAGCTTGCAATTCTCCAACACAGCAGTTACCAACTTGTGTTACAGAAAATACAGCTTCTGTTAAGAAATGCCAAGTCCTGGCAGGTAATTGAAGAGAATTACATGGATAGGGTGCTGTAATTAGAGGTAGCTCATTGATAGGGCTCATGTTTTACATGCAGGAAGTCAAAGGTTCAACTCTCCAGTTTCAGCAAATCTGGGAAGACCTACACCAGAGATCTTGAAGAACTTCTACCAGAGGACCTAAACCTGGGAGAGAGATAGACCAATATTATGAGCCCTATATTGAAGACTATAGGAGGCTACCTGAAAAATCACATACCTGTGTTCACTTTCTCTCTTTGAGCATATACATATATGTGCAAGAGAATGTCAATGATAAACCTCTTGCCAATCTACCAGTCTCTTGATTGACTGATCTCCTGAGTATCATCAAAGAATCTCTCTGATTATTCTGACTGTCCTTGAAGATACAGTCAACCATAGACAGCTAGCATCTATGGAGGTCATGAAACATACCTCTTATTAATATTATTTCTGGCTTGGACTTTAATAGATCCCAGGAGAAGATACTTTAAATGGGGTAATCCATTACTGAAAGTCTATCTCAGGATGATCTATATCATAAGAGTGTCCTTGCTGGACCATAATAACTATGAAAAACTGACCTCATCAAGTCAGATCCTATATGATGGAGGAATGGAGGACATGAAATATTTGTTTCTTATCAATGATTAATTTTACTCTAGTCCAGAATTTGCAATTTAGCATTGTTAATCTCCCAATATCTCACTACTTCATGCTTTGTAGATCTGATGAAGCCAGGATCCTCTTTTCAAGACCCTCTGTGTTAACAAACAACACACTGTCCTAGTGAACAACATTTGCACTGTTACCCTAGTTAGATGTTTCTCCTACAAGACCATAATCTGAGAACAACAACCATCATCCAACTTCCAGTTGACCTTCAGCTGTCCCATCTTCACAACTTAGTTTTGTTTGGATGACCATCTAAGATGAAAAGGAGGCATTTGGGTGAGAAAAGGTTGCCCTATCATAAATGTACAATTTTTGGGACGGAAATAGGTGTTCTGAACTGATAAGCTCTCTTGAAAATGACTGGAAGACTATGAGAGAGGACGCTACTAAAAAGCAAACAGATAAGAGGAGGCAAATGAGACGTGTTTATCAATTCTGGCATGAAATCAAAAGCTTTTTTTGCCCATACAGGACAATTCTGAATTCCAACAAAACTGCTGTCTACCCGGTCGTGTTGACGCAAACATTAATAATCAAAACATAATAGGTTTTCTCTAGCTGCAGCAGAAGGTGGGCATGCAATAATATTTTTCAACATTGTTTAAGAGTATTTTTAAGAGTGTGATTTTTATGTACAGAGGAGTGAGCTCTTTATTTGGTTAATTTTTTTTTAAAAAAAGAGAGAGAATTCACAACAATGAACCTTCTTCATAAACAAGTCTGAAAGAAATGGAAAGGTTAAGGAAAAAAAAAACCCAGAAGAAGCAAGAAGCAAATCCATGATATGTGTGTGTGTGTATGTGTGTGTGTGTGTGTGTTTTCCTGTCATCTCATGGAACATGGTTTGCTCTGGTGAATTGGAATCAGTGACTGGAAGGCAGGATCAGAAAGGAAAGATCTTTCCCTCAACATGGATTTCTTTAAAATTTCTGTTATGAAGTGGGAGTGGGGCGGGGGGGGAACCACTTGACCAATGAAGACAACTGACTGCCCTTTGAGAAAAGAAAGCCCTCAAAGGTTATTGAAGTAGATGAGATGCCTTAATAAATCACAGAGATAGAGACAGGAATCTGCCTGGTGGATTTAGCCAAGATAGTCCCCTTGTTCCTCCACATGTAAAGACAACAACCCCCTAAATGGAAGGTGCCAAATTCTTGTCTTCCTTCTCTACTTTTGGCCTTCCTGAAAAAGATCTCAAATTAAACCATGGCGTGGAACCAATTGCTGGATCGGAAGGAGGTTGGACTTCTGGCATCCTGGCCATGGCGTGACTCTTGACGTTTGTTTTGTAAACCCTTCCACACCTTTCTAGAAAATGAGGCAAAAAAAGAGAGAGCATATTAAAAAGGACACATACAACCCCTCTGTCCTCCTCCACAATTGGGTTCTGATATTTCTTTCAATATTATTATTGTGGGTGGTTTCTCGCTAGTCCCCAGCTGATCTCTCTTTTGCAAAACTCAGCTTGAACTGCCTTTCAATTAATGGATGTATTTGGAGTGGCTGACACCTCGGTGTGAAGGAGTTCTGAGCAGCTTAACACCCGGGGCAACAGTTCAGCCTTTGCAGACAGCTGCTTTATCTCTGTTGCCCACCCCCAAGCTCCCTCTGTCCACCCCAAACCAGCCTTCAGATTAGCCTCTGTCCCTCTCTCTTACCTATGCTTGCCCCGTTGCTCTCTCTGAGGTTCTGCCGAAACTAGAAGTAAAGCTATAAATTTCCCAACTGTGCACCCTTGTTCAACTGCTGCCGATTATAAACCCCATCCCATCTCCATATTTTACTGAATCCCAAGGTTATGTGAATCCTACAAGCATCGGTGAGAAAACAACTCAAAGCAACCATAATTGGATCTGAATGGAACTGGTCCTCTATGCTTCGGTGCTCAGGAACCCGAGAAAGGATTTGGGTTTGGTCTGGATGTGTCTTTGGAAACTAGCTTTTCAAAACATAGTTAAAAACTTCAGAGGTCTCTCCTCTTCGGTCTGTGCTCAGTGTGGGAGCCAATTGGACAGTTGGCCATCCAGTTCTTCTTTGGAGACATCTAGAGAAAAAGGTCCTAAGCACTGTTTCGGAGCATGAAGTTTAGTTTGAATCAATGTGTACATTTCATTTCTCTCTGAGAAATTTACAAACTACAGAATAACAGAGTTGGAAGAGACCTTGGAGTTCTTCTAGTCCAAACTGTTGCTTCAGGAGGAAACATTATACTATTTGGGACAAATGGTTGTCCAAACTCTTCTTAAAAACCTCCAGTGATGGAGGCAACTTCCGTTCCATTCATAACTTCCCCAACAGCCCCTTATTCTCCTTCCCAAGCCCATCTTTTAAGCACAGATTTTAATTCTCTCCAATAAATCTGCAATAGATGCTTTCAATGACATCCATTTTGGAAACCATCCGATGGTTCAAAGACACTGCGAACCATGGCTTCATTTCTCCTGTCTAGGATTTTGCAGCCTCTGTCAACTTCAAAACAATTGGAAGTCCCAAAGGAGCTTTTTCAAAACTACTTTGCTTTTTCCCGAAGACATTTCGCTTCTCATCCAAGAAGCTTCTTCCATTCTGATTTCAGTGTCTTCAGTATCAGAACAGAAGAAGCTTCTTGGATGAGAGCTGAGAATTTTTTTAAGGGGGAAAAAACAAGGAAGTCCAGCTTCCTCTTGGAAAAGCACCTTTGGGACAACCATGACCGGGGGGACAGAGAAGTTCTGTAGACTTTGTATTTGAAGCTCCCTATCTGAAGTTTCCTCAGAAAGGAAGATCTCTGAATGTTTGTATGCACACTCTTAAACCTAGGAATGTTTAACTTAATGCCCTACGCAGAGCTCGGACAGGTGCTCTCAATAAAGAACATTTTTCACCTTATTCACATTTCCCTCCTTTCCTTTCCTTTCCTTTCCGGCACAGAGCCATCCATTCAGCTGCAGGTTTTCCTGGCTTAATGGAGAAAGTAAAGCAAATAGTTGTTTGAGATTTTGTGGAAATAAGTTAACGTTGGCTCCAACTAGAAGCAGCAGCATGACTTTTTTCAAACTGATTTCCTCCTTTGGCCTTTGCAAGGCATTCCTGCAAAATTTAAGTGAGACCATGATAAAGAAGTAGATAGGAATGGGGCGGGGGGAACCTCTGAAAGTTTATTTAATTGAATTTGCACTTTGTGAATTTGCACTTTGTGAAAATTGCATTTTAAGCATGAAGCAAAGTTCATAGGATTGCTCCCCATGTATTTCATAATGATCCTTTTCAGTTACCTTTTCGGTTAACTCAATGCTCACTTTGAAGATCGCGCATAACCGAGATGCTTTTAAATGCTTCTAAATTAATCGTTTACTGCAGTGGAGGAATATATGGATTTTATTAGATTTATTATTGATTGATTGATTTGATTTATATTGCCGCCTATTCGCCCATGGCGACTCAAGGCGGCTTACACAATGTAACATCACATTTAAAACAAAAAATAAAAACAATAAGAACTAACAAAAAGAATCAAATAATGCAACAAATTGTACTTGGTGTTGGAGAAATGCAAGCTCTTTTCAGTTCATTGAGATAACGGTTCATATTAATGGTTATAATAAATAAATTACACTCACCTTCCTTTTTTTAAAAGTTTGTTTCACAGTTCTAACTAAGTCTTCCCGTTTGGTCTCCCCAGTGGTAGTAAGAAGAAACAAAAGCAGATACAGTAAATTAAGGAAGTCAGTCAAATTTTACATCACCGTATCCCTTACTTGCCTTGTTTTCTATGTATTAGCCAAAATAAGCCTCTTGTTTCTTACTGTGTTGCTGTTTAAGAATGTTTGGCACTTTGAAGCGAGGTGGTGGGGGGATTTATAGGTGGAACTGGAGACAGTTTGTGCAGCACTGAAATTGAAGGGAGGGTGGGTGAACCAACTCTTTCCAACTTAAGAGAAAAGTGAAGCATTTATTTGCAAACTAGGTACTCGTATTTCAGCTGACACCCTGACATCTGCATTTCTCACATCTGGCTTTTGAATTAATTTGCCCCATCGATGTTGCTAGATGCAGAATCGGTATGGTAGACCACCTTATCTGTTCTTTTCCCGGGGAGGAAAAAAAAATGTGACTCAAAATGTAACCACAGAGCTGCGTAAAGTCAGAAGAAAAATGTAGAAAAGTCACAGGCGGGAAGCCAGGGAGGGGAGAGATCAAAAGTCACGGCACTTCTGCATATCTGATTTAGTAGTTTCCTGAAATATCTGATTTAGACCTCCGGACAGGTCTGGGGTGTAAGAAGAGACAAATGCACCATTCAGAAGCAATTCTGTGTTGCTTTATGGTATGTCAAGCTTGCAGAAGAAAATGGAAAAACAGTTTTGTCGCATTGGCCCACTTTGGAGTTCTTCACCCGCCGTTTCTACACAGGTTATTTACAATCCTTAAAATATACTTCATGCCTCGATTCACTTGGGTTACGCAAAGAGCCACAAAAATGTATGGGCCGAAACAGGACTGCTCAGAGAATATAGAAGCAGCCCTACAGACGAAGGAGGCCGACAGTTTTCAAAGAACTTAATGCCGTCTCATTAAGAGTGACTTTGTAAAGAAGGTTAGGGCTTATTTGCTTATTTGTTGAATTATACAGGACCAAGATGCTTTCTGTAAAAAACTAAGCATCTCTGAAGCAGTTAGAATCCTGCAATTCTACACAGATTAATTGGAAGGAATTTGGCGGGGCTAAAACTTCAGTGCATTATGTAGCTGAACTTATGTGAGGGAGATTGGCAGTTTCTAAATGTAATATATAAATAAATGAAGTAAAATAAAATAAAATAAACATATCTGACCACTGCATGGTTCATTGCCTCCCATTTTAATCCTGAACACTTCTATGTAATAGGTTAATTCTTCCAGACTTTAAGTCCCTTCTAAAATAATCATAAAATTGAAAAGTCCCTTTAACCACGAATTGGAAATATGTGTTTTAATGTCTTTATCATTTACTTGGTTGCCTCATTTACCTCTAAGAATTTTTTAGAAGGCCAGCTAGCATTGGACGGTTGCTAAATTTTTGAATTTAGCCTAATCTTAGCCTAATCCAATAAAACTGTCGCCCTTAAGCAAAGGTGTAAATCCAAGATCACAGATAAAGCAGAGATCGAATACAACCATTTTAATTGCGTTAAGAAATTCTGCCCACCTCCTCTTTCTTCATAAATCCTCGGAGTGTCGAACCTAAAAACTGTTCAAACAAGAAAATGAAGCCATCTCAAAGATCTAGAGTCAAGAATATTTTCTTCTTCTTCTTCTTCTTCTTCTTCTTCTTCTTCTTCTTCTTCTT
>NW_020769373.1:5710771-5724915 GCF_900518735.1 Pseudonaja textilis | reverse complement strand
TTCTTCTTCTTCTTCTTCTTCTTCTTCTTCTTCTTCTTCTTCTTCTTGCAATTGGTAACAAGGGAACAACCTTGCCCCAAGAATTATAGTTCGATTTCTATATACATGCGAGGTCTCCACAAATGGTACAAATTAACTATTTATAGAACTGAGGGGATCACCAGCACATACACAGATGGAACCAATTCATCCATGCTGCTGTGTCAAAACCTCGTTCACAATTGCTAATCCCTGGGCCTTGATTTAGGCCAAAATGTGGCAGCTGATCAGTTCTTGAGATAAACACCTCAAACCAGGCATGCCAATTTAGCTCTGATAAGGCAGCTTTGACATCCCTGAACTGCCCCAGTAGTGTAAAGCAGCTAATTAAGTTTCATTATTATGCTATGGATTTGGCAATTAAGTGCAAATTATTAATCTAAATTGGAACAGATGTAGAAAGGTCAAGGCTTGGAAGAAACGGGCTTGGGTGCAGGGAGGGTTGAATGTCTAAACTAGATTTGTTGAATTTGGCAATTGTGGTACTCAAAGATCTGTTGTGCAACACACACACATATATACACATACACACACACACATACACACACACACACACACATATGTGTGTGTGTGTGTTCTGAGGTTTTCGCGGGTACTTACATGTATGGTATTCAGCTTTGTTCAGGTATTTTTCCCACATCATTATAGTTGTGCTTTTAAAGTTGTAGCAACGTTTCGGCAGAATCTCATCTGCCATCATCAGGCTTTTGTATTGTAGAAATTGTAGAAGTCGTCACAAGACGAACACAGTACAGAAGCCTGATGATGGCAGATGAGATTCTGCCGAAACATTGCTACAACTTTAAAAGCACAACTATAATGACGTGGGAAAATACCCAAACAAAGCTGAATACCATATACATACATACATACATACATACATACATACATACATACATACATACATATTGTTTTAAAATGTTAGTTTCCTTGAATAGCACAGCTGTCATTTTCATTCTTTATTGGGTGTGTGTGTGGAAATCCTTACATAGCTCTCAATAATTTTATTACCTAAGGCTTTGAAGAGGATTAACCCTGATTTTTTTTATTGTTGCAACAAAAACACAAGTCCTATTCTGGATCCAGGAAGATTACAAAAGGAAATTTCCAACAACCATTAAGAGGTATGGTTAGAATTTTCTGAAAACGCAGATAGGTTTTCCTCCGGCTTTGGATACCAGATAAAGACTTGTTCATTTTTTACGGTAGGATACATCTGAGTGTGTAAAATTATTCAAACCTGCACCCTATGTAACCGTTAGATTACATCATACGATCCCGTGAACTTCAAACACAGAAAGCTTACACCATAAGAAAGGTCTCAGTTGCCTCCTTTGTAAAATAGCATGTTCTGATGATTGTGATTATGGCACAAACAATGGAAGAACGTTCTTTCAAGGGAAGAAGCCAGACTTTTCCTTTTATAATTAAAGATTTCTTCTTCTCCTTCCATTCTTCTTCTTTGTGGCTTCTTTTTTTTTTTTTTTTTTTTGAGAATGGAGTCATCGTTGAATCATTCTTATACACCAAAGAAGGGAGGAAGAGGAAAGGTTAATTAATTTCACTGAAGGTCATACATGCAGTTTACAGTCTAATGAGCAATGGAACCCAGATTTTCTCAAATTCCAGCTTGGTGTTTAAAGCCAAGACCACCCTTTCTGCTGGGCTTTTATTATGGGTGATGAAACATCTGCAGGAAGAATATGACTCCTTTTCTCCCCCCAGAATGTTCACTCCCTATTGTCATTCTTGCTTATTTTGAGCAAAATACCATTTTAAAAGCAAAGAAATTAAGCTGCTTTGCCCCTAGAAGTGAACTCAGACAATGCCAGGCTCCACGTTGGTCAACCAGGAAGATCCTAAATGTCACAAAATAAAAATAAAAGAGAGACAAGATCTCAGATATTTTGCCCTTCACCTGAAGTTTGGCCCAGAGCAGGAGACATGTCGTGGGGAGGCAGGAAGCTTGGCGTTCCCACCAGGAAGAAACTTTTCCCACAGAAAAAAAAAAACTTTTCAAGCACCCTGGGAATAAGGTGGAAAAACAGAAGCCTCCTTTGAAGGGAAAAAAAAATCTCAGAGAAATTGCAAGGACTGTTTTGACCCAACATAAATTTTTAGATTTATAAGGACATTTCAAATGGTGACCTGCCATTTCATTCTTCTAACGTGGTCTGTGCACAAATATTTCCATGCGCCTTATTTTGCTAAGCAAATTGTAATAGTGCATGTTTCAAATGAGTAGCCTGAGCTTTGCTTAACCATGGTTATGGGGATTACAAGAAGATTGTTAGGCTCATAAAGAGTGGCCAAAGTACAGAGAAGAGCAACCAGGATGATGAGGGGACTGGAGACTAAAACATATGAAGAACGGTTACAGGAACTGGGCCTGGCTAGTCTAGTGAAAAGAAGGACCAGGGGAGACAGGAGAGCAGTCTTCCAATATTTGAGGGGCTGCCACAGGGAGGAAGAAGGGGGGTCAAGCTATTTTCTAAAGAGCCTGTAGGCCAGACAAGGAATAATGGATGGAAACTGAACAAGGAGAGATTCAACCTGGAAATAAGGAGAAACTTTCTGACAGTGAGAACAATCAACCAATGGAACAGAAGTTGCCCTCAGAAGTTGTGGGCGAGCCATCACTTGAGACTTTCAAGAAGAGATTGAACTCCCATCTGTCAAAAATGGTGTAGGGTCCCTTCCAACTCTGATTATCTCTTATCTGTTCTAAATCTTGATTTGGATCACTGTGGCAAACTAATTCAAGACAGTGCCTTGTCTTCAAGAGTTGAGTTGTTCCAATGGAGTGTCTTACATAGATGCCTGAAAGTGACCAATTTTTGCTGTGTTTCATCCAGAAACATATTTTTGCATGATTAGAAGTCTCTTTTAATGCACAGTTTGAAACAGTGTGTCCATTCCAGCCTGGAATTTAGAAGGGACAAGCTACTTTGATCTCAAGTGCCATTAGAAAAAGACCTTTCATTCAAAGCCACCGATACAAAAATGCCTCTTTGAAGATTTGCACAGCCCAAATAATTGTTTCATCCTGGAGGGCAAAATGCCAGCAAACTATGGATGTGAACTGGCAAAAAGAGCAAAGACAAGGAATAGGGGATAAGTCATGGACCTCCCATGAAAGCCAATTGTGGGCTTTGTCTCAGTTGAGTTAATTTGGCCAATAGTCCATGTGGGCTGTTGAGACGAGCTTCATACCAGAATGCAGATTTTGAATGGAAATTGTTATCTGCAGGAACTAACCTTGAGATTTCATTCTCAAAGGAGAACCCTTTGTGCCTCTCTTATTGGCTCCCAGCCCTTTCCTGGTGGACGTGTAGCTTCATAACTAGGTTGTTGACGTGAACCTACTGCACAACCCAACAAAGGAAATCTAAATCTTGTCCTGGAGATAGTAACAAAGGTGAAACTCTGCAATAGGTGAACTCTGCTAGAGCAGAGAGAGAGAGGGAGGGAGGGAGGGAGAGAGAGGGGGGGGAGAGAGAGAGATCCTTCCAAAAGTGATGTTAGATGGAGATCCCCCAACCTAATTTGATATATTTCAGTGTCTTGGGATTAAAGCTACTTTCCCTTGGTTTCCTGGTTGAAGATTTCACATGCCCAAGTCCTGTTCTTTTAACTACATTGGGATGGCTGTGGTTCTCTGATCCTTCACATGTTGGCTTCCCTTGCTCTTTGTAGCTGAACTATTGGTCAAGTAGCAATGAAAACAGCCCCTTCTGCGTCACTCCACTGCCCGGCTCCAGAAACTCAACCCAGATCCTTCCTTTCATTCCAACTTGCAAAGTAAGCTTGGACCAACTGTCATAACAACCAGCCTTGCCATCGACAGCTCATAAATCATCATAAACTTTTGGTTTAATGGTCCAGGATGGGATGGTGCCAACATTAAAAGAGCATGCTCTAAACAAAGACTTTCTGTAATCGAAAGGCATGGTATGATGTGGGGCAGCAATGGCAATCCTGAAATTCCAGACCAGAATGGCCACACTGAGACCTTGCAAAGCGGCTTTGCAGACCTTTCTAAATGGCTTACAGAACCAGCCTCTTGCCCCCGAACCAGCTGGGTCCTCATTTTACCAACCTCGGAAGGATGGAAATCTGAATCAACCTGGAGTCAGTCAGGATCGAACTGCTGGCATTTGTCAGACTTAGCCTGCAATACTGCATTCTAACCACTGTGCCACCATGGCTCATGAATTTTATAGATAGATGCAAGCACGTCACATTCCGGCCATTATATTCTCTGAAGTTCATCAAAATAAAAGTTGGAAGCTATTCTCTTACTTCAGATGGGATGAGGACTAGAAGGAAGGCAAACCTTCCTAGAAAGGGGTGGGGGGGGGGTAGGGGGGGAATCCGACAGAATAAAACTGGGGTGGGGAAGAAATAGAAATTGTTGGAGGCACCCTTGAGGTTCTCCATGGCAAATTGCCTTGCGAAACCTCAGTTAGAGCAGGGAACTGGCACACATTGTTGTTGGCTGGTTATAGATCTGCCTGAGAATTATCCAGAAAATTATATGTTAAAGAAATGGCTTGTCAAACCAATTTTGGAGGCTTTCCAAATCGGGGTCAAGAAGACCTACTTATTCAGGGGTGGCATGTCAGTTACAATAGAACTCTGCAGAGAGGTCTGTAAAGGAGCCAAATAAAGTCAAAATGGTGACCAACCACACGATGGAAACCTCCAGTGTCAACAACAACAACAAAAAGAAGACAGGAGTTCCATTTTGTGGGTGGTGTCCATCAACGTGACTCTTTGGATCCCCTCTTTTTGGACTAGTTTAATGAAAAGAAGGACCAAGGGTGACATGATAGTGTCTTAAAATATCTCAGGGGCTACCAAAAAGAAAAGGAGGTCAACCTATTCTCCAAAGCAGCTGAAGGCAGACCAGCAAACAGCAGATTAAAACTAATCAAGGAGAGAACCAACTTAGAAATAAGGAGAAACTTCCTGATAGTTAAAAGAAATAATCAAGGCCTTTGTCTTCAGAAGTTATGGGTGGTCCATCACTGGGAGTTTTCAAGAAGAGACTGGGCAACCATTTGTCCAGAATGGTATAGGGTGTCAGGCTCCGGGTTCGCTGCTGAGTTCGTCAGCTCACCATGGAGGCTGTCAACTTGCCTCAGCTGCTGCTGGATCTGTCTTTTCCTCGTACATGCTGACCTCGCCCGTCGACTCACCTCAGCCGCTTACAGATCTTCTTTCCTCCTACATGCTGGCTGATGGTGTTGAGGGTCGCATTGTGATCAGGGGTGGGATTCAAATTTTTTAACAACCAGTTCTGTGGATGTGGCTTAGTTGGTGGGTGTGGCTTGGTGGTCATGTGACTGGGAGGACATGGCTTGGTGGTCATGTTATTGGCTGAGTGTGGCCAACTCAATGTCACTCACATCGAGGCACGCATCTCCTCGCCTGGCCTCTCGTGACTGTGGGGATGCTGCAATAGTCGTAAGTGTGAAAAATGGTCATAAGTCACTTTTTTCAGTGCCATTGTAACTTTGAATGGTCCCTCCACACAAGCAAAGTACCAGCAAAGGAGGGGAAAAAAACTCCAGAGAAGTTCCTGAGACAGGAAGTCTAGTCCTGCCAAGAACGTAATAAGGGTTAATGGAGAGGCAGTTTCTGTAAGCAACACCAGAATGTTTCCTTCCTGCCTTCCTTACAGGATTAGGCCAGTAATTTCTTCTAACAACCGGTTCTCTGAACTGCTTAGAATGTTAACAACCGATTCTAGTGAATAGGTGCGAACTGGTAGAATCCCACCCCTGGTTGTGATGATGTCAGTGCAACGTGCTTCTGTCGGCAGCCGGACCTATGCTCGAGCAACTGTGGGGCTGTAGACTAATCAATGGCTCCTTTGAAGGGTCGATGTGGTGCAACGTGTTGGAGAGGGTTGGGCACATATGGGTGAATAGTTTAGACTTAATTTAAGACATGGTGAAGGTAGCCCAAGGTGGGGATCAGTTAGTGAGGGTTGGGATAGACTAGGGATGTAGACATGTTATAGAGTTAATAGCATTTGGGGATTATGGGTTAGGCGTGGCCAAAATTAGAACAGCGTGTAGGCCTGGGTATGGTGTGGTGTGTCTAATGGTAATGATAATAAAAGGAAACAGAACAGACTCAATTCCAGTGCTAACCTTGCCTGGCTTTTAGCCTTTCTGTCAGATAAGAGTATTTGTTGTTTGCTGAGCTAATGAATAAACCATCATTGCACTACAGAGAAGTTGGGGTTTGTATTCATTTCAGGCCAAATCTTCAATACTCAAGGACTGGCTGAGATAGGGTCTCCTGCTTGAGCAGGCGGTTGGGCTAGAAGACCTCCAAGTTCCCTTCCAACTATGTTCTTCTGGACGTTTTTGGACCTCAGACTTGGAGAAGTTGGTCTATCTCAAAGGAGAATATATTTTTGGAAGATGGCACACAACCTAAACCTGCTTAGTTGAGCTGAGAGCAGGTGGTTTCAATTTATCTAGCCAAATTCCCAGCAGCTACCGGGACATCTATGGTTTTGCTCATGTTCTGATGTTCAGTGTTTGCCCTGGGCTCTTCTGGAACTGGAGCCGGGCTATCTCTGTAGGAGAACGGTCAGTGGTTCCAAACCAAGCTCTGCCTTTTGTTATCCAAACAGCGATGAACAAGAATTCCTCCTCTTGACCACAAAGGGGAATGTTTTTAAAAACTGTTTTGTCAAAAGGCATCGAAGAGCAATTTCAGAGATATGCTTTATAAAGCATTCTCAGGTTTCAACCGCCTGCTCTACATTTTGAAATCTGCAAATGAGGGACTCCCTTGTGCGTTTCTTGATTGTGCACCTGGGGACACAAGCTTCATTCCAACACAACAGCCAACAACTTTTGTTTGCTGCCCAGGTATGAGTTCAAAAGGGCTTAAAAGTCTTCCTTGTTTTTCCTTACAAAGCAACTTTGCTGCCTGAAGAACGTGGAAAGTTTTTTTTTTTTTTTAACAGAGAGCTTGAATTTTTGTTCTCTGATTTTCTAAAATTTTAACTCTACCTATTGTGCTTGTACATATGAGCACGCTGATCCTTTAATTTTGTGTATATACACTTAATTTTGTATATGTATATTTTTACAGCATCTGTGGGTCTGGATGCATGCATGTAAACCAGCATGGAAGTTGTAAGTGGAGGATATTGTCCTTAATTGGCAACTTGGAAGCTGTTGCTGGTCCATTTCAAGCTAAGCAGGGTTTTATTAAGCCACCTTACAGCCAAGCCAGCATGGGTCCAGCACAGGAGACATCTACAATTGAATAATCTGCACTCCAGGGTGTAAAAACTGACTCAGTCCGGACCTTGAACTGAATCCAACAGTAACCATCTCCAGGCTGATTCAGTCATTGGAGGGGTTCCATTATTCTTGGAAGACCATCTCCTTGGAAGTGGCCAGGTCCTTCTAGATCTCAGCAGCTCAAGGATCTGAGGATCTCATTTTCTGGCTCATGAAAAGACATGCTCATGGGATCTTTGGCCATTATAGCTACTGATGAACCAACTGAAGAGAAGCTGAACAAACAGTTGGGGGTTGAACTGTGGGGTCTTCGGTGCTCTCCAAACTTGGTCGTTCTCTTGCACATGTTTCAAGGCCCATCATCAGCACTGAGAGAGCAAACCCCACTCCCTTCTAGCACTGATGATGTTCCCTGGTTGGGTCA
Organism: Pseudonaja textilis; assembly: GCF_900518735.1. The sequence goes on along the minus strand of NW_020769373.1, from coordinate 5,717,178 downwards.
TGAAATGCCTGCAAGAAAACCATCAATCTCAGAGGGCATCAACCCTTCTCCAAAGTCCATGAACCCTACTCCCTTCTAGCACTGATTACATTCCCTAGCTTGGTCATGAAACATCGGCAAGAAAACCACCAGCCTCAGGGACCACCAAGGACCCCACAATCCTCCTCCTCTTCCTTCACTCCACAAACCCTACTCCCTTCTTGCACTGATGAGCTGGGTCATGAAATGGCTGCAAGAAAGCTACTGATATCTTTGACTTTATGTTCAGAATGTTCTGCAGCTAAAACCCAGCATTCAGACTCTTGATTCCTCCATTCCACCAAGATTCTTAACCTGGCCCGTTTCGGACAAGGTGGGAAGAACAGAGGTTTGACCAACATCTCTTTTCAGAGACGGTCAATCTGCATTGATTCTGTTTGATGCTTTCCAGTTTTTCGCCTTGGACAGAAAGCCATTCATTAGCCTTTTCTCCCGAAGGCTGAAGGAAGTTTCCTTTCTCCTTCCCCCCTCCCCAAAAATGTCTTTTGGGGGTGACTTTCCACACAGGTCTACATGCCATCCTCCTCCTCCTGCTCCGCCGCCCCCTCCCTTCTACCACCCGCCTAGCCAAGTCACTTGAACGCCGGCTGGAAAGTCGGGGCAGGCAAAAGTCCGTGCAAAAAGCACGGGGCAAAAATATTTCAGCATCTGCTAATCACCCCAAAAACTAAAGCACCAGTGTGCCTGAAAAAAAAGAAGGGGGGAAAAAAAGGGAGAAGGCTGCATTTAAAGAACTGCAGCTGCAGAAGCTCATATTTCACCCAGCCACCAATTTCCTTTTCCCCCCTGACAAACAGGCCTCAGAAAAATATGCCAGCCAGAAATTCTCCATGTTACCGAAAAACATTTCCTTTTTTCCCCGTTCTCCCCTCCATTAGTGTTATTCCATTGCTCCTGGGGAGAAAAAGAGAAGCGTGGCCGTGCGGGCCGGGTAGTTGGGTGGGTGGCAATATTGGGACGGGTGGGGTGGGAGCGGGGAGGCTGGAGAGAAAGGGCCGATTTTTCTAGGTTTCCCAGCATATTTCACGTTTTTTTTTTTTCCTTTTTAAAGTTCAGGAGCAGTGTTAAAAGAAGTTGGGGTGGACAGAGGGAGGAGGAAAGCCGGGAAAAAATATTTTAAAAAGGAACCAAAGCCAAGTCTGAAGAAGAAAGAGGGGAAGTTGCTTGGAATCCAGTGGGATGGTTTGAGCTGGCTAAAACGAAGCCTCTGGTTAACCTGCTAAAGGTGCTTTTTTTCAGGAGGTGACTGGACTTCCTTGTTTTTTTTTTCTCTTTGGAAGACATTTCGCTTCTGATCCCAGAAGCTTCTTCAGCTTTTGGCTGCATGGTGGGCAATGGAAAGATTTATATTCCTTGCAGACAGCTGGTCACTTGCATCCTTTTAGAGGGTCCTTGAGGCCACTTGGAGGTTTATCTGTGTCCTCAGGGTCACCTGAGTAGCGCTCCTAATTCATGGAGTCTGCAATTTTTTTCCACTCTGGAAATCCATTCCTATTCCCACATCATTCCAAGGGTGTTCATCCCATTGCCTTCCCTTCCTTGCAAACTAGTTGCAAGGATCCAATATGGAAGGGACAATGGGAGGCCATGAACAAGAGTTGATCAGAAGGAAGGCAATATAAATATATGTATGTATGTATGTATGCATGTATGTATGGTATGTATGTATGGTATTCAGCTTTGTTCGGGTATTTTCCCACGTCATTATAGTTGTGCTTTTAAAGTTGCAGCAACGTTTCGGCAGAATCTCATCTGCCATCATCAGGCTCACAGACGAACACAATACAGAAGCTTGATGTTGGCAGATGAGATTCTCCCAAAACATTGCTACAACTTTAAAAGCACAACTATAATGATGTGGAAAAATACCTGAACAAAGCTGAATACCATACATGTAAGTGCCCACCATCATCGGAAGTGAACTCTGCGCGAACCTCCTCAGGGGTGGCTTTGCTCTTGGGAACTCCAGGTCATGGGAACCCTGGCAAGATCCTTCTCCGTGGTCCTTCCAAGGAGATCAAAAAAGAAGTTTTAAAGAAGTGAGGTTTTGTGAAGGACTGGTTGTGAAATTGCATCGAATTATAGTTTGAATGACATTTCTTTTCGATAATTTCTTCTTCTTCTTCTTCTTCTTCTTCTTCTTCTTCTTCTTCTTCTTCTTCTCCTTCTCCTTCTTCTCCTCCTCCTCCTCCTCCTCCTCCTTCTCCCCCTCCTCCTCCCCCCAGTCATGGGTGTTTGCAAGAGGTTAATTTAAAAACAAAAAGGAGCCACCAAACATCTTGAGATGGAGCAAGGCTCACTTAGTCAATCTGGTTAATTCTTTGATTATATCAGAGAAACCTAAGCCCTTCACTTGCTGATTGAATCCAGGCAGGGGTTCCTCCACAAACCTTTTGACCCATTTAAAAATTACCATTAAGCTTATGTTTCACTCCCAAACTCAGAGCCCTCCTCCCAACAGCCCCCAGTGCCCTGGGCAGGATGGCACAGTCGTCTTCAAGGAATAACATCTGTATTCTCTGGCACATGTGCCATATTTAGCAACCCCTAATCATCATGTAGCTGACATTGAATTAATCTTCCGCCTTAGCTTGGGTTTCCCCTCTTTCTCTCTCTCTTCCCCTCCCTCTTTTCCTTGCCTGCAAATCACAGAAGATGTGAGTCTTCTGCTGGTGACCAAGCTGGTTCCTCTAAGCTCAAACTCATGTCATTGTGGTTAATGGTTCTTGTGCCAATAGTAGTTTTGAAATGCCACTCACCCTCAATGGGAGCTTTGTGAAAGAGGCTGACCTTAGAGTCAGGGCTGGACCAATTTCTCCACAAGGGCTACAGTGGATGTCACAAATGCTATTTCTTCAACATTGTGGTCACTTGGCTGTCCTATTTCCTGGGGTGGTCATTTCCCTGTCACTTGCTGTTTCTCATTTTTCCCACAATGAATTCATTTTGGTCTGTTGAGGCTCAACTTTACAAATGTGTATTTTTTTTTTAAATCTCCATAAACTTTTCTCTACATTTGTTCTGATAGGCATTTTGGTTGTATGTAGATAGATGATAGATATAGATAGATAGATCTATAGATTAGACTAGACTAGACTAGACTAGACTAGACTAGACTAGACTAGACTAGAATAGAATAGAATAGAATAGAATTCTTTATTGGCCAAGTGTGATTGGACACACAAGGAATTTGTCTTGGTGCAAATGCTCTCAGTGTACATAAAAGATACATTCGTCAAGAGTCAAGAATCATAAGGTATAGACAGAAAGACAGATAGATAGATGGATAGTGTTGATAGATAATGAGAGAGAGGTGGGGAGAGGGAGAGATGAGAAAGAGATAGAGAGTGAGAGATAGTCTGTGTGTATGCATGTGTGTGTACACATATTATATTGTTATAAATATATGTATATACAGAGAGAAAGGAGAGAGGGAGGGAGAGGGAGGGAGAGATTTCAGTAGGATTCTACAGGTTAAATACTACTTACTTAATACCCTTCAAGACCCAACCCCCTGCTTCTTTCTTACTGACACTGATGACAAGACAGGAGAGTCAGCCTTACATGCCTGAATTCTTTTATCGCAACCGGTTTTGTTTCAGCTCAGAAAGTTTGAATCCCCTTCTCCCAACCCTCCCTGGCATTCCTGCTTCAGATGAAGCGATTTAGATTGACTTCTGGGTGAACTTTTAATCCTCGATGACGCTATCAAGATCTCTACCTGATTTGGGCATGGCGATGTCTTCCAGAAAGTTCCCTTACCCTGGACTAATCAGGCAGCAAGATAAAAGAATGAGGGGAGAAGCCAGATCTAAGAACAGGTGAAGTTGCAGCGATGTAGTAGGATCTTCTAATAAAAAGGTAACGGTTTCCCTGTCCAGCCAAGTCTGATTCTAGGCGGCAGTGCTCATCTCTGTTTCTTGACCAAGGGAGCAGAAGACATTCACTATGGTCATGTAAAGTGGTGGGATTCCATTTTTTTTTTTACTATGGGTTCTGTGGGCGTGGCCAGGTGGGTATGGCCTGGATTGTTGGGCATGGTTTGGTGGACATGGCAGGGGAAGGTTACTGCAAAATCCCCATTCTCTCCCCTCCCCACTAGCCTGCTTTCCAGCTCTGTTCTCCTGTGCAGGGCAACCAAAGGAGACCCAGCTGATCTGCTGGGACTCAATGGGTGGCGGAGAAGAGATGGGGGCAGGGCCAGTCAGAGGCGGTATTGGCCGGTTCTCTGAACTACTCAAAGTTTCCGCTAGCGGTTCTCCAGAACTGGTCAGAACCTGCTGAAGACCACCACTGGTCATGCGGCCAGCAGAGCTGCACAGAGTGGACCTATTAGACTCCTTTCATTTGCATGCTTTGGAACGGCTAGGTGGACAGGAGCTGAGGTCTGGGAGCTCACCCCATTACGCAGCGCTTGGATTTTGAACATGGGCTGTCAGCTTTCCAGCTGACAAGCTCAACAGCTTTAACCCCTGAGCCATCGCACTCTCTGATCTCCATGTTCGTAGGAAGAACACGGGTGAGGGATATCCTAGTGTCCATCACCTATGTTCTTCCTAGGAACACAGAGAGTTAAAATTCAAGAACTTCCAAAGGACACTGGCTGCCTACTTTGATCAAGGCCGGCTGGGGAATTCTGGGAGTTGAAGTCCAGTCATCTTAAAGTTGCTAAGGTTAGGGAAGACTGGCTTCGTAGAAGCAGCCAGAAAGAGCGTTAAGTGGTGGGACTCTGGCTTGACTCTGTTGCTGAGGTTAATTTGGTTGACATTCTCCAGAACCTGCCATATCTTGCAGTAACAGGATTGCATTGCAGTAGCGCCAGCTATTAACTTCAAATTTAAAAGGTTGGCTTCCCTCCCTCCCTCCCTCTCTTTCCCCTTCATTCTGCTTGATGACAAATCCTGAACCTGCAATCAGGATTGAAAAGGCAGTTTGTTTTTTCAGCTGACTAGCTGGAACTGTGTGAGTCTGTTGGATACACCATCGTTTTCCAGGAAACGGTGTACATTTGAAAAAGAAAAGAAAACTTAGATTTGACAAGCTATCTTTTTTTTTTCAAGGTATCGCTAATTATGGGAGTAGGTGGGCGGGAAAGGAGGTTTAACTGTATTTCTTTCATACTACAAGCTGGAAACCACCTAGTTAGCTCAAACTGGCTTCACTCATAAAGATACCCCCAAAACTTCAAAGCCAAAAGAATTGGGTTCACTCCATATGGATTCGCCCAATTGCATTGAGGTTCAGAACCAATACTTAACTGCTTCTAATATAACGTCAACTCATCAGTCATGGTTTATCAACCATGATGGCTTGGGATCACACTTTGCATTAAGTAAAACCAAGAAAACTACATTAGCAGCACAGTGTTTTCCAAGCCGGTCAACCAAAGAGGTGTGGACTTGAATTTCCAAAGTTCTGGGAGTTGAACTTCATTCATCTTAAAGTTGACCAAACTGGGAAACATTGACCAAGTAGGATCAGATCCCCAGAGATCCTGCCAGTCAACTGTGAGTCAGAATTAGACCAGGTGTGTCCATGGAGGTTGTGTATCAAAAAAACCTCAAGACACCACCTGAAAATGTGCCCTTGAGGGATGCTATCTTGACTTTTTTTTTTAATAGATGAAAGGAAAAATTTGGGTGGCAAAGAAGTGTCATAGGAAAATCTCCCACTACTTAATATAGAGCAAGGTTTGTTAAACTGAGTTCACTCAACCACAGTCCATTTCCTGTTACCAAGGCTTTCCTTGGCTTTCCTTTTATTCAGGATTAGGGATCTGTTTTTGGGGGGGAGGGAAACTGAAATAGAGGTGAAGCTTTCAGCAATGAAACCAACCAACAAATACACTGTTTCCTACAGTATATTGTGCAGAGTTTGGGCTACAAAGGTCCATCAAGAAAAGCCTTGAATGATTGCATAGGATATCCATAAATATTCAGGCTCACCTAAAATGCAAAATTCTGGGTGGGCAACTTTCCTTTTCTTCTGACCCCCAGGGTGGGAAACTAAGTTCAGGATGGCTCTCCCTAAGGTTTTGTGTTTAACTGCACACATCTGGCTTTCATATCTGGAGAAATAAATATCAGGCCTAATTAGTCCTCTGTGGCCCTTTGCTCCTTCAGTGAGGCAGCTTCTAATTACAGTTTCAACCAGGCAGGGTGGGAGAACAAGTTCAACATGCCCATCCCCTCTTTCACAGCACTGTTTTGTCCCTGGAAACTTGAAAGAAGTAGAGAAGAGAAGAGGAGAGGAGAGGAGAGGAGAGGAGAGAAGAGAAGAGAAGAGAAGAGAAGAGAAGAGGAGAGAAGAGGAGATGAAAGGAGAAGAAGAAGAAGAAGAAGAAGAAGAAGAAGAAGAAGAAGAAGAAG
>NW_020769373.1:5688253-5710761 GCF_900518735.1 Pseudonaja textilis | reverse complement strand
AGAAGGAGAAGGAGAAGGAGAAGGAGAAGGAGAAGGAGAAGGAGAAGGAGAAGGAGAAGGAGAAGGAGAAGGAGAAGGAGAAGGAGAAGGAGAAGGAGAAGGAGAACTTCATCATCTAGGGAGGAGGAGAAGATATGGCCATAAAATGTTCAAGTCTGCTCTAAATCTTGGAATAGGATGCTTTCATTTTTACTTCTTTAACTATGAGTCACCCTAGTTATCTTTCAAAACAAAACAATCAAAGTCTGATAAATTTATTTTCCTGCATAACAAATGAGAATTTTTTTTTTAAAAAAAAACCCACAGTGGACAAATTTTTCAGCTCTGCATTCATTACTCTCCTCTCCGGCATGTGAATCTTCGCGGAATCATCTTCCTGCAGTCTGACGGGATGGCTGCTCCCTGTGGAACAAATATTAAATATTATTGGGTGCACATTTTTCCCCCTGGGCAGCATCCTTATCAAATTACTACATGCTTGTTCCTAGAAAACAGGTCTTTATAAATCTCATTAAAACCAAAAGGCTTGAAAATGAAGCTTCCTGCCCCGCCCCTCAAAAAAAAATGACTATGCACAAATACACAAATGCACACAGAGTGAACAGTTATGGAGCCACTCAATTCACCTCTTCCTCCCTCCGATCCCACCAATATATGACTGTGCACAAGGCCTCTGTTATATTAAGCAAAAGTGCATTGACACAGCTCTCCATATATTACAGGGTATCATTTTTTTATAGTAGGAAAACATTTCAGGCATATTCGAGTTAAAACTCCTCCTCTTCCTCTTCATCCTTTTTCACTTCCTCTTCCTCCTCCTCTGCTTCTTCCTCCTCTTCCTCTTCTCCCTCCTCCTTCACTTCATGACACTGAGCATTGATTGGGCTGGACTAGATGCCTTTGAGCTTCTGATGAACCTCCTCTTTGGTGGAACTCCATAGCTTCCTCTGGTTTTGGCCCTTAGCTATTGGCAAGTAGAGTCATCCTCTTCATTCCCAAACACAAACAATGATAGCTTAGCCTTAAACTAAAATGCTTGTGAAAGGAACGGAAATCTTTGAAAAAGTACAAGTCAAGTCAGGGGCCCTTCTCTCCCACCAGACATGCAGAGAAAAACTTCGCTGGGGAAGAACGGAGTCCTCTGGCCACAAGGTCAGTCTCAGGAAATCCATAAAAGACCATTAGTTTTCCTTGGGCCATTCTTCTCGGCTGATAAGACTCTATTAGATGCTTAAGACAAGTTCTGTTTACACTGCTTATCTAAGTGGCCACTTAAGTACTTTGCTAGTTTTATTTATACTAACAGAGTATTTTGCTCTAAATCTCTTTTCAGGTTGACAAGCAGCCTCAGAGATGATCTTGGCAATAGAGGAGCTGCTTGATGGATGCTTTGTGCTTTGCACCCTGTGAATATTTGAACCTTGTGTTTCAGTTTCTCTTTCATTTCTGCAGCTCTGTGGAATTCACTTAGTCAAACCTAATAAATGTATTTTTCAAGAATGGCACGAAAAGTACACACCAGGTGTGTACTTTGCCAAATGTGGCAAAAATTAAGGTTTGCCATTCACGTATCTCCAGGGATTTTGCAAATACTATTCATTAATACAACATATATCATATATTTATACTCCATCAGGAGTATAAACCAGGCTTATTGTTTTTTTTAAAATAAAGCTTAATGTGTAAGGAAACGGCTTATCAAAATGGGAGTCAATTAATTATAATCAGGGTTATAACCCTACTTCTCCAAGATTTCATTTTATCCATACAGGTAGTTCTCAACTCAAAACCGTAACTGGGACTAGAAGTTTCATCACCAATGATACGATTATTAAATGAGTCGTATCTGATTTTATGAATTTTTCGCTGCATTCGTTAAGTGAACCATGCAGTCTTTCAGCGAATGCAGCTTCCCCATTGATTTTGCTGGTGGTAAAACCCTTGAGAAAGTTGTAAATGTCCATCACATAACCCTGGAGATACAGCAACTGCCATAGAGATAAGGGTTGCCTGAATTTTGATCACATGACTGCAAGGCATTTTTTAAAAACCACCATTGCCAATTTGAATGGCTCTTAAATGAATGGTTATAAATCAAGGACTATCTATATAGCAAAAGCCAACAAGTTGCCAATTAAGCTACAATGTCTTGTGTTCTACAAGGGCTCCCCAAAACTGGGCAACTTTATTTATTTATTTTATTTAGTTTAGTTTGTCAGGCATGTATGAAAAAACAGGTATAAGTATGAACATAACGTATAAACATATAAGTATAAACTGATATAAGTATATGCACAATAAATGAGTATGAATAAATGGGAACCGTTTAATAAATAATACATGGGAACTTTAAGAGTTGTGGACTTCAACTTCCAGAATTCTGGCTGGGGAATTCTGGGAGAATTCTGGCTGAGGAATTCTGGGAGAATTCTGGCTGGGGAATTCTGGGAGTTGAAGTCCACAAGTCTTAAAGTTGCCCAGTTTTGGAGGTCCCTGGGTTATAGACACCACTCTATATCCACATAGATTTCATATGAGCAAATATATAATGAAATATGGAACTGATTTATATAAAATAGATTAGATTATAGAATCTAATTTTGGGATTGCTCTTGAAGGTTGAACAAAGGCATGTGTGGCCCAAGGCATTTTTCATGGACTAAGTCTAAGTGCTTCAGCAATTTTTATTTTTTTTTGCTTTATGTTTTAAATACTCCCCGGTTTCTCTTGAGTTGAAATAGTTCCTCTCTTCGGTCCATGTAATATCTAAAGCTTTTGTACCCTCTCTGGCCGCAGAGTGAGCTGAGCGCCTTCAGCGTCTCTCGGCTGGCAGAAAACGGATGGTTGAGCTCCAGGGAGTTCCTCGCACAGCTGTAAACTTTCAGAAGTGCTCAGTAACGGCTGAGAAACCTATATGGTGGTGCGTTCCAATTCACAATACTCCCTTTTCATTCCTCATCGCTAAGGGGGCTGAGGGGAAGGGGGGGAGGAAGCCCGCTAGGGTTCCCGCTGCAAGATTAGCCAGGCTGAAAAAGAAAGATGTTGATCTTGGTTGAACGTGCCTCAAGGAATGGATACTAGGTTCTTCCAGAGAGGGGTTGGTAAGAGAAGGTGGCAGTGTGTGTGTGTGTCCGAGCAGGTGCTTAGAGGCCATCTTTCTGAGCCCACAATCGGTGCGATTGTTGTATGTTGTGCAGCTGGCCAGCTGTTGGCCCCAGTTCCACAGCTGGATCTCCAGCCAAAACTTCGTGCTCCATCAAGCTCTCTGGCATACCTTGTTGGAAATTCAGCCCCAGTAGCACTCCCACCTGCGGACCAAACACAGCTGGTTGCCCAAAAATGTAAATTCTACCCCAAGATTTAGGATAAGCAACCCTATCCTTAGTTTCAATGGAATATGGAAAAATAAGGAGAAGAGATCTCGAAGGTGGTTTTTAAAGCGGCAGCTGACGTTTCGTTTCACATCCAAGAAGCTTCTTCAGCTCTGAAAAAGAACTGAAGAATGAGGATGAGGTTGAGTATCTGGAAAGTGGGATGTGAAGCTATGCTTCAATAAGAAAGAAAAGGGAGAGGGGAAGGAAGAAGGGAGGGAGGGAGGGAGGGAGGGAGGGAGAGAGAGAGAGAGAGAGAGAGAGAGAGAGAACAGGAAAGGCAGGGAAGGTTGTCCATTGGAAGTAGGCAGCTAAAAATTCCAAAATATAAAATGAATAGAAGTAGGAAATAAAGATATTGAAACTACAAGCAGCGGAGTGGACATCGTGTATTCTGACATGTTTGCAAGAGAGAGGATGTGGCTAGAGTGCCACGCAGACAGTTTCCTCCTTTGTTGATTCTCTGGTCAAATGGCAGAAATCATGGTGATTATTCTGTTGCATCTCAATAATTGAGAAGGTAGAAGACTTTCAGGCTCTCCCAGACCCCACTTTCCTTTATTAGACCCTTTTCTAAAGTTGATGTAGCATCCCTTAACTTGTATAACAAATTAGTCTATAGAATGCAAATATTCTTGGCTGCAAACCCTAATCTATCCTTATCCTGAAAGCTGAAGATTTAAGTCAAATTCTGAAGAGGCCTGGTCATAACCTAGAGGTACCAAATGACTTTTAAGCTCCTTTTTGTTGTTTTTACTCAAAAGTCAGAGTTGGGTTGCAAACTCAGACGAAAGTCCATAATTCCTTTCATTCTTCTAATATATACAGTGGAGAAGTTTGGCTGGGGAGGTTTTGTAACTCAAGAGACCTCCATCCACCCACCTTCAGAATTCTTGAACTGTGCACATATTAATATTCAGAGAGTTAAAAAGTGACTTTTTGCTGTGCCTGAGCTAAAATTGGCTTGCAGTTTGCGGGATCATCCAAGAAAAGTAGATTTTGACTCCCTGGCGAGGTACCTCATTTGAAACATTTCTCTATAAATCGTTCAAAGCAACTAACACTCTTAGCTTCTGAACAAAAATGATCACTGAAGATATCATGCGTGCCACATCTGATGACAGACCTTCTCAAGCTATATTTATGGGCAGAAAATCCAATAAAGAATAAGGTCATTTTTAGATTAATTTGATAGCCCTTTATTAAATATATCTTTTCTTTTTTCAGGAGAAAGAAGGAAGGAGGGAAGGAAGAGAAAGAAAGAAAGAAGATAGGGTGGGTGGCTGGAGGGAAGGAAGGAAAAAAGGGAAAGAGAGAGAGAGAGAGAGAGAGAGAGAAAGAAGCAAGTTTCTCATTTATTTTCCCATCTCAGTTTTTAGTTGTATCACAGAGGATGAAAACAAAATAATTAAAACCTATAACAATAGTAATATTTCACTTATTAAATATAAATGTCAGATACACAAGTTTTCACAAGGCATTTGATAAAGTAGACAACAACCTACTTCTTAGTAAGCTAGAAAAAGACAGAATAGATAGCACCACCACTAGATGGACTCGCAACTGGCTGGCAAACCGTACTCAATGAGTAGTCCTTATTGGGTCTTAGTCTACATGGAGGGAAGTAAGCAGTGGGGTGCCACAAGGTTCCGTCTTAGGCCCAGTACTCTTCAATATCTTCAATATTAACGACTTATATGAGGGAATAGAAGGGGAACTTACCAAATTTGCAGCTGATGCTAAGCTGGCAGAAATAGCTAACACCCAAGAAGATAGGCTCAAGATCCAGATGGATCTTGACAGACTAGAACACTGGGCCGGATCTAAACAAAATGAAATTCAATGTAGAGAAAAGTAAAGTCCTACACTTAGGCAAGAAAAACCAAAAGTACCCATATAGACTTGGTGAAACCAGGCTCAATAGCAGTAACGGTCTTGGAGTCTTAGTGGACAACCACACCAAGCCGTGTGCAGCAGCTGCCAAAAAAGCTAATGCAACCCTAAGTTGTATTAACAGAGGGATACAGTCAAGATCAAGGGAAGTACTAATATCACTCTATAAAGCCTTAGTAAGACCACACCTAGAGTACTGCATCCAGTTTTGCTCACCACATTATAAAAAAGAGGTTGAGACTCTAGAAAAAGTGCAGAGAAGAGCAACCAGGATGATGAGGGGACTGGAGGCTAAAACATATGAAGAACGGTTGCAGGAACTTGGCATGGCTAGTCTAGTAAAGAGAAGGACCAGGGGAGATATGATAGCAGTCTTCCAATATTTGAGGGGCTGCCACAGGGAGGAAGGGGTCAAGCTATTTTCTAAAGCACCTGTAGGCCAGATAAGGAATAATGGATGGAAACTGAACAAGGAGAGATTTAACCTGGAAACAAGGAGAAAGTTTCTGACAGTGAGAACAATCAACCCATGGAACAAAAGTTGCCCTCGGAAGTTGTGGGAGCTCCATCACTTGAGACTTTCAGGAAGAGATTGGACTGCCATTTGTCAGAAATGGTGTAGGGTCTCCCGCTTAGACGGGGGGTTGGACTACATGACCTACAAGGTCCCTTCCAACTCTGATTATCTGTAATCTGTAATTAGTTTTATTTTCAACTATCTCGAATTATCTCAAACTAGGTACTATCTCAAATTAGGACATTTTAAAAAAATATTAACAGCAACATAAACAAAGGGATGAGTTAACTGAGATTTCTATAAAACTGAAACAGGAAAGTTTGAAAAGGAAAGTGGAAAACATGTCTCCTTGGGGGAAGGGCTGAACATTTCTTCTTTTCCTAAAAAAGAAAAAAAAAGTAAAGAAAAAAAAAAGGAAAAACTTGCTTTCCTTCCAAAAGCTCGTGCACTGCCAGGGAAACTGAAAAAGGGACGACTGTATAACGGAGTGGCTTTGTTAGTAGCAATGTCACAGGAATTCACCAATCCCAAATTCTGAATAATAATTTAAAAAATACCATGGTTTTTTTTTTTCAAGGCAACAAAAAAACCCCCACAAATATTTCACCACCAGGCTGCTGGTGTCCCCGTTCCAATATCTTTTGGTGGCATCAGTTCTTTCCTCTCCCATAATAGTTTGACTAGTATCTCATTATGTCAGCAAGTTAGGTCCCATAGAGTCCAACTGGATTCCAGGTGTCCATGTGGACAAACATTTCAATAAAAGAGAATATCTGTAGTTTGGGATGGAACTCTAGAGTCCTTGGAGCTCTCTGAGCTTAATGGTTTTCTTGGAGAAGTTTCATGACCCAATGAGAGGCAATGGGAATTGTTTATAGTGGGGGGAGGAGGAGGACTGGTGCTCTCTGAGATTGGTTGTTTTCTTGCAGACATTTCATTACCCAACTAGATAACATATTCAGTGATGATGAGAGGAGGGTTTACTTCCTATTTATATATAGTAGCTTCCTGTACATAAATTCGTAGTAGATTTGCTCCCATATTTGAAATTTGATTAGAGGTTGTGCAATGTACAAGACAGACCTTCAAAAAAGAGGAAGCATTGCCAGGATTAACCCCCTTGAGATATTATTTCCTTCCCGGAAATCACTTGGAAGATGCTTATCCAGATTCTAAGATTATCAGTGTCTGTGAATGACTAGAAAACAGTTTCCCAGGGGCCAGTGGTTTGGCCCTCATGTCACTGCATCCTAATTTACTAGCGCTTCCAATTATATGAGGCCCCCATCATAAAAATATGTTGTGAAAGAATTGTAGGAGTCTAGCAGGAGATGACCTCCTATGGCCTGCCCAAGAGGTAGCAATGGAAATAGATTTGTTTAAGATCTTGTGTAAGTTCAATAACTGACTCCTTTTCATTGTCCATGTTACAGCGGGAAACTGAGCCACTCCTGATGTTGTGATGACAGCTTTATGGCCATCACACCAGCTATTTTTGAAGAGCAACATTATCTCTATGATGTAAACAGATCTTCCATCATGGCCCTAGGACTCTTGTTGGACACCAAAGAGAGAGCTTCCTTCTGTAGCTGTTGTGTGTCAGGTCGTTGAATGGTGTTTGCATGGTGAAATCATGCAGTTAAAATTCAGTTTATTCTGCCTTCCCCTCAATGAATGCAAAGTGCTGATATAACAGAGAAACCAACGCTGATTCTCAACATGAGAAGCAAAGAAGAAAAACACATTTCTACATATTAACTTTAACACACAAATGTCGTGATTTATGCTCTAAGATCAGATGTTGTGTTGGAAGTATACAATCTCAGCATCCTTGCCATGACATCATTGGGTACATGTCCAAGATTTCATTGAAGTTTGTTACAGGCAACCCTCTTGCCTTCCGTTACATATTCAGAAGTTTTGTATGATTTGGTTCTGCCTGGACAGTAACATTTCATCTGAGACATGAGTAACCACCATGAGCTACCATGCCATCAGAAGCACATCTCTTCTAGTATTTGTTTTCTGTTTGTTTTCATCTCTTCTAGTACAGTATTTGTTTTCTATGCACAAAAGGGTTGCTTTAGTTGTTTGGTGAAACAACTTGACTCCAATGGGGATCCTTGAATTGTGGTTTGAAGTGGAAGAGTGAAAAGAGTGAATATTCTGATGATGCATTAAGTAATGTTGACAATAAGGCCCAGTCAGAAAAAAACAAAGTTATTTGAATGTGAGGCCATTTAAAATAATTCCGAGGATACAAGAGTTCATCTTACAGTTTTTTCTACATTTTATGTGGGTATTAGATTTAGAATGTTCTTTTCAATCAAAGATTGCTACTGGGAGTATTTTTTTTTCTTTTAATAAAAACCGCATTGACCTTGGAATTAAAGCTAATACAATCAACATAGTACTAAATACCATTGGGGAATTCCAAAGCGGAGCATAAAATCCCAGACCATTAAAGGATTAAAATTACTCAGTGTTGCAAAGAAGCACAAACATTGCGATTTCTGGCTGCATCTTTAATGACCAACCACCCTCTGCTTTCTGAGCTTAATTTTCAGAGTGACTTGTTTACACATTTGTGACAAGAGAACAGCCCCCTCCCCCCAAAAAAAAACAATGCATGAAACTATGGAGATGAAGTGGTTTCTCGTGGAAAATTTGCTTATATCTACGTTGTCCACCTCACTAACAGCTGTCTTCTTTGGAAACTGTAATGAGGTTTAAAATGTCTGTGGAGATTCTCGGTCCTCCAGATCAGGCTTGTCCCAAATATTCTTTTTCAAATGGCATCTTCTTGTTTTTGCCTGAAGACGTTTTGCTTCTCATCCAAGAAGCTTCTTCTTAAATTCAGAACTGAAGGGTCTTCTTGGATAAGAAGCAAAACATCGTCCAAGAAAAACAAAAGAAGTCCAGTTGTGAAAGCTCCTTTGGGACAAGGGTTAAAATGGTTTTGCTTGAGAAACATGCAAAACTAGATCAAGACAGAGGACAGGAAGGAGGGAAGAAAAACAAATAACAGTCAGAAGAGGCCAAGCTGCAATATTCGATTTGAAACTTTGAAATTATGAGTTCTGTTGATGGATATGAAACCCCAACACAGTAGCCTAGATTGCCGAAAAACACAAACAAGCTATCAAAAGACGAAAAGAACCCCTAAAAACATATTCTTCAACATTTGATATCCAAATTTATTTATTTATCCATTGATACTTCAGCCTGTGCCACATAAAATGCAACTCCTGGTTGATGATTAGTGATTAAAAGCAAAGCTAAAATATCCCACCCCATCAAAACCAGCCAGAAATCAATGACAACAAATGTACAGATGGAGAACATCAAAATATAATTTACCTCCCAGGATGATCTCACGTAACTTTGTGGTCCCAACCTTGGGGGGGCGGGGTGGGTGGGAACAGCCAGTTCTTCAGAGGTTTCCTGAAGGCTAACAAGGTCAGGGCTAGTTGAAGCTGGGGAGGGGGTTAGTGGAAGGTCCACAGGGCAGAGGTCACAACAGAGAAGGTATGCCATCTGATGTCCCATCTAATGACCTTGTTTTAAGGAGGACCCTGGAAGAATGTCCACTGTGTTGGATGTGTAGGAGAGGCAGAGATGACAGTCAGGCATGAGAATTGTGGTGTTGGCTCAGCCTCTGCTGAAAATCCCACACAAGAGATACCTCAATGTAGATAAAGATCCTTGTTCCATCAGAACTTCAGACATGTTTCTTCTATCTGTGTTAATGCTCCATAGGCACATGGCTTAGAGCATTGTTTCCCAACCTTGGTTGTTTTAAGAAGCATGGACTTCAACTCCCAGAAGTCCCCAGCATCTCTCAGGTTGCATCTCATCCAACCTCAAAAAATGGAGAAGAAGAAAGTCTTCCTCCAGTTGAACGACCACCTCCCAATCCCCGTTCAATGTTTCTCAACCTTTAAGAGGTGTGGACTTCAACTGCCAGGCTTGAAATCCACATCTCGGTGCACTCAACTGACACTTGTTATTTTGAGCACCTTTTCCAAAGATCTTCTATATTTTCAACCATTGCCAGATGGACATGGAAGGAGAAGAATAGCCAGAAAAAAGTCAGCTGGTGAAAATCAACTCTGTTTCATCCATGCAAAGAAAGCTGAGATGGAAGGGGGATGAATGGGCTTACTCCACAGGTGACTCGGTGATAGGAAAGCTCACACCTTGATTCATGTAACAAGATAGGTGTGAAAGGGAATTCCATTTGTTCCTCTCGTGATGGAGCCCTACAGAAAGGTGTAAATCCTAATGAGACCATTTGGTGCTGGGAGTGAACATGGCTTCTATGGGCCAGGCTAGAATTAGCTGTTGCCAGAAGCATCTTTGTGTGGTGGGGGCAGTTTCTCCCTTGATAGGAAAACGAAGAAAGAGCAGAGGAGAAAAATATAATCCCTGATATTCAAAATGGATTAACAGGGTTGGGCCTCCGACACTTGTTCTTGAGATGAATTGGCAGGAGGCAGCCTTCCATCAAAGCAATATGGAAGTGTTTAAAAGAAAGGGGTGCCACTAAGGGAGGAGGGTATTCGAGATCTGAACTTTTAAATTACAGCCATTCCTGGGCCTAACGATAAGTAAATAAACAGTTCACAGCTGCGTGGGCTAAACAGAGAAAAACATCCATCTTTGGAGGCGTGATTGCCCAGCGAGTAATTAAGTGTGAAATGTGAGCCCTCCATCATGTCAGCCGTGATACCACGGAGGGTGTTCAGTTGCAGAGCCCCTACCCCACCCCCAGTCCCAGAGTTAACCCTTTGGGAATCGGCGGAGAGATTTGGGAGCATCTAATTCAAGAGGCAGCTTGAAATCCCGTAAAGTCAAGACCTTTGAGCGCGGCATGAATGAGGAAGGATTATTTTCATGCCAGACTCGGGAAACGGTGTTTGGTTCTGGAAACAATATCTGAGCTTTGTGTGTATATGTGTACTTGTGTGCATGCACATGGGAGTTAGGGTTAGCTTGCCTTCAGAAGCTGTGGGTGTTTCATCACTGGAGGCTTTTAAGTAAACACTGGACAGCCACTTGTCTGAAATGGTCTAGTGGGGTTGGACTAGAAGACCTCTAAGGTCCCTTCCAGCTCTATTCTGTTTGATAGGGCGACTTTGCAAAGAATTCTGAGGATTGATACAATAACAGAATAACAGAGTTGGTTTGCAAATTCCCCAGCTTGTCTTATGGGCAACAATTTATTTTGGCAAAGATTTTAAAGTTAATCATTGAAGTTGTGTTAACAAGGACCAAAATTCCAGAGATTTAGAAATGGTTGCATTGCAGTGTAGTACAGGGTAGTACTACCAAAATTAATTGGTTAAGTGAATTTGCTTCATTCTCCTTCTCTTCAAAGGTACCCAAACAAGACATACTGACTTCAAAATTGGATCGTATCCTTTTAATGACATTATTTCTGCCCTGTTAAAAGTGCCAGTCAATTCTCTCTGATTTCAGGGAAACCTGCATTCAAGAAACGCTGCATAAAATTACAATCTGGGTACATGAAAAATAAAAAGCAACCCAAATCTAACCGAAATTAAACATGGATCAAATAAAAAATGATTCTAGTCTGAGGTGATGCACATGTACCCTCTAATATTTTTTTTTTACAATTTTTACAAGACCAGAAGAGTTCCCAGACTAACAGTGAAAGTTATGGGAGCTTAAGTAGTTTATTGCAATGGCAATAAATCTGTTTAATAAATAAACAATGAATGTTATTTTTTCCAGAGATCCTTATAATACTGGTTTTGGACAGTGTAATAATGGAAGTAGGAAATCAAATGAAATTTCTGTATAATGTAGCTTGGCTTGTTGATGATAATACATACAATGTAAGGATTTCAGGAAAACTGTTTATTTTATCATTAATAATAATAATAATATAGTAGAAAATTATAGTGCATAATTTTTATTTTTTTCATTATTATTGTTCCTTTTCACCTACTTACCAAACATGGGTGGTCTGATGTGTTTTGCCCTTCCTTCCTCCTTTTTTTCCTCCTTTCTTCCTTCCTTCCTTCCTTCCTTCCTTCCTTCCTTCCTTCCTTCCTTCCTTTCTTTCTTTCTTTCTTTCTTTCTTTCTTTCTTTCTTTCTTTTCTCTCTCTCTCTTCCTTTTTTTCCTCACATTAACATTTAAATGATAAAGATTCCCATAAAAAGATACAATATGAAAAATGTAGTCAATTATTCTTAATTTTCAAAATTAAATGATGAAGCCAGGTAAGGGTGTGAACTATTTTTGGACCCAACAAACAACATTTCAAGAACAGAAATCTAACCACAGGAACCAATCATCCAACCCAATAAAGACTAGATAAATCAGCATCTAACGAATCACTCAACCCAAACAGGAATCGGTCTGAATCAATGGGAAAAATAAAATCTTGACCTTTTACGTGCAACGTAGAAATGACTTAACAATAACCATCTTGGGTTTCTTTTATTTTGCCACATATATTTCAAGTCTGAACATTTTGTAGGAAGTTCCCAATCACTGAACAACTAAAGTCCGAAAGGTGCTTTTTCAGGAGGCAACTGGACTTTCTTTTTCTTTTTTTCTTTTTGAAGATGTTTCACTTCTCATCCAAGAAGCTTCTTCAGCTCTGACAGGAGAGTGGGGAATGGAAGCTTCTGCCAGAGCTGAAGAAGCTTCTTGGATGAGAAGCGAAACGTCTTCAAAAAAAGAAAAAGACAGTCCAGTTGCCTCCTGAAAAAGCACCTTTGGGACAGGGGTAGGTTTGGCCTGGTTCTATAGAAATGCACTGTGACCGAACTGGTAGTAACACCGGTTAAATCCCACCCCTGCTTTGGGACAACCATGACCTGGATGACTGAGAATCTCTACAGACTTTGAACAACTAAAGCTATAGAAAGCAGTCAGGGCCTTTTGTTGGAATGGTGAACAGATCCGTGTTTCAATTAATGGGAGTTTTAAACAGCTCTTCGGTGTTGATGAGGTCAAAGCTGCATTATAGACGGTTATGTTCTCAAGATCTTAAAGGCTTTTTCCAAGTTTGTTGTTCAGAAGTCGCAAACGCCCCCTGATGGACCAAGTTGAGATTTCTCCTCGGATCCTTACGCAGCAGCTTTCCCCCGATAAAGATCTCAACCCAAAACTCCAAATGCTTCAAAACAGATTTACTAAAACTAGAGTTTATCAGGAAGAATAACAAAATGGTGAAGTGGAGGCTTGATAAATATTTGGGTTTCTCTGTGCCATGCCTGCCCTTGGAAGAAGGTGGCTTCTGGATTTCAGCAAACAGTAGAATTATGGTTGGACGTTGTGGTTCAGCAAGATTGATCTGAAAAGCCATCCAAAGCTCATTTAGAGAGTATTTTCGCACTTCCCCGAACGACAGAAGATGAGAATGCTGACAAGGCGTGAATCCTTCCTCACCCATCTCTTTAATTTTCTCCAAACCCATGTTTAGTCTTTCACCCAAAGGCCTATTTAAAAAGTAGCAATGTCTGCCTTTCCATCTAAATTAAGGCTTGTTCCAGCCCAATGGAAGAAGAAACATTTGAAGGCCACCTAGCCCAGGACTTATAGGGAAAAAAAAAAAAATTTTAGGGGCTGCATTGCATTAGATTGGGACACAGTCAAACAGAGGGTAACAGAAAGAAGGTAATAGCAGAATTAATGCAGAACTGCCCGACTGAATAATTACGAAAACAATTGAATAAACGAGACAAGCAAAAACTTGATTGGGCTCCAGCTTTCTACATGACCGTCCATGAAATTCTGTGGCTTGAGATCCAACCTTTGCCAAAATTCTTCTGATATGATGCGTGAGCTGGAATCGGATGCTTTTCCTTTTGGGTTTCAATTTGGGGGCTTTTTATCGAAATAACCCTTCCTATTTATTTGGCTATCGCATTCCTAAAACAAGAGTCAGAAATGTTGGTCACCGGTCCTATTTTTGTCTAAGGAAGAATGTCTGGTCTACTCCACTTAGGTCACTCTTCTTCCACACTCCCAATTCCACCCGGGTTTTCAGACAGAAAGTCCTTTTCTATGTGGGCGGTAGAAAATATTTGTATGTGAATTAGAGCTGTCATAGATCTAACAGAATGGTTTTCGAAGAGAATTAATTGTGTTTCAATCCAACCCCGAAGTTTAATGAGCTATAATTAACAGGCTCTATTGATTGCAGAGGGAGTTAAATAGCACTTTTCCCCTTTCCTTTCTTTTTCTTTCTCTATCCTTTTTCCTTTCCTTTCCACTTCCCTTCTTCTTCTTTCCTCTTTTCTTTTGTTTTCCTTTTCTCTCTCTCTCCCCGCCCTTTCCTTTCTTCTTTTCCTTTCTCCTTTCCTTTCCCCTGCCCTTCTTTCCTCTTTCCTCTTTTCCTTTATTTTCTTTTTCTCTCTCCTTTCCTTTCCTTACCATATCAAGTGATTTTGGAATTTTTAAAATGCATCACTTTCCCGAATTGGAGAGCTATTTTTGACACCAACTTATGCGTTGCAAGAAGAAACCATTTTAGATATTTAGGAAGGCAGCTAATCGTTTTTGAAAATGATTCTCTTCTGTTTGCAGATGAAAAAAACATCATAATGCTTCCCCCCCCCCTTTCTTTCCCTATTTATAGGCCAAGACTACAATAATCATATTGTTAATGTACATCTTAATGTGTTAAAATTGCCTTCTAAAGCCAATACATTCTTCTACATTTTTGTATTTATCCCATTTTATTGGGTTACTCATAAAATATTCATGACCTCTGCTTAAATTAGCAATAAAAGAGTAAAACAACTCCCTCCATAATTGACACATTTCTTAGAAATTTTTGAAAAAAGGTACGACTGTCTAAAAATGACTCTGAAAGGAGTTACTGTGCAAGTTGAAAAAGACAAATGAAGGGGAAAACATTGCATGCGGGAAAAATGAAATGAAACACCGTTCATTTTTATGATCTCTCTTGAAGTCTCCCTGCACCCCTTTGGTATAATTTTTATTGTTTACCTGCTAACCGAGCAGATAGATACCGACAGGCAAAGATGCTAAAAAAATTGCGTAGGTAAATAAACTTTCAGGCTACGTGGCATAAAATCTGAAGACAGGAACAAAACAGGCAGGCAATTTTGCAAATAGAAGCAGAATTATGTTCCAGAATAAAGATATCCGAAAAGTAAAATTACAGTAATAAACAGAGTGCCGACTTGGGAAGTTTTCGCGTGTAAATGCAAGCAATATTCCTGAGAGCGGAGCACCAACAGTGCTTCAAGAAGGGGTGCGAGATTATTAAAAATGGGAAAGTTCCCTTATGAAAGATATTTCAGCCTTGGAAAGGAGAAGAGGGGACGTGAAGGACGGACAGAAAAAAAGGAAGAGAGATAAAGGTATAATTCAAGGGCTTACGTTTCTCCAGGGGAAGCTGTTTTGGTCTCTCTCGTCTTCTTTTCCTTAAGACAGAAAAGGAAGTGTGGTCTCCAACACAGCTTCAGAAATAGCTCATCAGGAAGTTGGCAACAACTCCAATTAAACAATCCTTGAAGGAAACACAACAAATGCACAGTGTTCCTTATTTTCCTAACATCGGTTTGGAATAGAGAACTGGACCGAAAATGTGAAAGAAACGGATCACAAATCTACTGGACTTGTCAGTGAAAGAGAAGGACTTCCTTCCCCAAAGGCCATCAAAATTAAATGCAACTACATTTCATATATGAAACCCCAAAACAAAACAAAAACCGCCAAAGCAATTTTCCATGCCTTGAAAACCCACCAATGTTCCTAAAACATTTACACAGTGATTCAAAATTGGCTTGTTCACTCAGAAACTGAGACAGGAATGTTTTCTCCAAGAGACAGAGTTATAGCATTTTGAATGTTGTTGTTGTCTTTTCTTATGGATTTTTGTTTCGTAGTAATACGAGGGTAGGGCTATATCCACGTAAACAACGGTTATTTTGTAAGGAAATGTATTATATTGAAGCATTACATCAGAAACGGGATTTTTTTCCACATATCTATTTGCTTCCAAGCTGCACTGTATGATCTCTGATCTTCCTTTCTTTGGCAGAACGATCAAAAATGTGGTCCATTTTGACAATAAACTGCTATTGTTCAATGTTCTCTTTTGACCATAATTAGGGCAAAGCAGTTAAAGGGTTTTTGAAGGAGCCATTTCTACATTACCCAGTGATTTTCTGCAAGTTTCAACTGATCAAGAAAAAATATTAAGGCAGAAAGAATCCATGATCGATGCTATTTTGCTTCTAATCGGACCAGCGGATGACAAATCCATGATATGTTTTGAAAAGGTGGGATTGTAGGTTTATTTTAACCACTTGAAAGTTGGCTAGAGGTTGTCAAAAACGCTAGGGGACAAATCTCACTTTTTAAGTCCTTTCTTTAAAACCGAAGGCAAATCTTTGTTTATTTAAAATTTATTCCCAAGGTCACTGGAGAGCCGCTGTCACAAAGAAACATTGTCTAGAAACATAGGCCGACCCATCCACATTTTTTGAAAATAATACAGAATTTGAGGGTGGGGGGGGAAATAAGACGTTTGGGCTTTTGAAATCCTTTACATAGAGACAGGCAAACAATCTTGGGGACATAACATAATATTAACCTTTTATATTACTGTGAAATTGCCTAAATATTTACCTAAAAGGAAGTTTCACAACATCAAATACATTTGCTAGAAAGATTCTCATCATATATGTTCATTAACTTTATATTGGGACTAATTATTTGCAAAAGTTCAAGTCAAAGAGCGTGCCTGGAGAAAAACGCTGCCAAATATTTGCATAGTTTTTTTTCTACTCAGTCATGTCCGATTCTTGGGGACTGACCGAACAAGTCTCTGCCGTTTTCCTGGTGAGGATTTTCCTAGGGCTGAGAAAGAAGGACTATTACTGGCCCAAGATCCCCCAGCTAGCTTTGTGTCTAAGCAGGACAGGAACTCGTGTCTATGGAGATTCTCAGTCCTCCAGGTCATGGGTCTCTACAGATCAATAAAAGTTATCCTATCTTATTTGGGAATGGTTTCTGAGATAGCATTGACACCCAGCTCATACTTCTTAACTCCTTTCTGGAGGAGGGGATCAGTGTCCCTTCCTCCACCAACACATTTCAAGGTGAGTGGTAGGGATAGGCCTAGAAGGTCAACTCAATCTGGATTTCCAGTGGCGTTGGCATTTTTTCTGATCTGCTGCCATCCTCCATACAAAAAGCTCTTTGTAAGCTACGTGGACTAGCCGCCGGCAAGTTTTCTTCAAGACCCAGATCGCTCTATGAGGTTAAAACAGCAGTGTTAATCTTCTATCTTGTGTTTGTGGAGACCTCTCATCCCTGAGAGGGGATGGAAGGCAGCCAAGTTGCAAGAAAACATTCTTTTAGTCTTGTGGGAAAAAAATCAAACCCCTGCTACTAATGGCGTTGACCTCCAAGGCTGTGGCATGGTCTCTCCTTGGAAACCCACAAACCCATGATAGGCCTGGTTGTTCACCTGCCATGCAGCACCTCCAGGTTCAGCCCTGCAGAAACCCAATGTTCTCTGCCAGGGAAGTTCAATGGTAGACTTGAGTTTCACTAAACTGGAAAATAGCATCTTGGAAAGGATACATCTAAATCTACTTGCTCAGTTTGTGAGTTTGATTCCAAAAGGCATCTGTAGTGACAGTAGAACCGTGTAACATACCTTTTGATTGGAAACTTTTTGCCTGGATTCATCTCCTTCTCTCTCTCTTTCTCTCTCTCTCTGTAGTATGTGTGTTGGGCAAAAGAATATGTCAAGTAAGGACTAGGAGAGATCATTAGAAATAACCAATTCCATGAGAAATAACCAAGTCCATGAAACCATCTTCTCAGTGGTCATACTCAACTCTGGAAGCAACAAAAGTCCCATTCATTTCACCCTGCAATTTTCCCTCCACAAGGTTTTTGTTTAAAAAAAAATGTAACCAAATCAAGTCTAATTTAGGGCTTTGCTTCAATTTCAATGCCTCTCCTACCTCATAATGGGTAGAAACCCTGTCACTATTTGTGGTAGAAATAATGTTAGAAGGACCCCCGAAGTGCTTTTCAAAAAGCAATTGGGCTTTCTTGGCATTTTTCCTTGAAACCATTTCACTTCTCATCCAAGAAGCTTCTTCAGTTCTGACTTTCTGCTTCCTGAAAAGCTCCTTTGGGAAAACCATGGCCTGCATGACTGAGAATCTCCTTAGTCAATCTTACAAGGAGTGAAAAAGAATTTGCTGGCTGATCTCTCTGCAAATGGCCCAAGAGAGTTGTTGACATGATAGTTGTGGGAAAGTTAAGAACATGCATGGAACCTTCTATTTCCATGGTGGAAGAGAACCTACTGAAGAAAAGTGCATTTTCCTCTCTGTCTTTTCTGCCACAGTTTAGTGCTTTCCCTCCCCATAGTTACAGGTGGTGTTCAGACATCCATAGTATGTTTAAACATGGTTTATTGAATGTACCATAACAGACAGAATCATGAAAGAAATCTGGAATAAAGCATTTTAAAGACTGGATTGTTTTCAGCACCATTTAATTTCTGGTTCAAGTTATTATTTTTTTTCAATTTGCAGCATAAGATAAATAAACTGCACTTCCAAAAGATCTTTTGATGCATGCAAGATCTACTGGCTGCTAACCATTTTATAACCTTGGGCATAGTAAAATATGATTACATGTAAATACAGGAACAATTAGAATCAGATTATCTTGTGGGAACTGCAGCTGAATAATTTCCTTATGAAAATGTTATTTTTTTTAAAGGCATTTTACTAAGCGTTTTTCTCCTTCTTCCTGTTCTTTAAATGAATCTTCTAATGACATACAAAAGACAAATTGTTAAGTTTTTTAAAACTGTATTTTTAATTTGAGGCATTTAATATTACAGTTTCTTGCAACGTTATTCTTCAATATTCTTAAAAGTGGCTTGAACTACCTTGCAAATTAAGATGCAAAATTAGAATTCAGTTTCAAAATATACAATATAGTAATGATGTTTCTATGAATTAATGGTGTTCTAGTTTGGTTAGAATAATTTAGAAATGTAGGATCTGAACTTAAAAGCCTGGGTAAATAATGTGGTATTAACAGAGAATTGGGAAAAATATATTAAAACATCAACATACCAATAACTAAATAAGAGTTAAGAATTCTTAATTTATCTGATTCAATCTATCTATACTCATTTGATCTGATTCAAAGAAAAGCTATTTTTTAAAAAAGCAGAAAGAGACTCTAACATGCATAAAGTTACTACATTATGAATTTGGTACGGCATGGATGACGGTTATGATTATTTTTAAAAAAATATGTGAAAACAAAAACTAGTATCTTATAATTTTGAAAATATAGAGGAGAATTGTGGGTTGCATTCATTGAATTTGAAAGAAAATAATAAAAAAAAATAGAACTCCTACAGAATGAACAAGCAGTTATTCATCTCCCTTTTAATTTGTGTCTTTAACGCCTTTAACCAGGTTTAATGAAGTTTAAATATAACATGAGATTGCTTTAGAAAAACAAGAACGCAAAATTATCAGTATTGACTCTAATTTAGGGGATAAAATCCATTTCTTGGCTAATTCAAATAAACATATTCAACATAAGCAATAGCAATTTAGGTGGTGTCATTTGAGGGAGATAATTTGTCACGAAATGCAGGCTTAGAGGAGATGTGTGAATTTGATGAGCTTCTGAAAGTTTTTTTAAAACATTCTCCTCTGTTTGTTGTATATATTCCATTCAGGACTGATTATTTTCCTAAGCAGACCAAGTGCGATATTTCAGCAGTGATGAATTCCAACGCTGCTATTCCTCAATATTTCTTTCTTTTTTTTAAAAAAAAAAATACTTTGTCATTTATACTGTGAAGTCTGGCAAGATGGTGAGAGGGACAATATTAAACAAAGGAAAATCAAGTAATTAGAATTGCAATTTGAAATATAATTAATCCTAATAGGACGCTATATTTATTGATCCAATACAGCTATTAGATTTCAGGCCTGGGATAATTTATTTTTTAACACTCTTCTCTTGTACATTTTTGAGTCTGTTTGTGTTTTTGACATTTTCACAGTTTAGTATTAATATGTAGCGATATAGTTTATTTCTCTGCAGTTTCTCAAATTCGTCTCCAGTTTCTTATAATATGAGATAACATGTGGTCACTGAACATACTAAGCCTTCATTTACTAATTGCACTTTGTTGAATAAGCCTTTATTGGCTAGATTCACACTTCATGTTAAACCCTAAATCATAGTTTGTAACCATAATGGCTAAGTTCAAATGCAGCGAATCTAGTATGAACCCAATCCTTTTTTTTAATTGCAACATTAAATCTTTCTTTAAATCTTTAATTGAGACTTTTTCAATTAAAAATGCCATCCTAGCAAAATACTTTTGCAAAGTAAACTTTCTGATGCTTATTACTTTTAGAATAGAGCATAAAAATGCAATTGACCAAATGTTGAAAGAAAGATTTTCTGCGAAAGAAAGAGCAAATTGATTATGAAATTCTTATCACTTGCAAAATTAATGCAGTGTAAAAATAATAAAGACTTTCTTTTGGGTTGTTGTTTGTAGAAAGATGTCCCTTTGAGATTTATGCTGATTTAATTGACTCATTTGTCCACTGGAATCCTCACAATTAATCAACAAGTCAACAAATCGTGTTATGCTTACTCAAACTTAATGGGACTTTCTCCCATATTATTGTACATCGGCATATTGACACCCACAACAGCTAATGAATTAATGAATTAAGAGGCACATTTAGATTCTGTAACCTTGGGGAGGTCCAGAGTTTGAAAATTAGAAGCTGTAGGACATCTCATGTTGCATTGTCTGTGGAGATTCTCAGTCATCCAGGTCATAGTTGTCTCAAAGGTGCTTTTTGCAACTGGACTCATTTTTTTCTTGAGCAGGAAGAAGATATTTTGCTTCTTGGATGAGAAGTAAAACATCATCTCCTTTTTCCTCAAGGGAAAAAAAAAAACAGTCCAGTTGCCTTTTGAAAAAGCACCTTGTGCAGATGTCTTTTGCAGTAAGCCTCTTTACCTTCGGAACGGCTTAGTTTTCAGTAAATTCTATTCATTGCATTTAAGGCATATAAGTTATATTTTTAAAAGGTCACACTGAAGCCTTCTGCCAGAGATCCTTTTCCTTAAGTTGCTTGAAGCATGCTAGGTTCAAAATCTAGTTATTCAAAACAGCAAAAGGAAAATAAAAAATCAGTCTCTCACCAAATAATCTTAGTCTCTTGCCTTTCCCCTAACCAACTTCTTTAAAAAAATAAATAAATTCCACTAAGGGGCATCCTATAAAATGGAGTCCCTGCCTGCCAAAACGTGAGTTTTCTTCTCAGCCCCAAGAGCCCAGGTTACGACCATTTGAAATCCTTCTGTGTCCAATTCCACACATTTGTCCAAAGAGACAGAATAACGGATGGCTGGATTTCCAAGGCTCAGCCTGGAGGTGAGGGGTGATCTCTGCTCAGCGCGGGCTTTGAAAACCCCCTCCTGTGAGCCCATAAATAATGCTCGGCACCTTTCCTTTCCTTTCTTTCGGCTTTCACATTTGGTCAGGCAGGGCAAGGGAGGGCTGGGAAGAGGGGAAAATAAACAAGTGGCCTAGGAAAGTTGTGAAAGCCAGATGGAGATGTGGCTGCTGTCATGAGCAGGACAAGATGGACTCCAGTGGGTGGTTCCTGGGAAGTTTTTGGCTCTCCACCCATCATGGAAGTAGCAGAAAATGAAGGGAGGGAATAAAAGGAATGAGATAAAAAAAAGGAAGAATGGTTGGGATTATCTTGGATTATAATCCATTTATTCTTTAATTTTCTTCTTTTCTCTTGGAGTTCAAGAAGGCTTATGTTGTGGTCAGTCTCCAAATTTTCCCCATATTTCTTCTGTGAAGTATGTTGGGATGGTGGCATTGGCCCTCAAGTCACCAGGAGAGCATCAATGATGGAAACTGGTCTTGAACTTGGGCAGTGGTGGGATTCCAATAATTTAACAACTGGTTCTCTGCCCTAATGATTTCTTCCAACAACCAGTTCACCAAACTGCCCAGAAAGTTAAAAACTGGTTCTTCCAAACTCGTGCGAACTGGCTGAATCCCACCACTAAACTTGGGATCTTCAACACCATAATCTCTAGAGGATTGTGGCTCTAGAGCAGTGTTTCTTAAACTTGGCCACTTGATGACATGGGGACTTCAATTCTAGAAATCCATTGCTGGCTGGGGAATTCTGGGAGTTGAAGTTCACTCTTTAGCAAATGGCCATGGTTGAAAAACTTTGCTCTAGATAATTAGTCATGTGGAAAGCAAACTAGTGGTAATAGGTGGGCGATGAACAATGTATGCACATCCTGAAAATTGACCCAAGGTTCTTCCAAGTCTATAGATATAGGAAAAATCAAAGCTTACCAAATGATAGCATCTCTGTTTTCTCTGCAGGAGATCTCAATTTTAATTCCAAGCATCCTCCAAGGAAAGCTGAGAAGAATTGCTGTCTAATAGGAAATTAAACCTCGTTCCAAACCCATTTGGATAATAGAAACTCAGGTGGAGCATTGGGTTAGTATTTCAAAGTAGAGAAGAAGAATACAGAAAATAGATGCAGTTCAGAGGCTGGTATCTTCAGGAAGGGTCAGGGAGAACATCTGACTGCAGGAACACCTCTCTCTCTCTCTCTCTCTCTCTCTCTCTCTCTCTCTCTCTCTCTC
>NW_020769373.1:5652841-5674634 GCF_900518735.1 Pseudonaja textilis | reverse complement strand
CTTTCTTTCTTTCTTTCTTTCTTTCTTTCTTTCTTTCTTTCTTTCTTCCTTCCTTCCTTCCTTCCTTCCTTCCTTCCTTCCTTCCTCCCTTCCTTTCTTTTCCATCCTTCTTTCCTTGTACTTTCATTTCTTCTTACCTTCCTTCCTTCCTCCTCTTCCTCCCTCCCTCCCTTGTTCTTTCATTCCTTCTTACCTTCCTCCCTCCCTCTCTCCCTCCTCTTCCTCCTTCCCTCCCTCCCTCTCTCCCTCCCCTCCTTCCTCCCTCCCTTCCTTCCTTTCCTTCCTCCCATAAAAGAAGTTAATATGATCCCCGGAGGCACAACTAGGATGTTAGTGGACCATACATGGCCTCCAGGCTGCACTTTTGATCAGGAAGAAATATTTGCGAGGTGTTTCTTCCTTCCCCCTTTCCTATTCTTCAACACAGAAGGGACCACACGTTTCTTAAATTCTGCTCTTATCTAAGGAATCTCGATCTTAAGTACTCCAGAACTAGCAATACATTAAAAAGGGGTCCAAACAATTCCTTGCCTAGGCTCCCAAGTTTCATTCAGAGGAGGAGGAGGAGGAGGAGGAGGAGGAGGAGGAGGAGGAGGAGGAGGAGGAGGAGGAGGAGGAAGAAGAAGGGGGGAAATTCTCCAAGCCCCTCCAGATGGTTGCTACTTACTTTGAACTTGTGGAGTTCATTTTTTATAAACACTGTTAACAAAAATAAATCCATCAATAATTCCTTGACAGAGGCAGTCGGTAGTGGATGCTCTGGCACAGGTTGAAAGGCTCAGCTCTGTTATTTGGACGATGACAACAGTCAGAGACAATTAGATCACAGCCAATAGGACCCGGCTGACTTCCCTCCCAAGCTATCTCCACAGGATAGCCTCTTTTCATATATTTGGCTACGCTGGGAAAGCTGAATTATAAACAAATCTTCCTGAGCAGCCCTTTCTCACGTCTTGGATCAGACAGATGCTCCGGTTGATGGATGGCCCAATTAAATTATTGAAAGTCTTCTAGGTCTTCCCAACACGGCTGCCTCCCATTAACTTTGGATCAGACACCCTTCTCTAGGTTGGTTTCTGCCCTCCCTGTCCTCTCATTCCTTAACGTCTGTAGGGTTTGGAAACCCCGCTATCCATAAAAAGTCTTGGACTATATTGCTATAGAGTCAAAAAGAGTCAAAAAGAGGGCTGTGAAAATATTTACAGACCTCTCACATCCCGGACATAAACTGTTTCAACTCCTTCCCTCAAAACGATGCTATGGAGCCCTGCACACCAGAACAATTAGACACAAGAACAGTTTTTTCCCCGAATGCCATCGCTCTGCTAAACAAATAATTCCCTCAACGCTGTCCCTCTATTTACTAAGTCTACATTACTGTTACTATTATCGCCCATTCCTTCCCACTTGTGACTGTATAACTATGACTTTGCTGCTTGTATCCTTACGATTTATGTTGCCTGTTTCCTACTATGATTTGATTTCTTATAGTACCCGATGAATATTATTAAGTGTTGTACCTGATGATTCTTGACTCTTGACAAATGTATCTTTTCTTTTATGTACACTGAGAGCATATGCACCAAAGACAAATTCCTTGTGCGTCCAATCACTCTTGGCCAATAAAGAATTCTGTTCTGTTCTGTTCTATTCTATTCTATTCTATTCTATTCTATTCTATTCTATTCTATAGGGATGAGGTGGCTCAGTGGCTAAGACACTGAGCTTGTTGATCAGAAAGGTCGGCAGTTCAGCAGTTCGAGTCCCTAGCGCCACGTAACAAAGTGAGCTCCCGTTACTTGTCCCAGCTTCTGTCAACCGAGCAGTTCGAAAGCATGTAAAAATGCCAGTAGAAAAATAGGGACCACTTTGGTGGAAGGTAAGAGTGTTCCGTGCACCTTCCGGCATTTAGTCCTGCCGGCCACTTGACCACGGAGACGTCTTCGGACAGTGCTGGCTCTTCAGCTTTGTCATGGAGATTAGCACTGCCCCCTAGAGCCGGAAAATGACTAGCACCTATGCACGAGGGGTGCCTTTACCTTAATATTGCTATCTACTCCTAGCTTTCCCTCACTGTGAGAAATCCCAAGGAAAAAGCAGATTGGAGCTCCATTTTCCAGCAGACCTCGGGAGATTCATCATGTTTTACAAGCTTGTTTATTTATGGAAAACCATGGGCGAGTGAGCCGGAGCGGCCCAACTGCTGGTGGTGATGCATCCAACCAATCTGTTTCCCCGCAAGTCTGAGCATATCAAGACAGAAACTACGTCAATGTCTACCCACATGGGGTGCCTTTAATGAGAGCTTTGGAGTCTGCGACTCGTCCCAGGGATACAGCTGCCAAGATCTAGTAAGAGAAAATCCGTCAGCCCATGGTTACTGGAGGCGGGTTGCAGAATTCATCCACTCGCTTCCAAGTGCAACACTGAAAGAACTCATGTTGACCTTTGAGTGAAGATAAGGTCAAATGTCTTTTCATAATTCCCATTCCCAGCTGAAGCAGAAAAGAAACAACTTTCAGAGAGGAAAATCTCAGGGACACGTTCACAGGTTCAGAGCAGAAACTTCCCCCATCCTAGGGGGTTGTGTTTGTCCCGTCTTTCTGTCCAACGGCCCTTCAAGGTAGAGCAGACTAGGAAACCAAAGTCATTCATTCTAATATTTTTATTTTTATTATACCATAAGAATCTTGGGAGAAAAAGGTTTAGAGTGTTCAAAGCAAGCTGGTCACCAGAATACTCCAGTTAGGAATAATGGAATAGGACTCCGATTCTATTTTGTTGGTTTTCAGAACCGGCGCCATTATTAAAAGGGATGACTGGGACATTCATATTGTGCCGCTAGAAGTCAAATTCTTGGACCGGCGCAAGATGGAAAAAAAAGAAAAGAATAAAAGGGATGCGGTGGCTCATTGGTTAAGACGCTGAGCTTATTGATCAGAAAGGTTGGCAGTTTGGTGGTTCGAATCCCCAGTGCCGTGTCATTGAGTGAGCTCCCGTTACTTGTCCCAGCTTCTGCCAACCTAGCAGTTTGAAAGCATGTAAAAATGCAAATAGAAAAATAGGGACCCTTTTGGTGGGAAGGTAACAGCGTTCCATGCACCTTTGGCGTTTAGTCAAGCCGGCCACATGACCACGGAGACGTCTTCGGACAGCGCTGGCTCTTGAGCTTTGGAACAGAGATGAGCACCACCCCCTAGAGCCAGAAACGACTAGCACATATGTGCCAGGGGAATCTTTACCTTTAAGAATCTTGCAACTCTGGATGAGCTCCCTCCATCCTTTGAACAGAACTTTGGAAAGGTCTTCTCTGAGAGGATCAACCTGGTCTAGATTCAAATGTCTTCCATCAGACCATTTTCTTGGTCTGTCAATCAGCTCTTTGGACTTTTACACTTCAGATAAAGTTTGGAAGAAGCTGTTGAAGAAGAAATGCCTTCCATGGAGCATTTTTTTCCCCTCAGTTCAGAAAATAGGAGGAACCTATGGACAGATAATTTTATCTTGGATCCAGACCAGGCTTGGAATGTTGCAATGGGAAGATGCACACGAGAAAGAAAAGCTAGAGATGGAAACAAGTTTCACTATGACACCCATAACACGTACCTCAACAGAAAATAATAGATGTTTCCTCCATGTGAACTAATGTACATAATTGAAAGGCGGTTGCAGTTAGTGTCACATATTTGGGGAATAACAGAATAACAGAGTTGGAAGGGCCCTTAGAGGTTCTGCTCAAGTAGAAAAACCGATAGCATTTCAAACAAATGGCTGTCCAGTCTCTTCTTGAAAACCTCCAGTGCTGTAGCCCCCACATCCGAAGGCAACCTGTTCCACTGGTTAATTGTTCTGTCAGAAAAGTTCTCCTTCTTTCCTTGATTAGTTTCCAACCATCGCTTCTTGTTCTGTCTTCAGGTGCTTTGAAGAATAGGTTGATTCTCTCTGCTGTGTGGCAGTCTATTAGACATCGGAAGACTACTATCTACTGCTTCTCTGAGACATGGCATCAAATGCTGGGGTAAAAAAACCAGTTCAGGTCTAATCCAGAAATGCCAAAAGTCTATGGGATGAGTGGGTGTTCTAATCTATGACTCAGAGATACCACATTGTTTTAGATTGTTGCATTCCAGAAAGGTTGACCTGGTTTTATGCGTGCAAATATTTATTTAAAAGACTGACACGGAGAAGAGCAGATTAAGCTATTCTTCAATACAGCCGAAGGCAGGACAAGAAGAAGCAAAGGATGGAAACTAATCAAAGAGAGAGCCAATCTGGAACTAAGGAGAAATTTCTTGACCGTGAGGACAATTAACCAGAAGGACTTGCCCCCAGAAATTGCGGGTGCTCCATCACTGGAGGTTTTTAAGAAGAGATTGGATAGCTCTTTGTCCAGAGTGGTATATACAGTTTCCTGCTTTAGCGAGGGGGTGAACTAGATGATTCCAAGGTTCCTTCCGGCACTGTTACTTGTTAAATAGCCACAGAGGCACCACACATCTATGATGGGCTTGGACATGAAAAAAGCAAATCTGAAAAATGCAAATCAAGCACAGCATTTCCTTCACCTCCTTTCTTTTCCTAACTTCCAGAAACTGCAAGGGTGGCTAATTTCCAAAAGAGATATGAAGACTACAGTACGCATCAATTTGGTTGACTCAGAGGAAATGGCTCTGGTTTTAATTATTGGGCCAATAATGCAGAGGCTGTAAATAGGGATTTATTGCTTTTTATGGGAATGACATCTGATGCTTTTACAGCATTCACAAGTCATAAACGTCTACATCGATTTAAATGTTTTCTGAGGAGCATTTGCGCCCTTTCCTTCTCTCTCCTTATACTCAGCAACTTTTCCAAACCAGCTTTTCAGACTCTATGATCAGAGTCTGGAGGGATCTATCATTCTTTTCGAGGTTCACCATTTCCCCTCTTCATCAGACATCTTGCTCGCTTGGTCTTCTCTAGGGGAGACATGATAGCAGTCTTCCAATATTTGAGGGGTTGTCACAAAGACGAGGGGGTCAATCTGTTCTCCAAAGCACCTGAAGGCAGGACAAGAAGCAACGGGTGGAAACTAATCAAGGAGAGAAGCGACCTAGAACTAAGGAGAAATTTCCTGACAGTGGGAACAATTCATCAGTGGAACAATTTATCTCCAGAGTTTGTGGGTGCTCCATGGTTTTAAGCTGAGATGGGACAACCATTTGTCAGAAGTGGTATAGGGTTTCCTGCTTGAGCAGGTTTGGACAAACAGGGGTCTCCAACCTTGGCAACTTTAAGATTTGTGGACTTCAACTCCCAGAGTTCCTCAGCCAGCTGGGGTTTGGACTAGAACAGGGGTCTCCAGCCTTGGCAACTTTAAGTTTTGTGGACTTCAACTCCCAGAGTTCCTCAGCCAGCTGGGGTTTGGACTAGAACAGGGGTCTCCAACCTTGGCAACTCACAGTTGAAGTCCACAAGTCTTAAAGTTGCCAAGGTTGGAGACCCAAAGACCTCCAAAATCCCTTCCCTTATTCTATTATTCTCCAGAACCCAAGATGCTCTATTCAATCTACTCAACCTTCAGAGGTGGGAAACAATGGGGGGAAGAGGGGGGAATGACCCTCCCCATTGATCAAATCAGAAAGTAAAACTTGGTAGGGTGTCGAGAAGGCAAGGGAGCAGGCTTGGCACTGGTCCTAAGCAATTTTGCTGAACATGCAAATGGCGCTCGTAAGAGATCTAACCGAAAAGAGCGGCAGGACCTGAGAATGTGGACTTAGGATTCATCTGGTGGCCAGCCTCTCCTGAGTCTGGCATTAGTGAGAAAGGCCCCTGTGGCTAGACAGCTCTTGCACATCATTAATATCCCTGCACTTAGCAGGAATCCTGATTTCATTATTACAGAGAACATACCACCATGGAGAATGAGGACACAGCAGCAACTCATCAGGGCTTGGCGGCGTTCCTGGTGGACACAGTTCCTATTTCCTGCACTCCTTTTGAAGTGCAGAATCTTCACCCCAGGGGAACAGTTCCACCCCAGTTTCCCCTAAAATATTTTGTCCTCTCCCCCTCCCCTGCTCAATAAAACAAGGGGTGACTTTTTTTTTACTGACCGTTTTGAAGGTGAAGATTTGAAGCTGGATGTTAGGAATATGACTATTGCTAGAGGGACGAAGGTGGCCAAGTATTTTGGGTTTTGCCCTCGTTTTTTGTTTTTTATTTTAAAAAAAGGCCACCTGTTTGATTTAGAGGCATAAATCTTGTTCTTGCCTGCGACATCTGATTGTCAAGTTTTAGGGAAAACTTTCCCGGTTTGCGTAAATCCCACTTCCTAGGATGCCAAAGGAACAAAATGTTCAAGGTGCCCTTTGTATTCATAGAACATAGAATAATAAGAGTTGGAAATGACCACTGAGGTCTTCTAGTCCAGCCCCTTGCTAAAGAAGAAGACCCTATGCCATTTCAGACAAATAATTACCCAATTTCTTATTAAAAACCGCCAGTATTGGAACATCCACAACTTCTAGAGGCAAGTTGTTCTACTGCTTAATTATTTCTCATTGTCAAGAAATTTCTCCTTAGTCCTAGCCTGTTTCTCTCCTTGGTTACTTTTCAACTATTGTTTCTTACTTGCCTTTTGGTGCTTTGGAAAATAGCTTGACCCCCCTCATCTTTGCAGGAGCCCCTCAAATATTGGAAGAGTGTTATCATGTCACCCCTAGTCCTTCTTTTCATTAGACTAGACATACCAAATTCTTGTGACGGTTCCAAGAAGTGCTGCTTGTTGGGCACTGCAGAACAAGTGAGAAAACTTTTAAATTTATGAGACGGGAAGAAAAGAAAAAAGATGGAAAGATCTTTTCAAAGTAAAAGGACAATATTGGAAACCTTCTCCCAAACAATTCTTGGAGCACCTTTCTCTTGGGCACTATTTGCACCAGGATGTCCAACCCTGGCAACTTTAAGACCTGTAAGTGACAAGTCCCAGAATGTTGCTAACTGGGGAATTCTGGGAGTTGCAGTCCACAAGTCTTAAAGTTGCCAAGGTTGAACTCCTCTGATTTACATCATCAAAAATTGGTTCAAAATCCATTTTACAAATGCTCTGATGAATTTTGTGAACATTTCTTCTGTTTTTCTCAGATAAATTCTTAAGACAAATTCCTTGTGGGCCCCATCACACTTGTCCAATAAAGAATTCTATCTATCTATCTAATTTAAGTAGATGATCCCTTAAGTGTATGAAGTTCAGCATTTCAGTTTGCGCCTCAAGATCCAGACCTAAATCAGAAATGCAGAATGATGTCCTCAGGCTAAACGCTGGAGTCCCTACCTAATGACTTTGATTGCAGAAAAGCATTTTGTGTCCTGTTTTATATTTGAAAGCTGGGAAAGATATCAACTTTAACCTTGGCTGGGTTTCCATTCAGGATATGTTCAGCCCATGGCTGTCAACTGATAATTTTCATCAACACCACCCTTTATGTTCCCCCAAATTTCCTTTCCAAATCCTCGCTGTCAACAGAAATACCTTTTAGGAATTGAGTGTAAAAGAGGCAGTGGAGATGGGAGAAGTTTGCAGGATAAAATATTCAAAATGATTTGGTACAAGAGAGAAATTTGTATTATTCAGACCGGTGCAGCTAAGATGCATACTGAGGCACAGGCAATAAGATGTGAAAAATTAGGCCAGGCAAATTATGCAAGCAAAAAGGAAAATCACCCCCTTTTGAAAATTATTCCTCCTCCTCCTCCTCCTCCTCCTCCTCCTCCTCCTCCTCTTCCTCCTCCTCATTGCAAATTCCAGTTTCTTCTAGCACTGATTATTTCCCCTAGTTTGGATAATGAAACAACGGCAAGAAAACAACCAAGATCAGAGAGCACCAACAATCCTCCCATGTTTTTTTTTTAAATTACAAAAAGAATAACTAATTCTTTGGAACTTCATTCATGTAGCGAATGGCCAACATGGTACAAGACAACACTTCCAGTTACCAACTACTCAATCAACCAATCAATCTTCATCTCAATCTCTAGCATCAGTGATAACCAAGGAGCCCGTTTCCATCACCTACAAGGTCAGGTTGTCCAATGGACGCCAACCTGGGGGAAGAGGACAGGAAGGACATCTCAACAGGAGCTTCTCTGCGAGGTTCACAAAAGAGCCTCCATCACCTTCAAAGCCAAGCGGCCAGCTTTAAAGGATCTCTTCCCATGTGGGGGCAGTCACAGCTGTGTGTGTGTATCTGTGTGTGTCTGTGTGTGTGTATATGTGTGTCTTGTAGGCACATACTCCTAGCAAGAGTTTGGGAGGGCAGGAGGATGGATGGATAGAGAGAGAGAGAAAAGCCAACAATTTTATTGT
The DNA here is from genome assembly GCF_900518735.1 of Pseudonaja textilis. Next base: position 5,666,287 of record NW_020769373.1, on the reverse strand, counting down.
AGGCCTGTTCCTCATTAAAGCCTTAGCAGTCTCGCACAAAAGCTAATTACTGTTTTTTTTCTGTCATGTTATTTTGATTCATATTTCCTGTCTGGAAAACAGACGAGAGTTTTCGGCACTGTGCCAAGCCTGGGCTACGGTGCAACTCTGGCAGGAACCTGCCACGGCTGTAGAGCAAGGCAGATGAAAGCTATCTCTCTCTCTCTCCCTTTCTCTCTCTCTCTCTCTCTCTCTCTCCCCTTTCTCTCTTTCTCTTTCTCTCTCTTCTTTCTTGTTCTCTCTCCCTCTTTCTCTCTCTCTCTCTTTCTCTCTCTCTCTCTCCCTTTCTCTCTCTCTCTTTTTCTTCTTTCTTGTTCTCTCTCCCTCTCTCTTTCTCTCTTTCTCTCTTTCTCTCTCTCTTTCTCTCTCTCTCTCCCTTTCTCCCTTTTTCTTCTCTCTCTCTCCCTCCCTTTCTCTCTCTCTCTTTCTCTCTCTCTTCTTTCTTGTTCTCTCTCCCCCTCTCTCTTTCTCTCTCTCTTTCTTTCTCCCTTTCTCTCTTTCTCTCTCCCTTTCTCTCTCTCTCTCTTTTTCTCTCCCTCTTTATCTCTCTTTCTCTCTCTCTCTTTCTCCCTTTCTCTCTCTCTCTCTCTCTGTTTGAATTTAGAAGAGGAAATGGGAACTTTCCATATAGGCATAGTTCCCTCATTTCGCACATACACACACATATAGAGAGTATTCCCTTGGATATTGTGAGTTTCAGGTGTGATTGTGTGTTGATGCTTTTTGGTTGCAAGACCTTCCTGACAGAATCAATCTGGAGATTTCCCAGTCAGGGTGAAGCCAGACCAAAGCTACATTTCCTGAGAAAAGGAATCCGGAGTCTGTTCAATTTTAGACAAATATGAAATCTCCACAGAGCGATAATGCTATTTTGGGGCCTCTTATTAAAACTCAGACATCACAGGGCTGCCTAATAGCGAGGTGCTTTGCGGGTTTGAGGGCTGAAAACCTCGTAATGATGGCTGGAAGGGAATTTGGGACAGGCAGTAGCCCAAACAAGGTTATCTATCTTGTCCCAATGCGTCCGTCTAAAGTCAGGGAACCAGCCGAGGCTGTTAGATGGAAGAGATAACACATCCAAACAGCGGATCACCAGCTTGGAAGGCTGACGTAAAGTAGCAAGCATAATTCCTCCAAGTTTGAAACAGCTTTCTTGCCAACTAACAGATGATTGGGAGAGAAGGCTAGGCAAGGGTTTGGGGAGAAAATATGTCTTCCAAGAAGTGATGCTTAATTTTGATTTTTAATAAAGGAGAATGTTTGTGCCTCGCAGTTGACAGGAGAGGCTCTCGGTGCTCTCTGAGCGTGGTTGTTTTCTTGCAGTTGTTTCTTGACCCCAACTAGGGAACATCATCAGTGCAAGAGAACAATTAAAGCTCAGGTTGATTGTTTTCACTCCTCATTTTGATATGTTTTTCCCCTTTTTGCCCTGCCTTCCTCTTTCTTCCTTTCCTTGTGTGTCATGTATTTTAGATTGTAAATTAAGGGGTGGGGGTTTGGTGCCTTATTATGACATAAGGTTTTCTCTACTAAGGGACTGGCTGGGAAAGCCTACACAGGTGTGCTGACTTTATTTTATTCTTGGCATAAGAGGGATTCTTAGCTGAAATGTCTGCCAAGGTGTTTCTCTCTTCACTTACTTCCTTAGAGTGACGGGTCTGAATGATCTTCCAATATAAAAGGGGGAAAAAAAGAATTGAAATACCGATGAAAACAAGAAGTGAAATGGAAATGTGCTATTTTAGGAAGGGCATTATTATTTTTTCCCCGTGCCTGTGATCTTTTGTACACCCATGGGCACACACACACATGGAGAGAGAGAGAGAGAGAGAGAGAGGAGAGAGAGAGAGAAAAAGAGAGAAAAAGAGAGGGGGGGGGACGGAGACCTTGTGACTCCTATTCTTCCTGCTTTCTCCAGCCAAGAACTTGCCACTTTGTCGACTAAGCAAGTCGACAATCCAAAAGGCTGGTCTAGCAGACAAGAAGAAACTTGGATTAGCATTAATGAAGTTTGCATGGCTTTTCCCAGAAGGACCTCAAATTTAATGGCATTGTATTTTAAGGTAGCCTGGCTGGCAGACTATGGGAAAATAAACAGTTTAGCCTGCCTAAACTGGAAGAGGAGGATAGAAAGAGGGAAGAAGAAGAGGAAGAAGGAAGAAGGAAGAAGAAGAAAAAGAAGAGGAGGAGGAGGAGGAGGAAAGAAAGAGGAAAGAAGAGGAAGAAGGAAGAAGAAAGAAGGAGGAAGGAAGAGGAGGAGGAGGAGGAGGAGGAGAAGGAGGAGGAGGAGGAGGAGGAGGAGGAGGAGAAGAAGAAGAAGAAGAAGAAGAAGAAGAAGAAGAAGAAGAAGAAGAAGAAGAAGAAGAAGAAGAAGAAGAAGAAGAAGAAGAAGAAGAAGAAGAAGAAGAAGAAGAAGAAGACATTATAATAGCCTCTTCACCAGTTACCAATAGGGCTTCAATCATAAACCTTGTTTAAATGCGCGAATCAAATTACACAGCATTTAAAATCAGGGATGAACTTATGATCAAAAGTCTCTCTCTCCTCCCCCAAACAGACTTCTAAGGCTGACTCATGTTCACTTTTCGAAGCACAGCTGTGCTGGTTCTCATTCCTCTCGCAAACAGCTCTGCAACCACCAGTTTAATACCCGGTTATGATGTGGTTAACAATATTACATGCCAGGCATTTTGCTCTTTTATTTGCTTACAATGTTGTCTTTGCTGGATGCCAACCCCACCCACCCAGCTCAAATGAGCAAGGAGGTGCCAAGATATTAACAATTATTACATTTTACAGTCATTTTTGGCAGCCCCTCGCTTTTTGGTGGTCTCGTTGATTTTAAAGCCTGGAGAACTTTGAAATCTTAAACCCAAAGACTGAAGGAACATCTTCAAACAGACCGTTTTCCCCTGTTCTAATTTTTTTTCCCCCCACCTGATTTCCATTTATGGAACTTTTATGCACAGATCACACTTCCAAAGGGAAAGTTGATGCCGTGGCAAGCTTTGATTTGATTCAATTATCTGCAAAACATCCGTATTTTGGGGTGGCGGGGTGGGGGCTGCAGATGGCTGCCATCTTGATTTTTTTGGACTTTTCCTTGTTGATAGAAATTCAGAATATGGATGAAAGTGTCCTACAGCTGTGGACACAGAGCCAGAAAATAAAATGTGAAGAACACTGTAAACTAAAGCACTCTTCATGCACTCTCTCTCTTTCTCTCACATACCCACTCACTCTCTCACACACATAGAGAAAGACACACACACACATACACACACACACACACACACACACCCCTACCTAAAAATTATGATTAAATTGTAAATATCTCTTCTAACAGGCTGATCAGGACTTAAGCTTCAAGCCAGGCATTGAATTGCTGCATTATGTGATAACGCAACAATTCAATGGCTGGCTTGAAGCTTATGGGACAACACCTCAACTGGACAATCTCTTTGTTACACTAGAACACACACACACACACACACACACACATGCATGCACAGATAGACAGACAGACAGACAGACAGACACAAGCATCAACCAATCTCAACTCAGGGAGCTAGAAAGAAACATTCAACTGTAGTCCTGGAAAATGTCAATTTGATCTTCCCAACAAGTAAGCGATTGATGAAAGATGGTTTAGCTATAGAACCTCAATCTCCTTGATGTATGTATTCCCTTTAGGGGCTGTTCCCAAATCAGCAACATCCTTCTCTTAAGATTGTAGGAAAAGGCACACTGTGGCTGTATCCAGAGATCTTAGAGCAAGCTACGTAGGGTTTTTACTGGAGTTTCCAGGGTTGAAATGTTCAGTGCTTACAGTCGAAGCATGTAAGAAGAAGAAACCTCCAGAACCTTCTCAACCAGCCCATTGTTTAGTGCAGGAAGTGATGAAACCATCCCCAACAATTGAGTATCTAGACCCTGTTGGGAAGACCTCATTAAATATTTCTCTCATTGAACAGTTCGTTTCTATTTGATGAAATGCTGAGGAAATTTGAATAGAACTTGTTAGGCTGAAAGCAACATTCCTTCTTAGAAGAGGAAACGTCACCCCAAGATCTCTCTTTCTAAAGCAAAATAGGACAAGAAGGGGCTTCCTTTTTCAACTTTTGAAGGTTGAAAACTGAGCTTTTCTTAAACCTATTCCAAGACTTGAGACAAAATTTGAGCAAAATGGAGTCCTGCAACTTCTGATATATATATATATATATATATTTTTAAAAATGAACATTCCATCTGTCTCCAAACTCCAAGGCAAGGATCCTGGACAAGGCAGGCTAGCTTCAAACCATGGACCAGCCTCAGGTTCAGCAGCTATGAGATGGACCCATAAATAGATCGAAAACTATCCCTTCAACGTGCTTTTCAAGGGAGTTCTCCCTCCTCCCACCCCGAGGAGAGAAACCCAGGCTCTTGTGCCAGGGCACGAAGAAGAAATCGTGATACAGGATGGAGGCTCTTTTTCAGCAGATCCTGGAGGAAGCCCCGTTAGGCAGAAGGGCACAGCGTGATAAGTCAACCAGGAACAGGAAATCTGAAGTTAGACCAAAGGTCTGGCTGCAACTTCCCTTGGAAAGGGGCACCGTGGTTCTCTTGGCAGACAGAATCCCATCCCCCCCCCTGCCCCTCAACAATTCCAGGCAGACGGGGTCCTTCGTTTTATTTATTTGTTTGATTTGTTAATCGCTTACAAGATGATAAGTATAAGAATAAACACGAGTACGAGTACAGGAAATAGGTACAAATCAATGGGGGGACAATAGGGCAGGGACGGTAGGCACAGTGGTGCACTTATGCACGCCCCTTACAGGCCTCTTAGGAAAGGGGTGAGTGGATAGTTTGAGGTTAAAGGAGTGGGGATTAGAGGATGTGACAACAGAGTCAGGTAGTGCATCCCAGGTGTCGACCACTCAGTTGCTGAAGTTGTCCTTTCTGCACTCAAGTTTGGAGCAGTTTACATTGAGTTTGTATCTGTTGTGAGCTCTTCAGGGGTGGTATTCAGCAGGTTCTGACCCGTTCTGGAGAACCAGTAGCAGAAATTTTGAGTAGTTCAGAGAACTGGCAAATCCCACCTCTGACTGGAGGTTTTACGGTATCCTTCCCCTGCCACGCCCACCAAGCCACATCCACAGAACCAGTAGTCAAAAAAAATTGAATCCCACCACTGGAGCTTTTGTATTGTTGTGGTTGAAGCTGAAGTAGTTATTGACTGGCAGGACATTGTAGCAGATAATTTTGTTTACTACGCTAAAGTCCAACCGTAGATGGCATAACTCAAGGTTGTCCAGGCCCCAAATCTCAAGCCTGGTGATGTAGGGTATTCTGTTGTGAGCAGAGGAGTGGAGGACTCTTCTTCTGAAATACAAACTGAGGTCTACCAAGGAGGCAGATGCTTCAGATAAATCAGAACCCCCAACTTGAAACTGCCCAGGGTCATCTCATAGGAAGGAAAGCAACTTCATTTTCCTTGCAGAAGCAATGGAAGGACGATATATTTTGTCCAGGCTTAGCGTGAAAGGAAATGAAACTCTGCTTCCAGATTACATCATCTTGAAGATCAAGGAAGAGATAGGAATCTCTACTGCAACAAAAGGAAGCAATGGAAGGGGAGGAAGGAATCTCCTTTTTTTTTCTTTTTTACATTGCCCCATGTTTTTGGAAAAGCCCAAGTCATGTTTTTGGAAACAACTCATGTTCTTGGAAAAAACCCAACTCAGCTCCAAAGCATCTGAGGGCAGGATAATTATTCAGTCTGTCATCTGCACCTCTATAACTGTCTGGTTTGGTTCTGCAAACCCAACAAGACAGACACAGACTTCCGAGGATAATTAGGACTGCAGAAAAAGCAATTGCTACCAACCTGCCTTCAATTGAGGACCTGTATAATGCACGATTCAGCAAGGGGGCTGTGAAAATATCCACAGATCCCCTCACATAAACTGTTTCAACTCCTACCCTCAAAATGAGACTATAGAGCACTGCACACCAGAACAGCCAGACACAAGGACAGTTTTTTCCCTGAACGTCATCACTCTGCTAAACAAACAATTCCCACAACACTGTCCAACTATTTATAAAGTCTGCACTACTATTACTATTAATCTTCTCATCACTCCTTATCACCCATCCCCTCCCACTTGTGACTGTATGACTGTAACTTCGTCACTTGTATCCTTAAGATCTATATCATTTTTTTCCTAGTATTATTTGATTGCTTATTGTACCCTCTGACTAACATTAAGTGTTGGACCTGATGATTCTTGACTCTTGACGAATGTATCTTTTCTTTTATGTCCACTGAGAGCATTTGCACCAAGACGAATTCCTTGTGTGTCTAATCACACTTGGCCAATAAAGAATTCATTCATCCATCCATTCATCCATTCATTCATAAAAAGTAACAGGTGGGAGACTATTTGAAGGAAAAAACTTCCTAACGGCAAGGACCATTAACCAGTTGAAGGGTTTGCCTGCAGAAATTGTGGCTGCGCCATCACTGGAGGTTTTTAAGAAGAGATTCAATAGCCATTTGTCCAGAATGGTACATCATCTCCTGCTTGAGCAAGGGATTGGACCAGAGGACCTTCAAGTCTTCTTCTAATTCTGTTATTCTACATTTTAGCATCTATATTCTACGTTTTATGAACGGTGGAGTTTCTTTATTAATGGAAGAGGAACATTGATTAAGTGCTCTTCTTTGAGAAGTGGGCTAAACAAAATGACCCGGTTCACCCATCTGATTAAACTTCAGTCTCCAATTTCCAATATTTTCCCTACTTGAGTTGCCACCAAGAAGCACCCTGCATTGTTTATGTATGAATGCATTCATTTTATTGGTGGGCTGCTTGCCCTTACTGCCAATCTCAAAGCAGTTACCGGTGAAATGATGAAAATATGGGAAAATTATAATATTTAGAAAACTTATGTAATAGTGCATTTGTTTGAAATGATGGTAGCCAGAACAGAAGCAACAGTAAACCTGAAGTCATTCAGGCAAGATCCTCTTGGGAATACCAGAGTAAGGGAAGCAAAAGGCGAGGTCTCCTATAGGGTTAATAACAGGTCTTTTAATTATTTTGCCATGTTCAAGAAATGTCGGAGCCTAATTAACAGCCTTGGGACTTCTTGGTGGTCTGTCATCCTGAGAATAGCCAAGTTTTGATTAACATTTGAGATCAGCTAAGTTCTGTTAGGTGTTGCTCCCTGTATCCCCTTCAAACTCAGTCTTGGCAAATGTCATGTTACATACAATGTGATGCCAATGTGTGAGCCCAGCCACAGTGTGATGGTTCCCACCTAGCATGCTTTCTACCAGGTAGGAATAAGGAATAAAATTGAAGTAAATTCCAAGTCTCTGGAAAGGTGGAAGATTTCAACTGAATGGGAATATTGGAGCCCTTCGCTAAGTTGACCGCTTCTAGTATTGGAAGCATATGCCAAGGTAAGGTCTGTGGCCACACCAAAGCATATGGTGTTGCCTGGTGTGACCAGCCATTCATCACACCGAGACACACCCCTTGTGCAAAAGCAGCTGAGAAAATATTTTCCCTGGCTATAAAGCACAGTGGCTAGAAGCAAAATGGACCTTCAAATTGTACTCCTTCTGTCTCCCGCTCTGGACTTGATCCCAACTTTTCAATCATTGGTGTGTGAGATTCTCCAGAAGAAGCAGGTGTGAGGGAGCCTCACTTGTTTGGGTTCTTTTTGAGTTGCTTTGATGAAATGCAGGACCAGACCCAATACACAAACACAGAGAGAGGGAGGGAGAGAGCAAGAGAGAGAGAGAGAGAGAGAGACAGAGACAGAGACAGAGACAGAGACAGAGACAGAGACAGAGAGGAAGGGGAAGGCTCTCCTTTTCCTCATTTCTACATCCATGGAAGTAGGATGTTGAGATGTTGATTACATGATCTATAAGGTTATCATTCCATTTAGAGATTCTCAGTCATCCAGGATAGGGGTCTCCAACCTTGGCAACTTTAAGACTTGTGGACTTCAATTGCCAGAATTCTGGGAGTTGAAGATGATAGATAGATAGATAGATAGATAGATAGATAGATGATAGATAGATAGATGATAGATAGATAGATAGATGATAGAATGAATGAATGAATGAATGAATGAATGAATGAATGAATGAATGAATGAATTCTTTATTGGCCAAGTGTGATTGGACACACAAGGAATTTGTCTTGGTGCAAATGCTCTCAGTGTACATAAAAGAAAAGGTACATTCATCAAGAGTCAGGAATCATAACGTACAACACTTAATAATAGTCATAGGGAACAATAAGCAATCAAATCATACCAGGAAGCAAATAAAAATCGTAAGGATACAAGCAACAAGGTTACAGTCATATAGTCACAAGTGGGAGGGGATGGGTGAAAGGAAGTCCACAAGTCTTAAAGTGCCAAGGTTGAAGACCCCTGATCCAGGACATCACTGTCCCAAAGGTGCTTTTTCAAAATAAGACCTCTACATGTCAGAATTGAAGAAGCTTCTTGCATGAGAAGCAAAAACAAAAAATGAGAAAGTCCAGTTGCCTTGTGAAAAAGGACTTCGGGGTTTAGGAAAGAGGCTTCCATTTTCAGGTGGCTTTAGGCACAACCGTCTTTAGCACTAATGTCGGTGCCCCTTTGCATGGTGAAATCAGAGAAGTTCCACAGGGTTACCACATGACATCAGAGGAAATGCTTGCCATGCGGCATGTAGCATTCTTATTGCGGATATCAGCCGATGCAAGGCAAAGTTTAAAATACATGTGATTTAGGAATTAGGCTAATCCACAGAGGAGAAGGGCTGCAATGCCTCGTGGTCCTGAGGACTTGTTGTTTCCAAATCATAGATTGCATGCCTTGAGTACTAAGTACTAGCTTCTAGATTGCACATGGTTGGATACTTGTGTTTCAAAAGGCCTTTAGTGTGATTTAGCTGGTTTCATATTCTGTTCGTCAATTGGTACCTAAACCGGAGTGGTGCGGTGGCCTAGAGGCAGAGCTCTTGCCTCACAATCAAGAGGCTGTGAGTTCGATCCTAGATAGAGGGTCGCATTGGTGACAGGAAGGGCATCTGGCCAGTAAACATTCTGCTAACTCCATTCATTTGCTCAGACTCCACCCCACAAGGGATTATGGGGTCATTTAAAAGAAGATGAATTGTTATCTAAACTATGGAAATCGATACCATTATTTAGATTTCATAGATGAATTATTTAGATACCTTAGATGAGATCAATTAATGGATGAGAAGACCAACAATGGCTACCAGTTTGTTGGCTGATCCCACATTGCAAGATACATGCTTGAAACCCCAGCTGCTGGGGAACAACCTGAAAGGGGCGATCAACTTTCTCCCCATGCTTGTGAACTCTTCATGCACACTTGGTTGCCCCCTTGTGTTTCACACAAAACAGTGCTAGATTGTTTAGATCTCATTCTTTCCAATTTTGGTAACTTTGGGACTTTTGGACTTCAACTCCACGAGTCTTAAAATTGACAAGGTTGGACATTCCTGGTCTAACATTATAGCTTAGATGGATACCATTTCTTTAATCAAATTTAAGACATAGGGGATTGCCCAAAGCATATTTTCTTGAGCCGGCACCCTTCAGAATTGTTATATTACCATTTCCAAAATTAGTGTTAGCCAATTAATATGGAGAAAGATTTGTTTAAAGCTTCGAATCATATTTGGGTCCTTGGTTTGGAGTGTGGTTAAATTTAGTGCATACCAACAGTGATTTCCCAAAATAGGATCATTTCAAGCCCATTTCACATAGCTTCCACACACAAAAAGGAAATTTCTGGAATAATATCCTGAGTATTTTTCCAGCCTGACTGGGCTCTGTTCAAAATGTGTGATTTTGTCATTCATAGCCAGAATCAGTCAATCATTCATTCTCTCTCTCTCTCTCTCTCTCTCTCTTTCTGGGATAAAAACTGATATAAAATTATATTTCAGCGTTTTGGTGATGACAAAACCATCCTTGGCAGGAACTAATCACACACAAATCTTTCCCATTTCAGCTTCAAGAAAAATATGCTCATCCTTGTTTAAGAGATCCTGAGATTGAACCCATGAAATTCATTCTGTCATATTTTCCCCCAAGATATGTTCTTTACTGTTTCATTGGCTATTCCAATCTTTCTGTTCCGTTGCTAGACAAAGGACCAGTCGAAGATTCTTATGCAATGCCAACGAAAGAGGCCAATCTCTTCGAATCCATCAAGATTTTTCCAACTTACCTCTCCAGATGGGGTGTTGATTGATGGAGAGGGCAAGAAAAATGCAATTTTCCAATTTGAGGCCCAGCTGCTTATATCCACACGGACCTAAATGAGTCACCCCCACCTCCATTTAACTCAGCAAGAGTCCCACTGCACCAACCAAAGAGAGCACTTACGTCGGCCAAGGTTACTTTTCATGGTCCAGCTGCAAAATGGGAATTCCAAACAAATTTTTCAAACTTCCAGATGAATTTTGTGAGCCTTCATGACATACACATCTCCAGTTTGCAGAAGTTTTGGAGCTTTCATTCAGATACGAAAAGGATACATGGCATTATGGAAAAACGCAAGGATGTTGTGAGGACAAAACGGGACTTCCAGAAAGCTGCGTAAGAGAGGTGTTTGTAGAATGTGAGTCCAAATATATTTTCAGAAGAGAAGTAACTTTTTCCCTCAGCTAAGTTGAAGACTACTCCTTCAGTCCTCCAGTGAGTGAAAAATAAAACCAACATGCAGTTTACTGCTCTATTATTTACATCAGATAAGTATATTATAACAGCTTACTCTTTGAATGACATATACATGTTTTTTCTTTGACTTTTTTTTTTGTTAAAGCACTTTTTACAGGTTCTTTTCTTTTTCTCTTTGACAAGGCTCTGCTAACATCTTTATGTTTTGTTCTTTTTCTTTCTTTTTTATTATATATAAGAGCAAAGCAAATACATTAAAAAATTTTTTTTAATTTGCAGCTCTACTGCCAATGCCTAATTACTATTTCAAGTCGATGCCAGTTTTCCTTCCAAGATAATGGATGACAAGGCTCAACAGCTTTTATCAAAATGAAGCTGCATCCTGGCATGGCGAAAACAAGTGGGTGGGGGAGTGTTATATTAATGGTTTTACATCTGAGGCCAGCTTGGGTCTATCTCAATCATGAGTTGGGAACCCAGCAGAAGAAAAAAAAAAGAAATCGCTAGGAGATGTTTGGATAATGGATGTAGGAGAAGAGCAGCAGAGCTGGGTGGGGCAGAGTTAAGTGCATCATCAGCTTCGAGTCATTGCATTCCCACAAGTGGTCCAAGTTCAACCTTTCCTGAATTCCATTGGCCTTACATGGTGCCAATTTTTGTGTTGGACTTTAGTTAACCAGATTCTATTAAATAGGTTGAAAAAAATTGTCTACGTTGCAATCTAATAGATGGTCCTGATTGTCCACTTGACAATGGTGGTGTTGTGGTTTGCTGGCAGCTGGTGCAGATGGCAGTGGAGTCAGACAGTGAAGAAGAAAGGGGACCAATCAGGGAGTCTGGAGAGGAGTCTGAACGAGGGTCCTGCATCTGATGCAGGGATGGGGCCAGGATCATCTGAGGGTGGGGTGCTGCCTTAGGAGCCTTTGGAGTCTGGCAGCAGCGAGGCAGAGGACCCCGGGGAGCCTGTTCCCAGTGTGCGTGTGCACAGAGCTGCTAGAAGGTGAGAGCAGCTGAAGCAGCAGGGATGACTCAGGAATAAGGCTGGGAGATGATTGCCCCTCCCATAAGGATAAAAGTCAGACCTCAATGACGAAACCTTTGCAGGAAGCAAAATAGTTCAATAGATTCCGAGTCCTCCTTGAAGCTCTGTGAATTCTGGTTGTTTTTTTCTGGTACTTCGGTTGGTTTCTGTTATAATTAATTGGATACTTCTGTTTTTGGCAGTATTCCAAAGCACTGAAAGGTGTGTGCTTATCTTGGGGAACTGTTTAAAGTTAGCTCTGGCTGGGAATGAAAGCAATCCCCAGTGCTGCAATAAAATAGATTTTGCATTTAAAACAAGTTTGATGAAGCCTGGGCCAGAACAGGCAGGGTATGGGTGGAGACATGGTCTCTATCCATCTGGTCTTGAACTTGTGAGGTGGTGGTGGTGGGAATTCAGCTAAGGCATACATCTGGAGATCTTTCCTGGGTTTCAAACAATGGGGCTAGAAAGTTGCAGAACTGGCCCATGTGCTAAAATCTGCCATGCCATCACATTCACTTACCAAGAGGATAGCATGGTGTGCAGCCCCTAGGAAGCCACCTCAGAAGTTGGGGTTGGTCGGAGGTGAAGACCAACCACCTTGTGATTAGGTTTGGGCTTCTGAGAGAGTCTCTGCAAGTTTGCCTCTTTCCTCAGTTTTTAAGAGTTCCTGCTTATCTCTCCTGCTGAAAACCGACCCTTTTGATTCATGTCCCTTTCTCTAAGTCTCCGGGAATCGGGGTGGGATAAGTCTAATAAATAAAAGAACGGGGATCCAGTCATCTTGCATTAAGGAAAAAAGATTCCAACTATTTCTGGCCTTCTGTCCGGTGAATCAAGCTACACAAAGTACGAGGGCCATTTTATTTTAACTAGTCTTCTCCAGGGAACAGCTCCTATCTTTATGAGCTACAGGCAGGAAATATGGGACATCCTCATCTCGAAGGTTTTCCTCTTCGGAGGCAGACTCACGTCTGCTCCTGCCCTACGTTAGATTAACTCCACTGGGTAATCTTGGACCAGCCCTGATAACCAGGAGGCCAGGAAATGAAAAGAAAAAAGAAAAACCCTCCAACTTCTCTTCTGGGGTGGAAAGGAAGAAGGACGCAGCTTGAAGATGCAATTATCACGTCGTTTCCCATGAGGAACGGCTCAAGGAACAGGGGCTTTGTTTGAAATTAAATTTATCTGGAAAGGTTTAGGCCCCAAAAGGGAGCTTTTCCATAAGAGAATGTGTCGGGATGCTCAAGATTCTTACTTTTATCATTACAGACGTTGGGACTTTCTCATAGCCTCGTCACTTTGCCCTGTTGGGGCTACCATGGCTTTTAATTCCCCCTCTTTCAAAAGTTCAAAACATGAGAAAGTAGTACGAGCTTTCCTGTCTCTATTGCAGCTTTGCTTCTGAGCCTTTTATGCAGTGGTTCGTGGAATTGTGACCATTACTTAAGGAGAATGAATTGAGCTGGTCAGAAATCTCAAGAGATTGGGAGATTTCTCATATCTCCAGGTCTCTCCAGACATACAACAGCCAAAATAGACAGGTTGAACCTCAGCTCTACTTCATCCTCTCTAAAGCAGAGGTCAGTTTCCAACCTTAGCAACTTTAGAATGGAATAGAATAGAATAGAATAGAATAGAATAGAATAGAATAGAATAGAATAGAATAGAATA
>NW_020769373.1:5637253-5648928 GCF_900518735.1 Pseudonaja textilis | reverse complement strand
ATAGAATAGAATAGAATAGAATAGAATAGAATAGAATAGAATAGAATTCTTTATTGGCCAAGTGTGATTGGACACACAAGGAATTTGTCTTGGTGCAAATGCTCTCAGTGGACATAAAAGAAAAGATACATTCATCAAGAGTCAAGAATCATAAGGTACAACACTTAATGATAGTCATGGGGTACAATAAGGAAGGGAGGAAGGAAGGAAGGAAGAAGAGAGGAAGGAAGAGAGGGAGGGAGGAATAGAATAGAATAGAGTGGAGTGGAGTGGAATAGAATAATGATTGTCATAGGGTACAATAAGCAGTCAAATCATACTAGGAAACAGTCCATATAAATCGTAAAAATACAAGCAACAAAGTTACAGTCATACAGTCACAAGTGGGAGGGGATGGGCAATAAGGAGTGATGAGAAGGTTAACAGTAATAGTAGTGCAGACTTTGTAAATAGTTGAACAGTGTTGAGAGAATTATTTGTTTAGCAGAGTGATGGCTTTCAGGGAAAAAAGAGTCAGAAGTAAGTAATGCCCTATCATAGGTTATTTGTGTTAGACTACTGCGATGTTTTGTCCTCAGGGCAGTCTTTGAAGGTTGTTCAGGGGTGTTGGGAACCAAGTACCAGGGTTGAATTTGTTGGGTGTTTAAATAGCTGCGTTGATTTCCAGTTGTTTCCAGACATATTGTTGAGTTGCTTATCTTCCATACCTCCCAGACCTTTGAACTTTCAGTACTTTGTTCACATGTTTCTTCTGAATTGGGGCACACAGGACAGGAGGAAAGAACTACTATCTACATTCAATCAATCAACTCAACAACCTGTTAGTTGGAGAATACTGGGAGTTGAAGTCCACATATTTTCAAGTGACCAAGGCTGAGAAACACTAGTCTGGATGGAAGTGATGGATGAGTACAGTGGTCGGATTTAAATTTTTTACTACCAGTTCTGTGGGCGTGGCTTGGTGGGCGTGGTAGGGGGAGGATACTGTAAAATCTCCAGTCAGAGGTGGGATTTTCCAGTTCTCCAAACTACTCAACATTTCTGCTACCGGTTCTCCAAAACTGGTCGGAACCTGCTGAATACCCACCTCTGGATGAGTAATTTAAGAGGCAGGTGTGTTACTCTTCAATTGGTCCATGGCCAAGATGTTTTGAGCATATGGTTCAAGACCAGGGAGCTTCTACAAGCAGGGCATTGGGGTGGGTTTCCATGGTGTGTATCTGCATTGATTGAGTTGAAGACGACTTTCTCCATCCGTTTTTGTCTTCAGATTTCTTCCTTAAGAAAACACACGGGAGCTGTTGCAATGAATGCAAATCTGGTTCAGTAAAACCTCTCTCTTGGAATAGAGATAAGAACCCCGGGATATCTGAAAATTTATCAGCTTTGTTGTTTGGACAACTGCCACCAAATGGGACCATCAGGTGCAAAAAAAAAAAAAAAAGAAAGAAAGAGGGGGCCCCTTTCGGTGATTTACTTAATTATTCTCATTTAAACTACAGCAGCTCGTGATCAAAAGCCGGAGCCGAAAATTGCAATTTGCATTCCTTGCACCCTTGTCCCCCAGCCACTCATTCCCCCCCCCCCCAAAAAAAAGGGGGAGGTCTACAAAGACAGACATAAAATTAAGAGGAGAAGGGAAACTTTATTCAAGGATGGAAGCATAGCGTGGCCAAGCAGCCAAAAAAAAAAAAAAAAAAGACCCGGTTAGTACCACCATAACCCTGTTTATTTAACTAAATTAGATATAGTCCGTCTGTTTGTGCAGCAATGTCACCTTTTCCAAGTTGAGGCTGTTGATTGATGTGTTTGAGGATTTGCATCCACCCTTTCGCTGCCATGCCTGGTTCCAACCAGCCCGGGATTGTTTTTATTTTCTTAGTTTTTATTGCTCTGAAAACATTGAAGAAATGTCTTATAGGAAGGCTACCCCATCAAGGGTGAGCACAGCTTGAAACAGGGGGAAAGGCTCATTAGAATTGGGCTAGCGAGCTTCTGTTCAATCAAGCCACTGGGAAGAGAAATTATACTTCTTTCACTCAGTATTTTGTTTGTATGTGGCCTCAGGGCTGCAGTATAAATAAATCCGAATTATTCAGTTTCTTTGAAAGGTGGTTAATTATCGCAAGGGGAAGAATATTCACATTGTCTTAGATCATAAGCTATTTTTATCTGTTCGTTGATGTTTCTGCATTGCAAATTGCAATGAATTCTGCTGGCAATTTAGCATAATTTTTTCTTTTTGCTTAATCACTAATGTGTAAGAAGTAAAGTTACCTGGAAGAAAATGGAAACTAAAGTTAAAGGATTTTCTAAAAGTAAAGGACCAGAAATTAAAGGATTTTCAGGGGAAAAGACGCATCAACATTTAGAAAGAAAGAGAAAGGGAGGAGGGAGGGAAAGAGAGAGAGAGAGAGAGAGAGAGAGAGAGAGAGAGAAAGAAAGAAAGAAAGAAAGAAAGAAAGAAAGAAAGAAAGAAAGAAAGAAAGAAAGGGAAAATTCTTAAAGTACTTTGAATCCACTCGGATGCTTTACATCTGTGTCACCCTTCTTGGTGGTATAGCAAAATGAAACTGACATTGAATGTTTCCTTTGCATGGATTTGCACAGCTCTGCTTTTTGGAAAGACACGAATCAGTTCTGCCAATATAACAATTAGCAAGACAAAAATAATCTCACCACGGAAATATGAAGCCCCCAGATGAAGTGACCGCTAGGTATATAAAGATATTTTCTTTCTCGCCGGTTTTTATTCAGAAGGGAATAAATAAGGTAAAGGAATTTGCTGCCTGTAGAATGCAAGATTAGGAATAACGCTGCTTTCCAAAATAAATGCTAGAGGACTCCAACTCAGCCAGGGAGATTGTCCCAAAAGAGCACTCTAAGTTATCCGAAGGAGCAGTATTATGACTCTGAATTAAAATATTCCCAACGGATGCCGTCTATAAAAGAGTCTGAGTGCGGAGTCTGCTTGATTAAAGAAAATTGCTTACCTCTTTTCAATAAAAATCAACAGATTCTCAAGAGGAGCTCAGTCCAGGCTAACAGAGACTCTAAATGGCATTCAAATCAGCAGAAGGCTGACATATCATCCCATCGGGAGCATTGGAAGGTGTAATGACTTTGCCCTCATTTCCTAACTATTTGCTTCACGTTGGGGTCCAACGTGGGAAGTGAGAGGAAGGCTGATGCATTTGTCAGTATCTTGAACCCAGTTCCTGGATGGGTTGGTCCTAAGTCAAGTGCTTCTCAAGCTCCTTGGAACTTCACTTCTCCTCACTTGAATCTTACACAATGTCTTGTTGAGTTGAGATCTTGTTTGTTTGTTTTTTCTTTGCACGTTTGCTGGATAAATATCTTCTCAGCACCTGAAAATGACTTTGATCCTACCTCCATTTTGAGCTTCACAATAACCATGTCAGTTAGGTTGGACTCACAGTTAGGGACGGGACAAAAACACACACTGAGAATTATACAGCTGGTGGGGATTCAATCCCAGCTCCCTCCTGTTCCTTGTTCTTCACAGGGCAACCCCTTTACCAAGGCAGCAATGTTGAGATCTGAGTTTCCTCACCATGAGTCCCACCGTACAAGCTTCAGGTCAGGCCATTCAGCTATTTGAAACCATATTTGTGCAGTAATTCCATCATCTCAAGTTATAACAAAGAGTTCCCGTCTCTAATGGCTGCTTCAGAATGACGTTTGGACACAGCTTTTGATGGTATCTGAGCCTCCCAGATGTGTGGTCTCCAGATCCAACATGGAGACACATCACTTTTTTTATGACCCTGTCTCCTGAAGTTTGTTTTACTTAAAACCATTCTCCAGTTTTGGACAAAGTTCTTTTCTTAGACCTCACAGAGCTTCATTTTATGTGACATGATGGAAGGGAGATACGTTCTCCTCCCTCCTTTTCCTTTTCCTTCAAAAGGTTTTGTCTCCTTTTTACTGCTTAAGAATCAACGTCAGTTGCGGAGTTGAAAAGAAAGGAGGGTTAAAAGCAATCGATGCATCTTTATGGCTGAACGATAAAGCCCTCTTGGATAGAAAAACTTAAAATAAGCATGGTTCCCCTCCCCTGCCCTTTAAAGCAGGAATGAGGAGCATCTGGGCCTCCAGATGTTGCCAAACTACAACTCCCAGCATCCCTTGCCAAAGACCATGCTGCCTGGGGCCTGCTCAGCATGCGATGTACAATCTTAGGATCCTGAGTTTTGCGTGAAGTTCCCCATCAACCAATTCTTCCAAAAAGTGTTGCCAAATTGTACTTGTATTCTTGTGATCTCAGGCAAAAAGCAATTTACCCTTGGAAGACTTGCAATCTGGAAAAATAAATAGGTTTGATGTTTTGGATGTCCGCCCTTTTGGAAAGTAGCTCCAATGAGGCCTTTAGGATAGAAAATTATTCCCCCCCAAAAGGAATGATCCCTCAAATTGTCCTGCAATTCTTCTCAGAAAAGAAAGTATACAGCTGCATGTTTGAGCTGAGATTCTGAAGAAACTCAGCTTGGTCCATGCCTATAGAGATTCTCAAACATCCATGTTTTTGGCTGTCCTAAAAGTGCTTTTCAAAAGGCGATTGGACTTTCTTGGTTTATTCTTGCAAAATGTTTTGTATCTCATCCAAAGAAGTTTTTTCAGTTCTTCACTGACCTGAAGAAGTTTCTTGGATAAGAAGCAAAATGTTTCAAAAACAGATTTGGGTCAACCTGGTCCACGCACCCAAAGGGACTTGAGTGACCTCCAGTGGTGGGGTTCAAATTTTTTTGCTACCGGTTCTGTGGATGTGGCTTGGTGGGCGTGGCAGGGGAAGGATACTGCAAAATCCCCCTTCCCTCCCCACCCCACCAACCTGCTTTCCAGCTCCGTTCTCCTGTGCAGGGCAACCAAAGGAGACCCAGCCGATCAGGTCTCAATCACCTCTCGCTCTATCATCCATCCATCCACCTATCATCTCTCTCTCTCTCTCTCAATCTAATTATATCTACCTACCTACTTATCCATTCATCCATCCATCCATCATCTCTTTCTCAGTCTCTCTCTCTCTATATCTTGGTGGGTGTGTCTTGTGGGCGTGGCAGGGGAAGGATATACTGCAAAATCTCCCTTCCCTCCCCACCCAACTAACCTGCTTTCCAGCTCCGTTCTCCTATGCAGGGCAACCCAAGGAGACCCAGCCAATGATCAGCTGGGACTCAATGGGAGGCAGAGAAGAGATGGGGTTGGTGGGGCCAGTCAGAGGTTGTATTTGCCAGTTCTCAAAACCACTCAAAATTTCCTCTACCAGTTCTCCAGAACTGGTCAGGACCGGCTGAATCCCACCTCTGGCGACCTCCTCATGACCTCCACTCTGTTATATGGATTCTTCCTGTTGCTACAGACCTCCATGTGCAAACTTTTTCCATTGCATCTGAGGGCTGGGTCCATGGGACAGAGCTAGAGCTTGCAACCCTCACCCTGCCCCACCCCTGGTGTCCTTGGGACCTGAAAGTGAACAAGTCGTGAGCCTCTTGCTGGCTCCTTCGGTCTGCCCCGTTGCATCACGACATCCCAGATCGTATTGGCAGCTGACTTGATTCAACAGACGGCCTTCCCCTGCGGCTTTGTAGTCCCAGGGAGATTGAAGGCGAAAGCATCAGCAGGGAAGCTGCAGGGCTGGGTCACGGCTTGCCGACTTCAAAGAGGCAGCTTGGATCCCGTCCTTCGCGAGCCGAACCCGTTGCCAGGATCCCCCCCGAGGAGCAGGCCAGTTCGAGGGAAGCATCTCCTTGGAGGCTGCTTGGAAGAGCTGTCCTGTCTTGGGGAGGGGCTTGGTGGAGACCGAAGGACCACGTCTGAAAGATACGCCTGGGGTGGCGGGGAGGGAGGAAAAAGCATTTTCCAGCCAAGGATGCGCGTGGTTCAGGCACCCCACTTGCTCCCGAAGGGGTCAAGGGGTTGCTGAGTGTCGCCTTGCCAAACGCACACTGGTGTCTGTGTTAATGTCCACTTAACAGCTCCAGGCAGATGGTCTAAGCTGGGTGGCAACCTTCTCCACAGGCACCTAAGCTGCACTCGCCCTACCAAAATTTAAACGGGAATTTTTGTCCCCTTTCTCTTTATTTTACTTTGGATACGTATTATTATTAAATTTTCCTTCCTTCCTTCCTTCATTCTTTCTTTCTCTCTCTCCCCCTCCCTCCTTCCCTTTTTCTTTCCTTCCTTCCTTTTTCTTTCTTCTCCTTCCTTCTCTCTCTCTCTTCCTTCCTTTCTTTCTTTATCTCTCCCTCCCTGCCTTTTCCTTTTCCTTTCTTTTCTTCCCTTCACTCCCTTTTGTTATCCTTCTCCCTCCCTTCTCCCTTTCTCCCTTCTTTTTCTTTCTTCTCTTTCTTTCTCTCCCTCCCTTATTTCCTTCCCTTCTTTCTTTCCTCCAACCGTTCTCCCCAAGTGATCATAGAATCCACAATTGATTTAGCCTGGATGCCAGAATTTTTCTTTTTACCAATGGCTCTTATTTTTTTAAAAGCTTATAATACTTCACATACGTACAATTTGGTTCTCCCCCTTTCACCAGAGATGCTGCCTCTCATGTCAAATCCGACACTCTCTAAAAGTGCTTTGAATTTGCAGTAATAATTCCAGCAAGAGATTGAACCAAATCTAAGGTTGCCTGTAAAATGATTCTGTATAGGAAAAAAAGGTTTTACGAGAGCCATGATTAAAACACTTGCTGGATAGCATGTTTACATCCAGGATTATAAGGCTTAGGGGCTGGAAATATATGCCTAAGAGAATTAGCTTCTCTGCTTTTAAACAGAACCATTAATTATTTCTGTCTTCTTGCTTCTATATGAGCATTAAGTGGTCCCTGAAGCATCAGAAGTTTTTCTGTGCCTTCAGTCAAATATTATATTTCCTTATTGGGTTGAACAGAGAGTTGGAAGACCGTACACGCTATTATTTATATATTCATTCATCTTCTGCCAAAGAGAACTATTAGAGTTTCTAGTCCTTGCTGAATTATCGTATCCTTGAAAAAGAAAAGAAGAAAGGGAGGGAGGGGAGAGGGGAGGGGGAGGAGCGGGAGGAGGAAGGAGGAGGAGCTGAAGAGGGTGAAGAAGAAGGTGAAGGAAGAGGAGGAGGAGGAAGAGAAAAAGAAGAAGAAAAAGAATTGCTCATTATTATCAAGGGCTTTCTTTTTTTAAGATTCAGGGATTAAGGAAAACCCAACCCAACCCATCTCTTTCTCTCTCATTGCCAAAGTAATACAATGGCTATTGTTCTTTCTATCAATATATATTTCTATCCAAATAACGGAATTAATTCGTCTTGGTGGGGAAGTGGAATTGTTAGCGGTGGGGGGAACATTTTGTGACTGACGTTTATTTACAGAATAATATGAAGCCCCCCTGAGAGATTTCTGGCCTGTGACCCACCCCATCAATACAGCTTTTATTCACTCAAGCAAAAATAAGCAAAGATTAATAAGTGAAACCATTTGGCTTCCTGTTTAGATCGCAAGGCTATGCATTCACACACACCCTCCCCATTTATTCCATAAGCGGATTAACCCACATTTATTTCCACAGATTTCCAAGAGTTTATAAGTGAGATCCTTCACTTTTTAAAATCATTATTTTCCCATATTAGAGATCCCAGTCAAGTTTTACCACCGAGTACATTTAAAACAGAGCTCTCCTAACTTGGCAACTTTAAGACTTGTGGGCTTCAACTCCCAGAATTCCCCAGCCAGTCCTGTCCACTAGGGCAGGTGAAGAGGCTTTGAAAGGTCCCTAAAAGATCTGTTGTAACTGAAGCACCAACTACCTCGACTCCAAAGTTACAATGGAGAACAGGGTGTGCCCTTAACTGGTCCCACGCACCTGGAATTTTGCTGGGGTTCCGAATAATTTGCAATGTTCAAAAAGCAAGGAAAAATATAGACAATTACAGAGACGGTTTTCCAGGTCAGCGAGAGGGCCAGGCTGTTTGCCGTCTTCCGCGTTGTGTGTATTCGAAGACTTCAAAGGAAATTCAAACCTCCTTGAGCAACAGATTAATCCTTTTCCAGAAGAAATAGCATTACTGATAGAGGCATGGCTTTTAATCCTCAATTATTAAATTTGCAAAGGAGGTGTTAATTCGTCAGGGAGCGTTTTGATACATTTTGGACACCTTGCCAATGGCTGTTTGGAGGTTGCTGCACGTTGCTACGTGTGTTGAACTGCGGGTGAACTCCAGGTTGTCGGTGAGTTGTTGGAGAAGACCAATGGGGCCACTGCCCCAAAAGGTGAACTGTCGTCGCAAAAACTGACGCCGGTAAAATTTTGGCTGTCCGCCGGGCCCACATCTTCATAGGGATCCGAATTTCCTTCTTCAATCATCATTTAGAAAGATGGGATGTTCTCAAAAAAAAAAAAAACCAAAGTAAATTCTTCAGTCGTTTATGCAATCTAGCGAAGCAGAAGATCCAAGCAGATAGCTAAACAAATTGCTGAAAAAATATATATCAGAAGTTAAGAAGTTTTAAGAACCAAACTTATAGATATACTTTGGTTTTATGCTTTCTCTAAAAAGAGTGCAGAGAAGAGCAACAGAAATGATTAGGGGACTGGAGGCTAAAACATATAAAGAACGGTTTCAGGAACTGGGTATGTCTAGTTTAATGAAGAGAAGGACTAGGGGAGACGTGGTAGCAGTCTTCCAATATCTGAGGGGCTTCCCCGGAGAAGAGGAAGTCAAGCTATTCTCCAAAGCACTTGAGGACAGGACAAAAGCAATGGGTGGAAACTAATCAAGGAAAGAAGCAACCTAGAAATAAGGTATAAGACATGATAGCAGGGTTCCAATATTTGAGGGGCTGCCACAGAGAGGAGGGGGTCAAGCTATTGTCTAAAGCACGTGAAGGCCAGACAAGGGACAATGGATGGAAACTGAACAAGGACAGATTCAACCTGGAAATAAGGAGAAATTTTCTGAGAACAATCAACCAATG
Source organism: Pseudonaja textilis (assembly GCF_900518735.1). The sequence continues at coordinate 5,639,954 of NW_020769373.1, read as the reverse complement.
GAGTAGAAGTTGCCTTCGGAAGTTGTGGGAGCTTCATCACTGGAGGCTTTCAAGGAGAAAGTCAGAAAAGAAAGCCATCTGTCAAAAACGGTGTAGGGTCTCCTGCTTGGGTGGGAGTTGGACTAGATGACCTCCAAGGTCCCTTCCAGCTCTGTTAATCCGTAAGGAGAAATTTCCTGACAATGAGAACCATGAACAGCTTCCCTCAAGAAGTTGTCAGTGCTTCGTCACTGGATGTTTTCAAGAAGAGACTGGACAGCCATTTGTCCAGAATAGTATAGGGACTCCTGCTTGAGTGGGGGGGGGGGTTGGATAGATGACCTTCCAACTCTGTGACTCTATCATTATTCTGTTATTCTATTTGATTCCAAGAAACTAGAATGAATGAGGTGACCTAGTTTGGGTAAGGAAATATCTGCAAGAAAACCAACAAGAGCTGCAAGGACCCCCACGCCCCATTCCAAGAAATTGCAATGAGATTTCTCTTGTTATCTGTCAGAGTTTGAATCTCGATATGTCAGAGCTAATAAGAAGGTGCTGAGTCCAAGCAACAGGTCTGAAAGTCAAGGCGAGAACGTCAACGCGAGGCGATGTTCTGGTTGAGAGAAGGTTAGTCTTTCAGAGGCCAAAAATCCCCCCACGGATGGACTTCTGGGTGTGTTGAAATCTCAGTTGGCGTTTCTCTCCTTTTTGACCCCTTATTTGTTTTTAGTGAAGCTGGGGGTTCGAGAACCGTAATAAATACAGAAGGAAAGAAACACAGCCGTTCTCTCGCGGGGAAATTAATGTCAAGGAGAAAAGGTAATAAATAAAGTCAAAACAAAGGGAGAGCAGCCCGGTGGGGAGTGACAAAGATTTAAAAAAAAAATGACACAGCTGGAATGTAAAACCACAAGGCCTTGAGTGGCTAGGCAAGGATTGGGTCTCTCCCTTTTGGGAAACTTAAGACAAAATATAGCTGAGTGACTGTTTCTGGCCTGTCTGGGGCCTCTTTGACCTTCCCAAGAATCCAAGAAGAAACCCACCAAGCAACTCACAGAAAGATGGAATGACTGACCGGAATTGGTTCCAATCCAGAGAAATTGGATCGAAATGCAAGACTTTTAACACAGAGGCCTCCAAACTTGACAACTTTAAGACTTGTGGACCTCTGTGGAGTTCAAGTCCGCAAGTCTTAAAGTTGCCAAGTTTGGAGACCCCCGCTTTAACAGAATAACAGAGTTGGAAGGAACCTTGGAGGTCTTCTAGGCCAGGGGTCGCCAAACCTTTGGACCTCAGGGACCACCAAATTCATAATTTTAAATCCTGTGGACTGGAGACCCTGGAAAAATCCCCCAAAAAGTCTGCAGGAAAATTCCCTACCCTGTTTTCCTACCGATCGATCGTTTTTTATTTGGGATCGCAGGATACCATCTCCAGGTCTGTTCTCGGGAGAGAGAGAGAGAGACTTTTGGCTTCATGCAAGGAAAACAGCAGAAGCAGCAGAAGTCTTTCTTTCTCTCCCCCAAACTCTGCCAGAAACGAGTCTTTGTGAGACTTGTTGCACCAACACAACATCTTGGAGCAGGAGGCCTTGCAGGTGGAGTTTGGGGGAGAGAAAGAAAGACTTTTGCTGCTTTCCTTGCAGGCAGCCAAAAGTGGAAGAAGAAAGAAGCAGAAAGAAGCAGCCTGGTGGCCAGGCCAGGCAGGTGGGGTGAGTGGGGCAAGTCCCCCACTCCACCCTTTCCCCCGTCCCCTCACTAAATCATGATGTTTGCAATGCAAGCAACGCAAGCCTTGTGTTCCTGCAGGCCATGTGGGCGGTGCAGCCTTGTGTTCCCGTGCAGCCTGGATTAATTGCTTTGGGAGGGGGACATTCCTCTACAGACCACCAAAATTTTCTCATAGTCCTCATCTTACATCCTTCCGTTTACCCACCATTTGAAGTTACAACAGCACTGATAATAGTGACTTTATGACCATTTCTCACACTTACAACCGTTGCCGCATCTCCATGGCCACATGATCAGAATTTGGCAACGGGCATGGATCAAGTTGCCATGTCCTGGGGTCATGAGATCCTCTTGTGTGACCTTCAATAGGGAAGCCAGATTTACTTAATGACCATGGAAAGAAAGGTCATAAAATAGGGGAAAAAATCACTTAACACCTGCCTGGCTCAGCCACAGAAATTTTGAGGCTCAGGGCTGTGGTTTTAAGATGAAGATTATCTGTATTTGGCCTCCAGCTGATCTGGAAGTGGTGATGATGGGGGGGAGGGCTGGAAGCGTCTTTCTGGGTGTGTTGGTGGCATCAGAGGCTCCACTTATCTGTGGTTTGTGAAGAAGGTGACAATGTCCCAGCCAATTCCCCAACCTGCCAAGATGTAGACAATGGTCTATAGAATGCCTTGAGCCAAAAGCAAATGAACCGTGTTCCGTGTGATCTTTCTGAGTGCTCCTCTATCAATGGGCAGAACAGAAAGAAGAGGAAGGAAACTCTTTGGTGGCTGAGCGATCTTTGAAAGAGGGCAAAACTCTTGGCATCCGAACTGGCATCCAAAACATGGGCATTTAGGGCATCATCTCTGTGGGTGCTCCTTCCAACTGGCTGGCCTGGCCAAAACCAAGCCAAAATTTACATATTTTTTTTTTAAATTACCAAATGATCTGTCCAGCTGTTGTTTGGATTCACACCTTTACTGCTGGAAAATGTAGGACCT
>NW_020769373.1:5575793-5602484 GCF_900518735.1 Pseudonaja textilis | reverse complement strand
TCCTTCCTTCCTTCCTTCCTTCCTTCCTTCCTTCCTTCCTTCCCTTCTATTTGACCCTTCCTTATTTCCTTCCTCCCTCTCTCCCCTTCTCCCCCTTCCTTCCTCCCTCCCTCCCCCTTTCTCTCTCCCTCCCTTCTCTCCCATCCTTACCCCCCCTCTCTCCCTTCCATCACTCTCCAATGTCTGTCCATCCATCTTCCTTCCTTCCTTCCTTCCTTCCTTCCTTCCTTCCTTCCTTCCTTCCTTCCTCCCTCCCTCCCTCCCTCCCTCCCTCCTTCCTTCCTTCCTTCCTTCCTTCCCTTCTATTTGACCCTTATTTCCTTCCTCCCCCTCTCCCCTTCCACTTCTTTCTCTCCCTTTTCCCTCCCTCCCTCCCTCCCTCCCTCCCTTCTCTCCTTCCCAGAATGCAGTAACTTCTCCCCACCTGTGACGGTCATTCTGCTGATCTTCTTGTGCCTTGAAGGGTTTCTGTTTCTGACGTTCACCGCCGTCATGTTCGGCACCCAGATGCATTCGATATGCAACGATGAAACGGTAAGCCATTCCCTTCCCCACCCCTCCAATGTCACCCCCTCCCCCACTCCCCGTTGCAAATTGGGCCCCTGCTGTTCTCACAAACCTCTCCCCCCCCCTCCAGCGGAGACCTCTCTTGAATCTCTGCTCACCCCACCACCACCTCACCCCAAGTTTGCGGGGTTTCACCCAAGCCTCCCTCCCTCCCATTAACTTGCAGGAGATCGAAAGGCTGAAGAGCGAGAAGCCCACCTGGGAACGGCGGCTGTGCTGGGAAGGGATGAAGTCGGTCTTTGGGGGACAACCGTCTCTGCTGTGGATAAATCCTTTCGCTGGATTTCGAATCCGGAGGCTGCTACTGAGGAGGGCCAAGAAAGGAGCGCCCGAATTTTCCGTCTGAGCCTGCCCAATCATGCTGAAACCCACACGAGGCGCGTCTGCTGTATTTATTGGGGGGGGGAGGAGGAGGAGGTGAGACGGGGTGGGGGGCAAGCCACAACCCGGGCCTGGCGGACTTTATAACAAAAGTATCCAAACAAACACTTTGCTTGTAGCAAGCAAGAGTTTTGTACCTTTGATAGCCTCCAACGTCTCTCTCTCTCTCTCTCTCTCTCTCTCTCTGGAACGGGGAACATTTGCCACGCCTGGCTTCCGTTGCACAGAACAAACCAAACACCGAGTGGGGGAAAAAGGGGACAGTCCTGCCGAAGAAGTTCAAATAAGCATCTCCACGGCGGTTGCGCGATTCTAGAAGAACTGCAGTTGTTTTTTACATTTTTCACCAGGTCTCTTCATTGGGGAGTCTGTGGGGTTTTCTCTTTTTTTTCCCCCCTCCACTTTCGAAAAGACTGTTCCTGGAGCTGCCATTGTCAATCATGAGACACCGTTGTCAATCATGAGATACCATTGTCAATCATGAGATACCGTTGTCCATCGTGAGACGCTGTTGTCCATCACGGGACGTGCTGGGAATAGCTAGCCAAACCCAGTCTCCGAAACCAGAAATTACCATCTCCTTTCTTCTTTTCACCCCGACGAGGCCTGTGAGCTGTGTTAGGGGTGGGTGATTATCTCACACAGCTTCTGATTTTTCCCACGAGAGAACCCAAAGCTCGCCAGAGTGAGGCTTCAGATTTCCTCACCTCACCGGATCATTCCATTTCAGGTTCAGTATCAGTTCAGCGCTAAATAGGGAGCAACCCTACGAACTCTAAGCTACCGTCTGGGTCAAACGGCTGTTTTTGTTCTCAATCTAAGGGAAGTCCTCCGCTATTTGGGGAGGTCAAGAATGGGTTTTAAAGGAAAAGGAGAGGGGGGCGGGTTGAAACCTCTCAAAGTCGGCCAACTCTCCGTTGTCTCTTTCTCTACCGGGTCGTCATCAAATAAGCCGGCAGGTTTTTCAAAAAGTTTCCCCACCCCTCTGGGCACTGGAAGTGGTGCTAGGGACTCAGGAAACCGGTCATTGGAAAGGAAGTCTCTTCTGAAGCTCAGCAGAACTTAGTCTGGAAGGTCATCCATGAAGACGTTCCTCGAGCCAGTCTATTTGTTTTTGAAGAAGCTGCCTTAGATCCCCAGGGTACAGGTAGTCCTTGACTTACATTCATTTAGTGATCCATGGCTGACTGGGGAAATCTGGGAGTTGAAGTCCAGGTGTCTTTAAGAGTTGCCAAGGTTGAGATACATTATAAGAAGGGAAAGCTCTTAAAAAGAGGTTGAAAAATGTTGTAATTAAGGAAGTACCTACGAAAGGCAGGTGGGCATTTAACTCTGCATAGGATTCAGAATGAAATTCCACTTGTTTCCTAATGGTAATTGGTCTTAAACTATGCTTAAAGTAAAAGAGACAGAGAGGCACAGCTGCCTTGTAACCAGAAGATTTGGTACAACTCTTGAGTTATGTATGTGTATCCTGATTTTTTTTATATAAAAAATGAACTTCTTGTAAGAGTTGTCCTAACTCTAATAGGGATGAGTTCTTTTTGTTCTAGTAATGGCATCGCATGCTTCTACCCCCTTAGTTTGGCATCTACAGAGGGCGGCAACAGGATACCCGTGTGATGAAGGTGTCGCACAAATGTTGGCGCTTAACATGCTTGTGTGTCTGAGGTTGAGTTACAAGTTCACCAGAGCTGCATTTGCACAACGAGGTATATGGATTAAGGAGGGCTTGGAGTGGACATCCCTGGGTCTGTAGTTGACCTCTCAGAGAAATTCTTGACTTGAGTGAAGTTCTCTGAGTGTAGGTGGAGCATTTGCAGGTAGGATCGTGGTTCAGCGGTCAAAGATGCTGGGCTAGCGGGCTGGAAAGTTGTCAGCCCAGATTTGAGACCCAAGCGCCACATGATGGAGTTAGTTCCTGTACTCGCTCCAGCTCCTGCCAACCTAGCAGTTTGAAAGCATGCAAATGCGAGTAGATAAATAGGTACCACTTCAGTGGGAAGGGAACAGCGTGATGTCCGTGATGTCATTCTGGCCACACAACAGTGGAAATATCCTCGGATGGCTCAATGGCTTTGAAACGGAGATGAGAGATGAGAACCCGCGTAGAGTCAGGGGAGGAAGGAAATCTGGAAGAGCAGTTGAAAGCGAAAGTACATTCCAACTCTTCTCTTTAAAAGATTGTAACTAAAATACCAGAGTTTTTGCCCGTGAATATATTTAATTGGAGAACATGAACAATGACACCCAGCCTGTGAGGGTGCTCAATTGGAGAATCTGATTTATGACACGCCCAGGGAGGAGGGGGGAAACAGGGTCACAGGGGACTGTGAATGACGTACACCAGAGTTGGCTTCATACAGGGCAGCGGCAGTATGTCGCCTTTAATGAATCCTTTGAAGTTTGGCTTGAGAATCATGATTTAATTAGAGCAATAGCTGGAATCCTGACATCAACAACTAGCAGAGTAAAATTCTGCAGGAACCCCCTTTTTACCTTAGCATTTAGAAAGAGGTATGTATAACGGGCTTAGACCCACTTCTTGAGTTGAAGGCCGTAGGGTGTGACCCTTCCGGCGAAAGCAGCAGGCATTGGTTCCTATCCCTCGTATTGGATCTCTGTTCTTGTGGACGACCCTCACCTGAAGTCCAGTCTTCTCATCTGCCCGTGGATTTTGGCAAGATAACCTTTGGCCCACTTCACTGCTTGTTGTATAGTGCCTTACCTTTTTTGTGAGTTGGGTTGCATGCTTATAAGAGAGCGCTGCGCTTGTAGAATACTCCCCTCAGATCCTTCCTGGGGCATGCCAGCATTTAAAAGATACCCAGAATTGATGGAAAAGAGGTGATGAAGGAGAGAGGCCAAACCACAGGTGTTTTCCTTCGGTATGTTTTTAAAGACGGCGTAGGTGTTTCTCCTTTCGCAAGCCAATTCTAGTGTTTCTTCTCCATTCTGAGAGAACTTGGTCTACCAGTATGTCCACCATGGTGTTAAAGGAGGAACCCAATCCTCCATTCTTAAGAGGCATGTCAGGCTAATAAGCATATTAAACCTATCCACAAATATTTTCCCCCGATATCGGTTGGTACCGCCCGCCATTTTTAACATCTGCCGTGCAGAAGAACTATTGCCCATTGCAAATAAGCAGGGTCTTAGCCAGGGGTGAGATGTTTAGCATTGACGGAATCCGACCAAGGAGTGAGTGCTTGGTAGATCTTAGCAAACTCTTCTCAGTCATCTTAAATAAAATGTATGCAGTTCAGTCTTAGTTTGAAGTTAATCCTGCCAACGGAAGAAAATGCACCACATGATAAAAAGGTGAAAAGCAGTTCAAGATCGGTTTGAGTTCTGCCATTTTGAGAATTGGGTATATCGACCTTTCCTACATAGGCCGCCTCAGGGGGGACTGTCCTTCTGAAACTTGGCAGGTCATGTTTAAATAGCTGATTATGTCTCTGATTTAGCAAATATATGTGTGGAATGGATGGAAACAATGTTCCTTGGTTTTCAGATCCTCGTTCTGTTGTACTTTTCTTTTTTTTTTATAAAAATGTGGAATAAAGTTAACTGAAGCTTTGTTGACTAGCACCGGGCAAATGGCAGGTTTGATTTACTTTATGGGTACGGAGACATTGCTCCAGGGAAGACGGCACAAAGTCCCCAGGTTCATCTGTGCCTGTCTCTGGACCACAAAATCATGGATGGAGTCCAACAGGAGAGAGAATATGGGCTCACTTAGGGGTGACATGATGGCAGTGTTCCAATAACTGAGAGGCTGCCGCAAAGAACGGGGTCAACTTATTTTTTTCCAAAGCACCAGAGAGCAGGAGAAGAAACCATGGATGGGAACAGATCAAGGAGAGAAGCAACCTGGAATTGAAGAGAAACTTCTTAACAGTGAGGACTATTAACCAGTGGAACTGCTGGCCACCAGAAATCGGTGCTCCATCACTGAAGGCTTTTAAGAAAACCTGTCTGAAATGGTATTAGATCTCCTGCTTAAGCAGAGGGTTGGACTAGAAGGCCTCCCTTCCAGATCTATTCTGATTGATTGACCACTTACTTGAGCTTCTTGTGAAGATCTGACTTGCCCACAAGTCATAAATGGCCGTTCTGAAGTATCAACTTGACACATTGCTTGAAGTCTTTTATTTTAAGTACAATTAATTTTGTTCCAACATGGATATTTTACAAACGGTAAGAGGAATCTCAAAATTTTAGGTTAAACCCTAGGAGTATGCCAATTATATGTACTTTATGTATCTCTCAACTAGAACTATTATTGGACTATGGCCATCAAACTGGTTTTAAGATCTGCATGGGGCTAATCTCCATTTGCTGTTCCACCCAAACCAGTCCTGTGTTTCCACAACAACGCAATAGATGGGAGTGTAACAGAAAATAAACCACTTAACTGCCATTGTTTTATATGATAGTTAACACCTGTTATGCTAATAATGTTGTGAGATATTTTCCTGGGAAGGGCCCAAGTGGTAAGCAAGGTGATTTAGTTGGGTGAGAAACCCAGCAATGTTGGCTACCATCATGGGAGCAAAGCTTGTTGAATTCCAAAAAAGGGCAACTAAAAATAGCGAGAGTGAATTTCCTAGAGGATCTCTTGTTTGGGAATGACCACCTGGGGCAAAAGGGTTGTTGGGATTTCAGATCCAGGGGTGGGACCCAGTTTGTAATCTTCACTTCCTGTGCTGGTGGAAGGAGAAGGGAGCGAAGTTTCTGGTGAAGCTGTAGAAGAAAAGATGAACAGGATGATTACTTCTCATGTATGTGAGCATACACATTTTTGCCTTCCTGATCAGTCGTGCCCTGGACCTTCAAAAGGTCCTTCATGATGTGTTCGGTAGATCCCATTCCTCAGTGGATCCACTTCTTATCTACTGTCTTCCTGCCAGTCTACTTCATCACCACCCTTACGTCCAATTGGCATCACTCACCCACTCTGGTCATTCCAAGCATTTGTATGTTTTAGGTCAAATGGTTAAGGTTCAACCACAGATTTCCTTATTGAAGCATTGAGAAAGTGGGTACCTACAGACTGAGATTGTGTGAATCACTGAGCCAATTGTGCTAGGCAGCACAATGTGACTTGGAAGATGCTCCATGTTGTGGCTGGAAGGGCCTGGCTGGTATTGAGGCATATCCATACTTGTTCCTGCACAAAAAAGAAAGCCATCTCAGTCCGATCATATTCAATGAACAAACCTCCAAATAACAGCTTGATTTTAATTCTGGATGTCCACGTTTTTCTGCCTTTCAAACTACGTCAAGTGACATGAAAGAAAATGGTCTATCTTGGAGCCTGGTCCCCTTGAAGAATCTACACAAAATTAGAATACAGTAGGAGCAAAGAGCATGGAAAGGCACTGCCTTTCAACAAATAACAACATCCACACATTCACACACACACAAACACACCAGCCATTTGCAGTTCTCTAATAAGTCATTATTTCTGGATTTAGAGATGTGCCTTACTGTGGTAATGAAGTTATATTAACATCTTTTTCCCCCCGTAATCACCAATTCAACTTTGTTCTAGCTCTTCTTTTCAATCCCAAGATCCACCAGAATGCCCTTGGGAATATTTTTAACAGGGTTAAAACTAGCCAGGCCGAAGAGAGATAGGTGAGCAGAGCTGCTGGTTAAAGGTATTGTGTAGACCTAACCCCAGAACTTCTTTCTCTATCTCCCAGCTTTATTATCCCACTTTTCTTTCAGCTGGTTGAGATGGTAGATGGAGCATCCATGATTGTGTTTTCTCCACAACTACCCACTGGTGGGAGGAGGAGAACTTGTGTCTCCTTGCACCTAGTCCAGGCCCCTTCACTTCTAGTCCACCCAGCCCCTTCACATCTCCACCCGCGTTGTACCTCCAAGGAGCATTTCTTGCAGCAAGCTGTCAATCCTAGCCATGCCGAAGAGTTTGACGAACTGAACTTGCTCTATCATCTGCCAAGTGATGCTTTGCAGTGGAGGGAGCAGCAGGAGGATGTCGCTGAACCTTCCCCGGGAGTCGTACTGCCGATCGTTGATGTAATCCTCCAGGTTCACCTGGACCTGGAAACGCATGTTCTTGACTTTCCCTGGGTCACTCAGCCCTTTGCAATCTGGGACAAGGAGAAAGGAGAGAAATGCGGCGGATGGAAATGAATGGGAGCAAGTGTTGTCAGTCATGCTCACGGTGGGAGCATGACCGAAAAAAGGAAATTATCGGGTGAAGCAAAAACAATAGAAAATTAGCTTTGGTTCAGGACAGAGGTAGCTTTTAAGATAAGGGTGGAAGGTCCAGGAAAGTTAAGGAAATCAAGATACCCCTTGGAAGCTTGTCCTATCAATTGTGACTTTTCAAGAAGCAACTGGACTTTTCTTTGTTTTTCCTTGAAGACACTTTGCTTCTTATCCAAGAAGCTTCTTCAGTTTTGAAGAACTGAACCGAAGAAGGTTCTCGGATGAGAAGTGAAACGTCTTCAAGGAAAAAACAAAGAAAATGCATTTGTCTCTTGAAAAAACACTTTTGGGACAGCCTTGAACCTGGATGATTGAGAATCTCCATGGACATTGTCCTTTCAATTCCTATCATCATCTGGTAATCAAAGGTGGTGATGTTTTTAAATCAAACCCAGGATGATTTGAAGAATAAAACAGTACCTGGATCAAAAAAGATGATGGCTTTAAGACAGGCATATTCATTCTCGTCGATCTGAATGTCCCGTAAGGGTTTCACCAGCTCATCCAGAATCCTGATTGCCACTCGGGCAATTTCAAGCTCTGGACATTGCATAGGGATGATGAAGTCATTGCCTATGGAAGAGGAAGGAATGTTGTGAGGCACATGATGGTGATACATGGCTCCAGCTAATCTAGAGATTATTTACCTCGATTTTTTTCCTAAGTGTTAAGAAACAGAAGCACTCCATCAATCCTTGTGGTTGTTTAATCTCCCTCTCTATGGTTCACCCATAACACAAGGACATCATGTGGATTGCTTGGAGCATAGCACATTATGTGATGAAGGTTCCTTGAGCCATAATCAACCCATGGCTGAGGACAGTCCATAAACACAACCTAATACCCTTGAAGATCTGAGGAGGACCAGTTGATCCCTTGCAACGTACTTGCAGGAGATTTCAACTGGGGTGATCTAGGGGATAGGGTGACTGAAACAGTGACACGAGTCCCAGTTTTATGAAAAGATGTGTGATAATATGGAGAAAAGTAGGGTTTTGCTTCACTCTGAAGCAGTGGTTGTCAGCCTTAGCAACTTGAAGACTTCAAGACGTGTGGCTTCCAACACTCAGATTTCAATTTAAAATGGATGGACTCCAACCATCTCTCAGAATTCCCCAGCCAGCTCTGAGAGTTGAAGTCCACTCATCTTAAAGGTGCTAAGATTGAGAAACATTGTTCTGATTCATGATGCAAAAACTTCCAGATGACCGAGTGAAATTGCTTTTGACCAGGCAGAGAAGGGACCTTTTGCCACACAAGGTCTCATCAAGCGTACTTCAACCTGGTAATGAAGAATATCTAAAGGAATTGGGGAAGAGGATATGCTCCGCTGGCCATGCCCACTAGCTGAGGACAACACCCTTGATTCATTATCAAATTTCCAAATGTGGACCCTTGCAATGATCAAGAGATTGAGAAGCACCAAGGGAGCTTTTTTATATATATACCTAAGCAGAAAATTTTTTTTACCTAATAAGAGAAAATTTGTGTATGGAATGGAGCGCTTTGCAACTCCCAGCAAGAGGTGCTCCCCCGCATGAGCTCTTAGCAAGGCAACCTGCAAATTGCAAGAGGGAGAAGATGTTACTACTTACTTGTGTCTTCCAAACCACTCTAAAGAAGCTGCCGGAGTGTTTGCAGTATGACCACCATTGTGAGACAACCCATGAGCGCAACACACGGCACACAGAGGCTTTAACAGTGGTTTATATACAAGACTGCTATCTACATACATGTACGTGTTAGGCAAACACCAGGCAAGCAATCAATCTTCAACTCTACATGGAAAATTACAACGGAGATAGAACACGAGGAGAGAGACATGTCCTCGCATGGCCTCCCTTTTATAGACAGCTTCTTAAAGTGGCAGTAGACATGCTGACTCATCCTCAGTTCATCATCAATAACAACTGGTCAGCTATTAAAGTATTTCCCTGACAGAAGCAAACTTTTCAACGTGCGAGTTCGAAAAGTCACCCACCGCCCGCGTGCAAGAGGAGCCATTTAGGAGTACGAAAGTGGGCCAAAGAAGGTTCCTTGCTCACCTGGTCATCCAGAGGAAGTTCGCAGAACACAGGGATGCACTTTGCCCACTCCACGAGAACGAGAAGCTGCTGCTTCATCGACTCACACACGTCGTTGATGGTGGCGATTTTCTTCATGGCAATCTCTGCGCTGTGCACCGGACGGAGAGCTGAATACTGCAGAAGAAGAGACCAGGTAACCAGAGCTACCCCTCCCTTTCCCCTCCTTTTCTATAACAGAGGAAAGGAGAGGGATTCGTTTACTTTCCAGTTGTATGCAAACATCTAAACATCTTGTACTGACGAACGAATAAATGAAGTGAGGGAATTATCCTTGCAAGTGCAGATTTTTTCAGTGCAAATTGCCAGGTTTTTAGAAGTCTTAAGAAAAAGTCTGTCTAAAGATGGGAAAGAAAAAGGAAAGAAAGAATAGGGAGAGAGGGAGGAGAGGAAGGAAGGAGGAAAGGGAGGGGGAGGGGAAGGGAGGGGAGAGGAGAGGAGGATGGATGGAAGGAAGGAAGGAAAGGAAATAATAAAGGACAGGCATGCATTATTTTGAAGAAATTAGATTGCAGAATGTGCACCAAAACAACAGAAATACCTATGTTTGGAGAAATAGTCTTTAGCATGCACGCCCATTTTAATGCAATTTTCAAACAAGCCTTAGATTAAATGGGGTAATTTAATTTACAAGTAAATGCGTGTGCGCGTGCACTGGGCACCTTTTCAAAATAAAACCCCAGCACCACCAGAAACATCAAAGCAATACATTTTTTCCCTTCTCTGCTCCATCTATCACTCGATCCCATTCGGTTTATTTGAGCATCATATGCTCCAATTCAGTAGGTTCCATGGCTCCAGCAGGTGGCAATATATCACAAGTGTTTCATTAACACTCCCAGTTAAAAAAAACGCGAATGCACCCCGACTGCAAACAGATCATTACACTTGTAGAGCTGAGATTGATCAAAATGAATTCTGCATGGGGAGTTTGGTGCAAAGTTATCTATCAGAAATCATTGGAGTACTAAAATAAATTCATAGTTAAGTTACTGCAAGAAAATTATCTGTCTGCCTATCTATCTATCTATCTATCTATCTATCTATCTATCTATCTATCTATATCATCTGTATGTATGTACGTATGTATGTATGTATATGTATATCATGTATCTGTCTGTCTATATTATGTATGTATCTTTATCATCTATATCATCTATCTATCTCTGCCATCTATCTCTATTATGTATCTGTGTATATCATATCTCTCTATCATGTATCTATCATCCATCTATCATTATCTATATCATGTATGTATGTACTGTATCTCTCTCTCTCTCTCTCAATCTCTCTCTCTCTCTCCTACATCTATTATCTATCTATCATCCATCTATCTCTCATTATCCATATCATGTATGTATGTATGTACTGTATCTCTCTCTCTCTCTCACACACACACACATTTATGTCTATTATCTATCTATCATCCATCTATCTCTCATTATCCATATCTACCTACCTACCTACCTACCTACCTACCTACCTTTCTATCTCTTTCCCTTACCTGCTGTGCCATTGCTTCTGCTTGGGTTAGGATGGTGATGGACAAGGCCCCATTGTCTTCATAACTGCTTCTCCGGATGCTGATCCTGTCCCGTTCGTTCTGTACAGCTTTTGGGAAGCAATAAAGAGATGATGGAGAATTGGCCACCTGCCCAGTGATTGACAGTGCAGTCAATGGATCGATCCACTGGCACCATCGTTCATGAGCTGAGTTTTGACTTTCCAGACTCCAGAAATGAATCCCATTGAAGGTGGTTCCCTGGGAAGACCTCATACTTAAGCCTCCCCTTCCTTACACAGGTAGTCCTCAACTTACAACAGTTCATTTAGTGACCTTTTGAAGTTACAACGGCACTGAAGAAAGGGACTTACGACCGTTTTTCACACTTATGAAAAATGTGCAACATCCCTGTAATCACGTGATTTACATTCGGATGCGACTCATTCACATTTATGACAGTCACTGTGTCCTGGGGTCACGTGATCCCCTTTTGTGACCTTCTCACAAGCAAAGGCCAGTGGGAAGATGGATTCACTTAATGACCGTGTCACCAATTTAACAACTGGGGCGATTCCCTTAACAAAGCTGGCAAGAAAAGTCGTAAAATGGGGCAAAGCTCAAAACTTAGCAAATTTTTCACGTGGCAACATAAATTCTGAGCTCAATTGTGATCATAATTCGAGGACTACCTGCAGTGGTGGGATTCAAATAATTTTAACAACCAGTTCTCTGCCCTAATTATTTCTTCCAACAACCAGTTCACCAAACTGCTCAGAAACTTAACCTGTTCTCCCAAACCGGTGTGAACCGGCTGAATCACAACATTGACTAGCTGTACTAAGTGGATTGACAAAGCCTTTATCTTATCATTTGCCCACTAGATTAAATACAGGATCTCTGGGCGATTATTCCCTGAGTATTGGACAAGAACATCTCTGTGGCCCAAGAAGTCAATATAAATGCATATCAGTGCAAGACAGTAAATGAATCCTGGGTGTTACAGGACACAAGCATAATTATAAATTCAGTTCTTCTACAGTGACCACATAACTTCCTTCTTTCTGAAATCTATCCTGTCTATAATCCTCAAGACCAGTGGTTGCCAACTGGTGGGCCAGGGACCACTGGTGGTCTGTGAGAAAATTTTGGTGGTCCACACAGAAATGTCCCCCCCCCCCAAAAAAAAAACAATCCAGGCTGTGCAGGAACATAAAGCTGCACTGCCCACAATGTTCCGCCCACCCACTGGCCACCATCCTTTGGCCGAGTGCAAACCTTACCTTGAGTAGATCCACACAAGCTGGAACCGGAAGGTAAGACCAATGGCGGGGGAGGGAAATCCTCCCCGGGATGACTTGCTGAGGTTGGTGGGAAAGTCGGTCCCATATTCCAGAGCTGCAGTAGTCACAGGACTGGCCCTTTGGTCATCCCGGAGCAGCTCCTCCAGTCCATGGCAGTGGAGGAGTAGCTGCTCCGGGGTGACCAAAGGGCCAGTCTTGTGACTACTGCAGCTATATAATATGGAACCAACTTTCCCACCAATGTCAGCAAGCCATCAGTCAAGCTTCCTATTAGTGGTCCGCAGGATTTAAAATTATGAGTTTGGTGGTCTCTGAGGTCCAAACCATAAATCATAGATTCTTCAAAACCATAAATCATAGATTCATTATTATTTTTTCCCCTGTTTTTTGCAAAAAATCCATAGGGGATCCAATTTGTCATGTTTTATTGGACACGGATTGAGAAAATTCATGTTTATCTTTGGAGTTTAATTATTTCGCTGGCAGACTCTACTCATGTAAAAGTCCTGGGAGGTAAACATTGCTCATCAATGCCTGGAGAGGTTCCAGGCAGAAGAATTTAGGAAGACAGATGTATCAGATTTCTGAAGAAGGTTTTATTAAATCATCAGATTTTTCTGCCCCTTCAGTTATAATTCTGGGAGCAAGATTAATCTGGGTTAATCTGGGTCGTGAAACTTTTGCAGAAAGGCAAAACTTCCTCGCTGATCTGTGACTCATGAAAGATACCAGCAGAGATTTGCTTATGTGGCGCTCACTCTGACTCATTGACTCATCCAGAGGCTAGACTCTAGAGGTTACACAGCCAGCACGACACAACATGGACTGCATCACACCCCATAACGGAGGACAGTTGGAAGAAATTACCTTCCTTCTTCATTCCTGCTCGGAAACATTTTTTCAGGCGGCAATATCGACACTGATTCCTCTTGTCTTTGTCGATCACACATTGTCGACTGAACCTGGAATGGAAAAAAGAGGTTAATTCCAAGGAAAGAGAACAAATTATTTCCCAACCTGGGATGGTAATTTTTTATTTTTTTTAGGGCTAGGATTTTGCTGTGTCTTTTCCTGGAAGACTCCTAAAAATATATGAGAAAATTATATTATGGAGAGGGCTTCTTTCCATCATTTATTGCTCTTGTAAATTGTTATCTCTTCCAAGAAATCGCTAAGGACAAAGTTTATGCTTGGGGTAAATAAGATGTTTCCCAGGACTACTAATAGTTGCGTCTAAGGCAGTCTTTCTCCAGCTTGGCCACTTGAAGATCTACGGTCTTCAACTCCCAGAATTCCCCAGCCAGCTACTTGAAGGTGCGTGGATTTTTCTAGACCTTCCACTGTTGTCCACCTTCATACACAACCAGGGGTAGGATTCAAAAATCCCAGCAGTCGGTTCGCTGCCCAGTTGCTGGGTGGGACTGGCCATGGTGGGACTGGCCTACCGGAACTTCTGTTTTTCATCTTCCCAAGGGTCCAGAGGCTTCCCTCGGACCTCTGGGAGGGCAAAAAACGGCCTTCCCTGGGCTCTGGAGGCCCACCGGAAGTCCGAAACAGGCCCGTTTCCAGATTCCCAGTAGGCCTGTTTCGACCCCTCCCATCGCCTCTGCACAGCCTCTGCACTTCTCTGCATTGAAAATGGGCCACAGGGAGGGGCGGGTGGTTCAACTTCTGGTTCAACAAACCAGATGCAAATTTAACACCCTGTTCGCCCGAACCGGTCTGAACCGGTAGAATTCCACTGCTGTACACAACCCACAAGTGAGAACCATGAAGATGTATGGACTTCAACTCCCAGAATCCCCCAACCAGCATGCTTGAAGGTGTGTGGATTCTGCCTTCATACACAACCCACAAGTGATAACTTGAAGATGAGTAGATACAACTCCCATAATTCTCGAAGTTGGAGGACACTCAGCTTCAAGCGGCCACGGTCGAGAACCTCTTGTAAGGAAATGGGAGTTTCCCAGAATTCCTTGGGGGAAAAAAATGACCGCCTCTTTATACCTGCACGAATACATGTGATTCTTCCGGACGCTCCTTCTGAAGAAACCTTTGCAGCCATCGCAACTGGAAGCCCCGTAATGCTTCCCAGTTGCACGGTCCCCACAGATGGCGCATAACGAGTTGATCCCATTTGCAAGTAAGCCGTTGTTGCTTGTCTCCGAGACGAGGGCCTCTACAAAAGGGAAAAGGCGCTCATTTTTTAAGTGATCAAAATTTCAAGGGGGCCAATTGCTATGATGAAGAATAATACAGAACCAGTAAAGATAACATCTGGGATTTCAGCCCAATCCAATATAGGCAGTCCTAGACGTACAACCACAAAGGAGCCCCAAATTTATGTTGCTGAGTGAGACAGTTGTTAAGTGAATTTCCCCCCATTTATGTCCATTCTTGACACAGTTGTTAAGTGAACCACTGCAGATGTTAAGTTAGTAACATGGTTGTTAAGGGAATCTCACTTCCCCCATTGTTTTTGTTTGTCAGAAAGTCGCAAAAAGGGATCATATGACCCCAGAATACTGCAACTGTCATAAGTACATGCCAGTTGCCGAGCATCTGAATTTTTATCACATGACCACCTGAATGCTGCAATGGGCATAAGTGTGGAAAATCAGTCCTAAGTCACTTTTTCCCGTGCCATTGTAACTTTGGCCACTAAAGTGAATGGTTGCAAGTCGAGGAGAAGAGAATACAGGGTAAAAAAATGTTGGCAGCGCCAGAAAAATCACTGTAAGCATCAGTGCAAAATTGAAAAGCCACTAAAATGGAGCTGCTTTTAGCATAAACTGTTAATACCGCTTTGTAATTGCCTTGGTGAGGCCACCCATGGAATACTGCATCCTGTTTTGGTCACCATACTATAAGAAAGATGTTGAGATTCTGGAAAGAGTGCGGAGAAGAGCACCTAAGATGATTAGGGAACTGGAGGATAAAACATACAAAGAACGGTTGCAGGAACTGGGTATGGTTAGTTTGATGAAAAGGATTAGGGGTGACAGGACAGCAGTGTTCCGATATCTGAGGGGCTGCCCCAGAGAAAAGGGGATCAAGCTATTCTCCAAACAGCACCTGAAGGCAGGACAAGAAGCAATGGGTGGAAACTAATCAAGGAGAGAAGCAACCTAGAACTAAGGAGAAATGTCTTGACAGTCAGAACAATTAACCAGTGGAATGACTTGCCTTCAGAAGTAGTAGGTACTCCGTCACAAGAGGCTTTTAAGAGAAGACTAGACAGCCACTTGTCTAGGGTTTCCTACCTAAGCAAGGGGTTGGACTAGAAGACCTCCAAGTTACCTCCCCACTCAGTTATTCTATTCTATCTCTGTGAAAAGGAACTTAAATGCAACCAGAACTATTCGCTGCCTCAAAATATGTGGACTTCACCTGCCCAAAGTGGGATTGTATGAATCAGGAGAAGCCTAAGAAAGACGACAGGTGAAATCTTTGAGTGGATCTGACTCTTGAAGCGTGGTCAATCCCTCAAGATTAAGAGTAGGAAGTTTCTGATTTCCACAAGAGAGAAGAATCCTAGAACGCTAAAGCTAACATCTTTCCCAATACTTCATTTGTCAACAAAAGTACACAGAGGTTACGTAAAACCAGAAAGTTAGATTTTTCTTTTATAAAATACCTTCCCCCACCTCTCCAGGGACGTTAGCTGTACAAGATCATAACTGTAGTTGGGTGGGAAGAGACTGTTTTTTTTTTTCCAGCCAGAAACTTGGAGAGCTGGCATGGTTTTATCTTGTGAAGTATCAGGAACAATGTTCAGACATATCTCAAGTTATTAGCTACCTCTCTATGAGTCATTATGATTAGCGGTATAAAATACCGTCACCAAATTGTGATTGTGGGGCCAAAAAAACAAACAACCCAACACGTAACCACACTGTGTGAGAACAGAGCCTATAATGGAGATTTTGTGGATTTCCTGGCTGCAACAAATGAAATAAAAAAAATTATAACTGCAACTTAGATAGACCTTTGTAATATAAGATTTGTATGTTTTCTATTCTGTGTTTTGTCTTTTAGTCCCGTGTTCCCTTTTAGTGACATGTAATGTGAATATGCCATACGAGAAATAAATAAATATGATTAGGACTAGATTATTAATCTATCTATCACTGTCATCACTTTTTTTTTGTTACAGAAGGGATTTTGTTGGAGCAATGTTTCACAGCCTCAATGACTTTAAGGAGGGTTGATCCTTGTGCTGTACTTTTATAATGCCTTGGTAAGACACCCTTGGAATATTTCATCCAGTTTGGGTCGCCACAATATTAAAAAGAAGTTGAGTGCAGAGAAGAGCAACAAAGATGATGACAGGCCTGGAGTCTAAAACATACAAACAATGGTTGCAGGAACTGGGTATGTCAGGGTTAATGAAAAGAAAGACTTGGGGTGACATGATAGCAGTCTTCCAATATTTGAAGGGCTGCCCCAAAGAAGAGGGAGTCAAGCTATCCTTCAAAGCACCTGAAGGCAGGACAAGAAGCAATGGATGGAAACTAATTAAGGAGAGAAGCAACCTTGGAGAAATTTCTTGACAATGAGAACAACAAGGTCACACAGGGTAATAAGATTGGGACTGGGTTAGGGATTTTCGTCCTCACTGTGAGTTGTGTTGGAAGGGTGCACAAAGGGAGGCTCAGCCAATCTCATTGTACACATATTGTACTCTGACAATAAAAGTAATAACAATGAATCAGTGGAACGGATTGCCTTCAGAAGTTGTGAGGTTTTTAAAAAGAGATTGGACAACCATTTGTTTGGAGTGGTCTAAGGTTTCTGTTTGAGAAGAGGTTCAGACTAGAAGACCTCCAAAGTCCCTTCTGACTCTTATTATTCTGTCCATTCCTACCGTTACGAAGAATAAAAATGCTTGCAAAAGACATTTTCTTTATACTCTACAGTCACCCAGGATCCTTTTCTCTGAGTGGTGGGAATGGCTTCCTTAACTGACTGGGCTCCCTTCTGATTCTTTGCCCTAAATTTTGCGAGAACGGTTTCCCTAGTGCGTCATGTAAAGTTCTTGGATAGACCTCCTGGATTTCATTGACGGGATTGGTCCAGAACGAGAACTTTTTGGCTCAGTTCTCTAAAGCTGTTTTGACCAATTTTTCAAGAGGGTGCTTACCCAAGGCAAACACGTTAATTTCAAAACAGCTAGTTCCTGAGCAAGCTGGTTTACTGATTAGCTCATAAGCAAATACCCTGGTACCTGCTCGAAACAGCCTTCACCTTTAGGAAAATCTAGCATGTGGCGTCTACAGTGTGAACTTTTGCCATAGATCGAGATTCTAGCCTTTTGGGGACCGAGTGAATTCGGAGGCATTGCGTCGCAGAAAGAGAATGAATGAGTTCGTGGGTGCGTGTCTGAATGAGACGGGCAGCTATATAAATTCAATCCATCCATCAATTGAAATAGAATACTTGGATAAACTGAAAGGAGGCTTTAGGCTTAGTGCAGAAATCTAAATTCAGCTACACCTGGTAAGGGATGGATTGTTGGTTCATATTCCATCTGTGTTTCCCATTTAATAGGCATCGAGATGATTGAGATCTAAAACCAGACCATGAAAATGGATTTGCATAAAATTCACAATCTCATATCCCCAAAATGGATTGTTTGGTCAAATTACTGTAAAATATGTGTCAGTTGAGATTTTCAGTCCTCCGGGCCATGGTTGTCACAAAGATGGTTTTTCAGGAGGCAACTGGACTTTCCGCTCTGACAGGATAGTGGGAAATGGAAGGATTTATATTCTTTGCAGACAACTGGTTATTTGCATCCTTTTAGAGGGTCTTTTCAGCGTACAATTTGGGATGAACACCCTTGGAATGGTGGGGGAGTAGGAATGGATTTCCAGAGAAAAAATTGCAGACTACAGCACTGCTCAGGTGTCTCTGAAGACACAGATAAACCTCCAAGTGGCCTCAACAACCCTCTAAAAGGATGCAAATGACCAGGTCTCTGCAAGGAATTATAACTCCTTCCATTCCCCACTATCTTTTCAGAGCTGAAAAAGCTTCTTGGATGAGAAATGAAACATCTTCATAGAAAAAAAAACAAGAAAGTCCAAAGTCCTGAAAAAAGTACCTTTGGGGTAAAAAAAAAACAAAAAAACGTGTGTACGCCAGGCCTGGATGTAAAAGAACTCAAGAACCTGCTTCTGAAGTATCTTATTGTAGGAAATCCTCAACTTACAACAGAGTGTTTAGTGATCGCTTGAAGTTACAATGGCACTAGAACCAGTGACTTACGACCATGTTCACATTTACGACCATTACAGCTTCCCCATGGTCATGTGATCCAAATTCAGATGCTTGGCTAGTATCTCATATTTACAACAGTTGTCTTGTCCTTTTGTGATCCCCTTTTGTGACCGAGAAGCCGGATTCACTTAACAAGTTTGTAGTGGTAGTTGTAACTGGGTTTTCAACTCAACCCCTGACTTCATAAGGTCCTGTTGGAAAAAAAAAACCCTGTCTCCTAAAACTCCAGAACGTTGCTTGGAAGTCAGAATTGGCAATTCGCTGCTAGAGAAATACTTTCCTCTTTTCCTGTAGTCCATATTTTTGCTGTTTAAAACAACAAAATAAAAGCTTTCCACTCCACTGTGAAATGATCAGGTGTTTTTTCTGTGGTTTATAGAAATCGTAAGTGTCCCACGGTGAAATCATAGAGCTTTACTATCCATTCTCATAAAACCAATATTGGTTTCCTACTTTTTAAGTCTCTGGATTTTTGTCCAACCTGGAACTTTTATATTCGTTGCTCTTGTTGGCTTTTTAGCCAGACTTACACCCTCACTGGAGGTTGTCAAGAAAAGATTGGGAAACCATTTATCCAGGATGGTTCTTGGGGTTGGACTACAAGACCTCCAAGGTCCCTTCCAGCCCTACAATTCTCTGATTCAGAACAACAGGCACACACTCTCTAAGTAAAAGAAGTAAGTAAGTAAGTAAGTAAGTTAAGTAAGTATGATTTTGCACTGAGTTAATAACAGTACAGTTCAATGGAGCTGAACGCCAAGATATATGCAGTTGAAGAAAAAATATCACACACACACACACAAAATCACACTAATGCCATCTTTCTTACAGTCTCCAAAACTTGCAAGCATCCATCACATTTTGCAAAACAGCCCAGAGACTTACACCAGCTTTAAAGAGTCACATATTTCCACTAGCATCATTTTTGTAGAATACTGAACACAAAAAATTATAATACTGCCAGGCAGATACACGTATTGAGATGAAATTTTGAAGAGTGGACACAAATGCAAGCTATACTAATTCTCTGGGAAGTGTGATGGTGTGCAGAAAAAATACACATCTACGTTTGCTAAGCAACAATGAATTCTAGATGCCCCCCTTTTTTTTCCCCCAGGAAGAGGAGCAAAACAGTGGTGGGCAGAGAAAGTAATTTCATGGAGACAAGACTGCTAAATTATCTATTTCCCCCCGAAGGAATGTTTGTTTATTTCCTGCTCTATTTCTAAAAGCACTCATTGTCTAAACGAGGTGGCTCAACTCTCTGCGCGCTATCTCCTTTTCCAAAGGCTCTTGACAAACATAGTGGCCCGTTGTAGGAAAGGCATTCGCTTATTTCTGAAATCCACCAACCGTTCTTAGGAAGACGATCATCCAGGCATAATCCTAATCCACGTGGCTAAGTAGTTGGCCTTACTAGGTCCAACGAAGAAAGAGCTTAACAAAACATTCTCTCCATGCCAATCCGGGAAAGTTCTCAAGAAGTTGGAACTGCCATCCAATCCTACGTCCCAGTATCTTCCCCACAGCTCAACCCTTCTGATCCCCAGAGAGTTCACCAGCACAAGCTGGTACTATCCACCCTTCGACCCCACGGCCTCCTTTGACCACCAAGAGGGCAACTTAGATAACAGGGTCCGATTGGAGAGAGAGAAAAAAACAGAATCTCCTCACCTGACGAGTTTGTGGGCAGCATCCTCAGGTTTTCGAACTCTAACATGGTGTACGAGGAGTCGAGGGACTCAGCATAATCTGGCATTTCCATGTCCATTAGGCTTTGACAAATCCTCATAATTCTTGTCAACGCAGGCGGGCAAGGGCCCCCGCAACCCAGCTGTCAATCACAGCTAGGGTTTCTAACACAGAAGGTATGACTACTACTCCGAGCTACCCGGATGACAAATCATTACCCAGCTCCCCACCCCCCACCCCACCCCCACCCTATCCCGTTTACTCTCTCCGAGCATTATCAGGAGGTTGGAAGGCATAAATGACCTAGTATTTATTGCTCTCTCTGTGTTTCTCTTCTCCCATGAATGTATGCCTTGGATCATGATTATATGATGCAGATAAGGCTCGGTTCAAATCAACTTGGATTGCATCCTTGCTTCAATAGCACGCATTTTATGGCAATCCTTGAGTAAACATTTTGAAAAGTGCAGACAGGGGAAGATGGCCCATAGATGGCTCATTTATTTAAAAAAAGAAAAAGAGACACGAACCATCCACGTTACGTGGAACTTAAGATACTTTCCAGGGCCTTGAGGAAGACCAAAAGACCTGAAGACCAATCTCCAGGCTGCCATGTTGAACCCAGGACTCTTCTACTTGCAGCCCAATCTCTCTCGCCCCTCAACTTTTTAAAGGAAGATTGTACTGTAAATAAATGTCAGTCACAAAATGTTCCCGCCCACCGCCACCATCTACTTCACATCTCTCTGCTAAGCGAAATTAATTGTGGAGAGAAATATATTTGATCCAAAGATACTGTAGGCTTTGGGTTATTTAAGACAAGGGGATATCTCTATTCATCAGAGCCCTCAGTGTAGAAAGGTTTGGTGAAGGCAGCCTGGAGCGATGCCAAGTTTTTATTATTTTGCATGAGATATAATTTAATTGTGCAATCTACCCCTATCGATTTAAAGGAATAAGCAGAGCACAAAGGACTCCTTGGATAGATAAGGCTGTGTATTTCTTTTATCCTTGGACTATGTCCTGACACTTCCTGTAATGCCAGCATAAGCTCCATTAGATGTTAATTAGAGTTCATTACTCTTGCAGATAACACCCATTGTGGTAGAACACCACCAACTAGGGAATGTGGGCCTTTTTAGTTGCAGAGATCACACCCTACTTTGATGGCTGCCCATTGGTGTGTTACTTGGGAAATACGCCTTGCGAAAGCTTCACGGTTTGCCTCTCCTTGCAAAACACAGTTGCAAAAAATTACAAGGGTGTTTAAATTTTCTCGCAATGTTCCTGCTTCGGATCATATAAAACTGTATTTTCTGGGACTCCAAGTACCAGCAGAAATATTCTTGATCCATCAAAATTGGCAATTATCAAGTTCCTTTTCTTTTTCAGCCAGTGTGACAAAAAAAGTCAAATGTTCTTATTCATTAAGCATACAAAATATTTGAAATCAGTCTTTCTTGGACACTCTATAGTTCTCTTTTTCTAGATACCCGAAGAAACTTTAAATCTTTAAGCAAACATAAGATATGGCATTATGAGGAAAGGCAGAATCTTCAAATGTATATACTGAACCCAAATAGGACTATTTCAAATGTTGTCTTGATGTGGGTTTTCCCACTTCCCACAAAGTTCTGATTTGTGATGGAGAAAAGAACAACTCAATTTAAAATATCTTAAGAACAAGAGCCGTGCGTGGATAACGTTATCATATAATTTAGCCACTGGATGGCACTAACCCAATTCTATGAAGCTGGCGTTCGAACTTCACCTCTGCTGTTCTGTTCATTGCATTTATTATGTGTCGTTCCATGGATAAACGGTCCCAGAAGGTTAGATTTAGGTGAAATATTAAGAGAAAGACTGCAAGAAAATGAGCAATTGAACAGCAGAATCAATTATCAAGGAAGGCGGTGAATGCTTCTGCACTGAAGGTGTTCAAATGGAAGACACGCATCTGTTAAAGATACTGAAATTTAAATACCTACGAGGAGCAGGTGAGAAAATTGGTGACCTCTTTGTATTCCTTGGCTACCCACTAAGATGAGCTTATTTGCCTTTCAGGACAATTTTGCATTGTTCAGCAGCTAACTGCAAAGAGAAAATTAGCAGTTTCCAAAATCCATTTAAAAGGGCAGGAGAAAATGAATGGCTTCTTCTCAGAGGCCAATAAAAATGCTTTGGGAGAAAACATATAATTAGAAACGGCATGCCAGGATGTAATTAGTGGTGTGAAATCAAATCACTAGAGTCTCATTTTATAACTAGAGCCACAACAGAAATTATCCACAGCAGATGGCTATCTAATCATGTGGACTTCTGTACCGACTTATTTGTGGATGGCAGGAGTTCCATTCCCACCTGAGAAGAGATTGCTGAGATTTTGTTTAAAAAGCAGTGATCCTTTTGTTTCTTCCTTAACTTCTTTCCATTACTGGCTAGAAACTCTAAAAGGTTGCATTGACTCTGTGAGTTTGTGCAAAAGTAGAAAACGTCCCTTGGTTCTCATTCACCGAATCACTCTGTGAGTGACATGGGCACTCTCTAAATTTGATATATAAATAAAATACAAATAAAAACAGTGTTGAACAATCCATCTCACACAGGCTACGGTGCATATGAATGCCCTTCAGCATGTACGGAAAAAGACCTCGTGCGGGAGAGAGAAAATGCCATTGAGATGGCCCGACGGTGGGAGAACGTCATTCAATTTTAACCCTATTCCTTCTACATCCTTTTTACATATTCTGTATTTCAGTGACCTTCAGAACTGAAGAAGCTTCTTGGATGAGAAGTGAAAAGTTTTCAAAGAAAAGAAAACAAGAAAGCCCAATTGCCTTTCGGAAAAATACCTTGAGGGTGTTCTATTTGACAACTCAGTTAGAACAGAACTGGAAGAGACCTTGAAGGTCATCTAGTCCAACCCCCAGCTCAAACAGGAGATCCTATTCCATTTCAGACAAGTGGCTGTCCAATCTGTTCTTAAAACCCGCAGGGGTGAAGCACCCACACCTTCTGAAAGCAAACCGTGCCATTGATTAATTGTTCTAATTATTAGGAAGTTTCTCCTTAATTCCAGGTTGCTTCTCTCTTTGATTAGTTTCCATCCATTATTTTGCTTCCATCCATCGCTTAGTTTCCATCCATTCCATCCATTACTTTCCATCCATTGTACCTATTTATTTGCTCAGTGTTGAATGTTATATAACTATAATTTTTACATGTTTCTGACACGAGTAACGAACAATGCAAATCCTCCCTCATAGTTTGGAGGTGATGAAACCCAGGGCAGCAAAACCAATTTTGAGTCGTATACACGTTTTGTGTCATTTGCAGTTCACTCCAAGAGATGAATGCATGTATTGTAAAGGTGAAAAATGTCTTGATACCTTTCTCTCGTTTCACCCAAGCTCCCGTGTTTAAACGAGATGCCTTTTGCAATTGTTTCCAAACTGCAGCTCATGGTCTCCTTCAAAAATAATCATCCTCATAATATCATTCTGAAGCAACTTGGAATGTCAGTTGACACCCAATACATTCCAGGTTGGAAAGACTGGTGTGATCTGTCCTTGGCAACAAGGAGCCTCCATCCTACCCACCAGAAGACATGGAGAGCAGCCAAAAAGAACAGAAAGAAAAAAAAAGATGAGTTTCTGAAGGAATGTACCTGGCACGAATCAACAGGGTTAGATTGATATCTGTTTTCTGTTTTCCCACAAACAAATGGATCGAATCCAAGGAAGGAAGGAAATTCAGAAAGGGGGGCCTGTGAGACAGAAGGAGAACATTACACATTGCAATTAATTATTATTATTATTATTAGCCGCAATCTGGTTAGAATCAGAATCAATAGAAGCTTCTATTTCAGATAAATTATTGTCGAGGCTCCTTATGAAAGAGTTCTCAGATTCTTGGAGCAGACTTCCTAAATTTCAGTCTTCCTGACACCAAGGCCATCTCATAGGCTTCAGAGTTGGGTTGAGCCACATGAATTCTCCAGAGATCGCTAGACTTCTTTTCAATGAATTCACTTGCCTCCTTTGAGCGTAAAGATGGAGGCCAATCTGATTGACAATATAGAAAGTCAACAAGGAGCACCTTCCTTTCGTTATATGGAGGGCCATTAGTTGGAGAACATCATTGCTTGACCAAGCTAAACCAAAAGAAGCAGAAGCAAGTTATCTTGAATGAGTAAGAAATGACAACAAACAGCTAGAGTATTCCCTACCGTTGTGTTACAACTGCTAGAACAGAAAGAGAGAACTCAATGGCTTAAGCGGTCTAAAGCAGAGGTCTCCAAATTTGTCAACTAAAATAAACTACCTTTATTTTATGGTTATGCTTTATAGTTTGTGTTTTGTATTTTGTTTTCACTATGTGCCCATAGAAGCAGAAAGGCAGGGAATGAATTTCACCAAAACGTCCTGTTTTGAACTGTACAGTTGTCTCTCCTGGTCTTGGCTTCCTACACTACAATATTTTAATTCCTTGGGCAGATATCAACCCAGAAATCTGTCAAGAGTTTTCACTTTATTTCATTTTATTTTAGATCAGGAAATATGAGTAATCAAGGAGCTTTGGGGAGTGGGATGGAAGGATGACCCACACCGAAAATAACCCCCAAATCTTTTGCCCGTTCATTGTGTTAGAATCAGATTGAAAACATTTCCAGAAGACTCAAGAAATCTATGAGCAATCTGAAAATGAAATAGAAGAAGAGAAATGTCTTTGTTTCAAAGGGAGTTAATTCTTTAGGGAATTGAAGGGACGGAATAAAAAAAGATGTTGGTACAGAATCCAATTCCAGCAAAGCTAAACAATTCGACAGGATTTTGTTCAACAAAACAAATTAACCCAATTCAATCTCTACTTTCGGATTTGGTCAATAAATAAATAGAAAAGGGGTCCTGTTGAAACTGCTGAGTGAGCCAGTCTAAAGCAGATGGAACAGTGGAGAATATAATCCATTCTTCCCCGTCATACATTATGGACTGAAATAACAAGCAAGACATCTTATGCAATTCAGAGGAAGAACAATTTTTAAGAGCCAAAAAAAAGAAAGAAAGAAAGAAAGAAAAGGATTTATCTCATCAATGGAAACCATCTGTATTTCAAGAATATCAGTTGAGTTTAGATGGAAGGACTTCCCCTCCCCTACTGCGCAAACCAGCTTAAACAGGGTTTAATCCTTGGTATGTAGGATATGTCCTGTTCAATGGCCTATAAATAAACAGAGGTGCTAGAATGTAATTTGAAGTAACATTATTTCTTTGAGGGGGGAGGGGAAACAATCCTTGTTACAAGAGTACAACCAGAAAATAAATTATATCCTAGCACTTTGTTTAAATAATAGCCAGGATTTAAGCCTGTTCTTAAAATAGCTAAGCAACATTTATCATGCGCTAAGTTCATAGGGAATGATCCCTTGTATTTCTACCTGTTGTTTAACCCATAAAACTTCATAGACAGGCTTTGGTTGCAGTGCAAATTTTAAAAAGGGAAGTCTATGCATCAATTCTTTCATTAAGTATGAATTTCGTACACATTTGGGAGATTCGTACGAATCCTGTATCTCTCTAGGACATTTGCTGAAATGGCTGTTTGCAACAAGCAGCATCGTGCCAATAACGGCACCAAAGGCAAACTCAATGTAGAAAAAAATGGATATTCTATGTGGATAATATGATTACAGGTAGTCCTCGAACTTACAACAGTTCATTTAGTGATCAAAGTTACAGCAGCACTGAAAAAACTGGCTGATGAACGCTTTTCACGCTTATGACTTTTGCCGCATCCTCCGGGGTCATGTGATCCAAATTGGGCTGCCTGGCAACTGGCTCATATTTGTGACGTTTGCAGAGTCCCAGGGTCATGTGGTCCCCTTTTTGTGACCTTTTGACAAGCAAAGTCAATGGGAAAGCCAGATTCACTTAACCACCATGTCACAAATTCAATAGTCGCAGTGATTCTCTTAAACACCGGTGGCAATGAAGCAAAATGAAGCAAAGTTCACTTAACAAGTGTCTCACTTAGCAACATAAATTTTGGGCTCAGTTGGGACTGTAAGTCAAAGGACTATCTGAATCTTTTAAAACAAGGGTGTCCAACTTTGGTAACTTTAAGATCTCTGGACTTCAATTCCCAGAATTCCCCAACAGCTATGCTGGCTGGATAAATTCTGGGAGTTGAAGTCCAGAAGCCTTTAAGTTGCCAAATCTGGACCTCCCTAGTTTAGAATCTGAGAAAGTATATTCAGATACCCTGGAATGGAGGCACAACATGATGCTTTGGGGCTTCAGCAAATGTTCAGAAGAAGAACGTTCACTTCAAAGAACCCCCAGATGTATTTAATTCATGAAATCACTGTGGCGCATGCCACTTTTCAAATAATTAAGAAATCTTTTGCATTTAATGATTAGCTAGCCACGATGGGTGTGGATTTTTCTTTTTTGTTTGTTTTGGGACCCAGCATCATAAAACATGGCTCGCTGGCCCTTGGTGCAGTATATGTGCTATTAATTGCTTTTGCCATTAAGCCCTGACTTCATGCAGTTTATGGATCTTGCTTTCGGCAAAACTGCAGGTGAATCTGTGCCAATTTAAGTGCGTGGGAGAGAAAGAGAGAAAGAGAAAG
>NW_020769373.1:5536254-5558499 GCF_900518735.1 Pseudonaja textilis | reverse complement strand
TCCTTCCTTCCTTCCTTCCTTCCTTCCTTCCTTCCTTCCTTCCTTCCACCTCCTTTACAATAAAATAAAAAGCTGAGATTTTTCATGTAATGGTATGGGGCATATTAATTTTTCTTTTAATTTAATGTATATTTCATTTTCCTAGAATACAAAAATAAACAAACCAAATTTAATTACTTCCATAACAAATCTCACAATTTTTCCAATCAACTTTGTAAAACAAATACTTCAATTTAATCTGAGAAAATTAATGTATTTTTCCAGTTAAAAAAGCATGACAATAATTAATAGTGATAATGCAGTAATATTTTTAATATCCCATTTCTGAGGAATTCTCTCATGCCAGAAACTCTGCCTCCCTACTGTTACAGTTACATAACTATTTAGCTTTGCCAGAGCAAAGGAATAATACAGTTTAAATGCCCATTTGACAACAGTTAATTTTTCCAACTAATATTTTGATAAAAAATACTAGTAGCATTAGTG
This sequence comes from Pseudonaja textilis, assembly GCF_900518735.1. The sequence goes on along the minus strand of NW_020769373.1, from coordinate 5,558,013 downwards.
ATATTAATGCTTTCATAACAAACTTCCATAAAACTTCCATAAAACAAAGATTCATGCTAATTTATTTGAATGCACACAATTTTTTGGAAAACATTGCATAATCTAAGAATATATACTCCTTGATTAATTTTAAAGAGTTCCCTGAGAATCGAGCAAGGGTGTGAACTCGCCTTTCAGCATTTCCAGGAAAGACGGGCACCTTGACAATTATTTGGGTCTTTCATTCCTATCAGTCATGTCTCCCTTGACTACCCCCACCAGCCTCAGAGGAAGACCAAAAAGTAATTACAGAAGTCATTGAATCTATGGAACCAGGTCCCAGCACAGGTCTCAGGTAGGGATGATCCAGCCAAACCAAGAGTCTGCTTCTTCAGACTTCAGTCTAAACTTTCTGGCTCAAAGGATCACCGATGACATCAAGATGAACATCAAGAAGCTAACAGGTTCAGGACTGCCAGGTTGCTGAGGTGACTTTATGGAACTGGAGGTCTATTTGGTGTCACGTATCCAAGTGATGATCGTGAAATCCATTCAAAAAGAAAACAGCAAAGTCCATCTTCCATAATCATTTCTTTTATTGAGGAAAGCATCAAATTGGCAAAGTCTGTCTGACACAACCCAGAATTACACCACATAATATTGGAACTTAGAAACAAACAACCCCGCAAAGTCACATTCTCCAATAGAAGTAATTCAACGTTGTCTTACGTCCTCAATCTTCAAGCAGGGTCAGCTTTCATTCCCACGGGAAGAAGAAACACCTAGCCTAAACAACACTCTATCTCCAGTCCTCCCGCCTTAGGAATGTGGCAAGCCCCGCCCCCCGTAACCAGCAAAGAGAAAGAAAGAAAAGGAATATACAATATAATAAGGTTAAATAAAATGGCTACGCATATGTCAATTTCGGGCTTACATTTGGTAGCTCCTGTTGGTCCCAAGTAGCTCCTTACTCTGATTGAGGTCATCAATCACTGCTGAACTGAAGTGAAGATTTGATTGATCTATCTTAAAGGTCTCCTGATGAAAACAATACTTGTTGTCATTTGGCTTTGGTTTTATGAACTCTGGATCCATTCACTCATTCCTGTTTCTTTTTTCGGTCTTCTAGATTTAGAAAAACTTGACTCTTTTGGAATCTAGACAGGACTTTGACTAAAATTGGTGTTTTTCCTGATTGGGACTTTGATCATTCCCAGACGTTAGCTAATAATCCATGATTATGGTTCGTCATGCACTTGGCCAGATTTAGACTGGATTTGGTATTTTGATCTACCCATCGAGTCCTTCCCAATGGGATATGGAAATGTTGTTTGATATTATTATTAGATTAGATGCATAATATGGTTCCTGAAAGAGTGTTTAGGAACCACTAAATTTATTGGATTTTTCTCGATGGGCATAGAAAGGGACATCTCTGTGTAAAAAAAAATCCACAGGTAAAAAGAAAGGAAGTTTCAACCTTGATCATCAACATTTAGTACTTAGAAATTGCTTGTAGATGTAGATTAGATTTCATGTCTCAGTGAACCCCAAGCTCTGGAATCTGTTCTTCATATGCATTATGTTGATCAGTCATGTGTTCCTTGATTCTATTTTTGTCACTTGGTGGTTTCACTAATAAATCAAAGCGACATTGCACAATTGGGTTTATTAGGGAAATTTACAAATGCATCTAATTTATGTGGCATATAAACTTTGCTTTGTGAACACATTTTGTCTTGAACATCAAATTAAAAACAAAGACTTGAACAGAAACGGAACAACATGTTTGTGCATGTGTGTGTATGTGTGTTTATCCATTTCCATCCTCCTGTTTTTATGGGCTTTTTAAGACATCCTTTTCTGTTTATAAGTCACTTAAGTTGTTCATATCCAAATCTGAGCAATGGTACAGAGATATTTTCTCCCGTTCTTGAAAAGGATTTCTATGTGGTCGTTCTCTTAATCCTTTTGTCACAAATATTATTCTGTGTTTTTTTTTCCAACACAAGTCTCAGGGTCACTCAGATCTCCGTGGTGCTGGAAGAAATATCCATCTGGTTCAGCTCCACATGGGGACAAAGACACTGGAAACATGGAGAGTGATTGAAAAGATGGTTTATTGATGAACAGGACCACATGGGTTTGAGGTCTTGGTACAATTGAACACATGGAGCGGAGAGTGAGGGTTATTTATACCCTCTCTTGGGCCTTGCCCTTGAGCTTCCTGTTCCTGTGGCAAGAACATGTATTCTATTGGCTGTAATCAGACTCTCAGGGGGACATGTGGAGTCATGTTTGTCTGAATTAAGTTTGGTTGAACCTTGGGCTGATGTAATGTCCCCAGGTGATTTTGTAATGCAGTGAGCCCTGCTGCTAGATAATCCTATAATGTCCTGGTGGGTCATGTCTTAATCCCATCACTGAACATCTTTTATTTTATAGACAGTCTGGCCCAGTCCTTCTCAATGAGCACCAAATACAATATCTGCTGGGGGTAGCGAGCTGCAGCTCGGAGTTTCTGTCTCCCTTAAGATTTCTATTTCTCTTTTAGGGGAATATAATATTCTGCCTTTGTAATATTTTCTAGGAGAGGGGGGGTGCTAACCTTCTACAGTGGTTTTAGACTTATCTCAATTAAGCTTTGACTTTGCATTCAGCAAGCTATGGGATTGAATAAAAGGACAATTAGAGGTTACCTAAAATCACACATTATCCTGCTTGAGCAAAGATAATTGGATTCTGAAAATTGCCTTAAATTATTCATTCTTTGTACAGCTCTTTGAGTTTCCAACACAAAGAGTTAAAAATTCCCATCTTGAAAGAGATATTTCACCCCTTAGGTATCAAAATGTCTGTTCCTGAAATTAATCTAATCCTGTTTTGATTGTAGATATCTTTTTATCTTTTGGAGATATGTTAGTGAAAGCAAGATGTTCCTAATTTTACACAAGCAGTGCTATAACAAACCACACAGAAAAGAAAACATTTTGGATTAATTGAAGAAGAAATCCTGAAGCTTACATTTCCTTAGACAGCTGCAGAGTGCTATAAAACAGATCTGAGGAGCCCCAAATGCTTCCATTGCAGCGAGAAAGGAATAATCTCTCATTGAAAACGCTTCCAAATGTGGGATCTTTACAAAGATACCTGTGAAATTGGAGCATCTTGAATGGTGGTCTTAGACCACCTGTGGCAAAAATCAAGGAAACCAAATGCCTATGAAGATTCTCATTTTCCCAGGTCTTGGTTGTCCAAAAGGCAACTGGACTTTTTTTTTTTTTTTTGGAGCGGGGGGGGTGTTGCCTTTGAAAATGTTCTACTTCTCATCCAAGAAGTTTTTCAGTTTTTGAAAAAAAGAAAAAAAAATCAAGAAAGTCCAGTTACCTTTTCGAAAAAGCACCTTTAGGACTGGTGTTGAGTGTACATGTGTAGTGTGTGTACAATATTGCATTCCTAATCCAACTTCTTAAGCACAACTTTAACTACCCAAGGAGCTGCTGATCCAGTTCTACAGAGGAATGATTGAATCTGTCATCTGCACCTCTATGACCGTCTGGTTTGGTTCTGCAACCCAACAGGACAGACACAGATTCCAGAGAGCGATTAGGACTGCAGAAAAAACAATGGCTACCAACCTGGTTTCAATCAAGGTCCTGGATACTTGCACGAGTCAAAAAGAGGACTGTGAAAGTATCTACAGACCCCTCACATCCTGGACATAAACTGTTTCAACTCCTTCCCTCAAAACGACACTATTCAGAGCACTGCACACCAGAACAACTAGACACAAGGACAGTTTCTTCCCGAACACCATCACTCTGCTAAATAAATAATTCCCTCAACACTGTTCAACTATTTACAAAGTCTGCACTACTATTACTATTACTCTTCTCATCACTCCTTATCACCCATCCCCTCCCACTTGTGACTGTATGACTGTAATTTTGTCGCTTGTATCCTTATGATTTATATGGACTGTTTCCTAGTATGATTTGATTGCTTATTGTACCCTGTGACTATCATTAAGTGTTGTGCCTTATGATTCTTGATGAATTTATCTTTTCTTTTATGTACACTGAGAGCATTTGCACCAAGACAAATTCCTTGTGTGTCTAATCACACTTGGCCAATGAAGAATTCTATTCTATTCTATTCTATTCTATTCTATTCTATTCTATTCTATTCTATTCTATTCTATTCTATTCTATTCGCAACTTTATGCCAACTTCGGCCACCTTTTCTCTAGAGGGAACAAATCCACGTTTTCTGGGCTCCCTCAACCTCTCTTTGATCATCCTCACCTCTCTTCTTCACACATCTTCTAGTTTTTATGATTCTTTTTAACACACTTGTGGCCAAGAAATGGAGTTCTTGCTTCATCTCCAGAACACTATAGAGATAAATAACAATATCTGTGAACTGGCACGATTGCGCCAAAAAGATGGTATCAATCCTCTTTTTTCCCCTCACAACTATGAACTGGGGTCGTCAGGATGAGATTCAGGCCTGCTCCTTCTTTCATTTGGCAGCTGTCCAATCTGAATGCCAAATACAGCTCAGTCTTTTAAACGCCAGCAATCAAAGGGAGTTTTTAAGATTCTCGGTTCCCAAAGTGATTTCATCAAACGCTCGAGAACTTCTTGAAAGTAAACCAATGAGAAAGACAGCAGCTATCAACCACACTAACCAAAGAAATTCATATCATTCATTTGGGCAAGAAAGGAATGCAAGTTTCTGGCCTAATGATGAATAAAGCAGTCAGGAAAGACAATATTTCTTTTCTTTTAAAGAGAAGTTGAAAGAGTGATAAATTACACATCAACTTGCCAGAGGTTAAATGCTCTTTCAGTTGTACAAAAACATTTGTGTGTAGACATGTTTCTGTAGAATATCATCAACCAACCATGAAGGTTACACCTATTGTATTGTTTCATTGTGGGTAGGTGTATGGACAGCTCAGAGGAAGAGTTGATTTAATGGAAAGTACCTTGATTTTTTGAAAGTTGTTGCTGTGGCTGGTTTTGAAGGCCATTGGTCGATCAGAACCACTTTTGAAAAGAATGACAAGGGGTGACATGATAGCTATCTTCCAATATCTGAGGGGCTGCCCCAAAGAAGAGGGAGACAAGCTATTCCCCAAAGCACCTGAGAGAAGAAACAATGGGTGGAAGCTAATCAAGAAGAGAAGCAATCTGGAATTCAGGAGAATTTTCTGACAGTGAGAACAAGTCATCAGTGGAACGGCCTTCAGAAGTTGTGGTTTTTCCAACACTGGAAGTTGTTAAGAAGAGATTGGGCAACCATTTCTCTGAAATGATACAAGATCTCCTGCTTGAGGAGGGGGTTGGATAAGAAGACCTCCAAGGTTCCTTCTAATTCTGTTATTCTGATAGGCTTTTGATGCCTCTTCCAATCTAACGCCCTCCAGATGTTTTAGATTATAGCATCAATTCTCCCCAGACAGACAAATGCTTTTGGGGCCTCAGATAACCAGATGAATAGATTTGTTAACAAAATATGAGCTTGTATGTACGAGTGTGATTGTTCTTAAGAAAAACATTCCTTGTGAGAGAAGTTTAACTATATTGTTTTTATAAGCCTGCTAATGGGGTTTAAGCAGTCTGTAACAGGCCAGCTTTGGAGTTTCCCTATGTTTTTTTGTTCATACAATAAATATGGCTTTGTTCTACCTATATATTTGCTTATCCTTCTTGGAAACTTTTGGAAGCTTAATCTGGAAAGGGGACGTGCAATAAACTGATCAATTGGTTTCCAAACAATTAACCCCTTTTAAAAGGATTTTATTTTTATTTATTTATTTTTGTCAATTGCTTACAAGATAATAGGTATAAGTAAAAACATAGTTATGGATACATATAAGAAAAATAAAAATAAAAGAAGCAATAGGACAGGGACGGTAGGCATGTTGGTGCGCTTATACGTGCCCCCTACAGACCTCTTAGGAATATATTTGTTGAAACCTCTCTTGGAATTCCAGAAAAATGTAAAGACACATTTATTCATTGAAATGTTCAATAAATTAAACATAATTTTACAGAGATATTCAAAGCAGATTTTGTGCCCTCCATTTGCAAGTTCAGCGATCCACAAGTTTGTACACAGAGGCTGACATCAAAAAGCCACGTCAACATTTGTGTATTGCATATGGTATCTTTAAGTTTGGTTTATACATCAGCAGGTTTACCACCAAGAAGGTACAGAGATCTGGTTAATTCTTATTGTTCACGTGGAGATATTTTTTCTCAAGTGTCTACATTTCATTGACTATCTAGAAGCTACATCCAAATTGGGTGAAACACTTAAAATTTGTTTGTTACATGTACTATTGTGTAACCATGATATCTTTCCAAAAAACAGATAATATTCCTTCAGACTCTGTCTCAAGAATAAAAGATTTGATGCTACCACCTGCCTGACCTATATAATTTAGAAGCCATGTGGCTACAAAGAATGTTTACATTTCCCTTACAGACCAACTTTAGATGAATTTTGAGCCTTCTAATAATAACTATTAGATGCTTCAAAAATTATTGTACCTTGGGTCAGTTCTCCTTCTCCTCCAGTCCGCAAACCTCATTGCCTTCTAGCAGTGATGATGTTATTTAGTTGGGTAATGAAATGTTTGCAAGAAAGCTACCAAGTCACAGAGCACCAAAGACCTCAGAAGCATTCTCCTCCTCCTCCTCCTCCTCCTCCTCCTCCTCCTCCTCCTCCTCCTCCCCCCTTTCTCCTTCATCTCCACTCTGTAAACCCTGCTTCCTTCTATCAGTGATGATTTTTCCAGGTTCAGTTATGAAACATCTGCAAGAAAACCACTAAGCTCAGAGAGCACCAAGGACCCAAATATTCTATTCTCAAGTTTATCATGCTATTACTTAGTACCAGCCACCTTGTCTCCTTGTCTTTGAAAGGAGAAAACTTCTACTTTAAAAATGAATTTCTTCCAGGAACTATTTTCAGCAAAAGTATTTACTACATATCTATCTAGCCATCCATCCTTCTGAAATTATGACTCCAATCCTTATCTCTATGGAAGTTATTGAGCTCTTCAGCTGCTGAACTTTCTAATTAATTACTGAAGGACTAACAACTTCATCAGTCTAAATGCAACAGGCTTCAAGAAGTACTTGAAAATCAAAGACCAATAATTTACAGTATGCTGGCAGTACTTCCAGTTCCTAGAGTTTTCCCATCTGGTCCATGATCTATATTAAGCAACAAGATTAAGTATCATGTAGGTTTTTGTCTCTTTTTTTTTGACAAATGATGGTGCCTTATTGCAACAGGCAAAGATGAAGAATACAGGAAATTAGTTGTTTCTCTGCTATCACTTTGGTTAAACACATGGTAATTTTAAAGTCCATTATGAAATGTGACCCAGTAGTGAAGAATCCTTATCTCATGCTAAATTAGTAGATACTTTTATAATATCCTTTTTCCTAAGGAATTTCTTGTGTTGGCTTCTTAGAAGCACGACCACTGCATTCCGACGCAATGTTTATGAAATATACTGTAGTAAGCTCCATTCTTAATGGATTTTAAATTCATAACATTAGAAAAATCATGTTAGGAACAGTCAGTCAACTGGATCATGTAGTGAAGTACTACATATGTTGTGGATAATTATTAATAAGTTCATAAGCTAATTAAGTTAATAATTCATCCTCAAGTTAATAAGTCTATGATGTTACATTAGCATGGCTCCTGCATGATAGATTTTTCAACAATATCTACACTAATTCAAAGTTGACTGTTATGATTAAATGAATAGACCGACATTTGATTACAGGCCAAAGCTGTAAAAGAATTGTCAAAATTAAAACAACAGAATCCAACTTGAGAATCAATCTCATTTATTAAGTAAATTACTTTTGTTGGCTCCAATGATAGTGAAGACTCAGGACTTGGGCACAGAATTTAGTAATTGTGTCAATGATTTCAAAGCATTTATCTTTTAGGAAAATGTTTATGTTGGAAAAAAAATTGCTTTTCACCACTAACAGATAACAGATAATCAGAGTTGGAAGGGATCTTGTAGGTCATCTAGTCCAACACCCCCCCTGCCCAAGCAGGAGATCCTACACCATTTCTGCCAAATGGCAGTCCAGTCTTTTCTTGAAAGTCTCAAGTGATGGCGCTCCCACAACTTCCGAAGGCAACTTCTGTTCCACGGGTTGGTTGTTCTCACTGCCATTAAACCTAAGGTGACCAACTCAGACTTTAATAGTCTGGAGAACAATCATAGAAAATGCTGATGAACCAAAACATGACCTCAGCTCTTCTGACCCATTGCCTAAGCCATTCCTTCTGTAAACCTTTTTTTTTTTTTTTTGGCAATCATTAACGAATTGTGTAAACGTTCTTTTACTATCAGGCAAGGGATGCTCTCAATGACTCTCAAACATGGAAGGAGCTTGCAGAAAGATCTTTATAGTGGCCTGAATTGACTTTTGTAATTTTGAAGAAAAGAATTGAGATAATTCTTAATAGACTGGACAATGCTTGTAATTGCTGGAGTTGACTCTTGCAAAGAGAGAGAGAGAGAGAGAGAGAGAGAGAGAGAGAGAGAGAGAGAAATTGTAAGACAGGCGTTCTCAATAATTATTTGACTTTTTTGCAAGAGAGCGAATAAAGTTGTTATCCAAGTAATTTTGAACAGCTAGAACAAGAAGGCGGCCGGGGGGGGGGGGGGGGGAGAACAGATCTGAGCTGGCAGTGTGTCCTAATTCCTATTTCAGAGGAAAAATTGAAAACACATATTTAAGAGGACGGCCAATTAGCACTGGAAGGAGATTCCATATAAACAAACAGGAATGCAAACCATCTTCCTCATCCTGAAGTGACTCAAGGGCTTCACTGCCGGCCAACAGGTGACTTATGAAAGAATTCTCCCGAGAAGTCTTCACTTCTCTATAAGTTTTTATTTCCAAAAAAAAAAAAAAAAAACCTGCCAAAACTTAATTGCATCAATTGAAACATGTCGCTGGACCTTGTCAGGCGAATTACATGTGACATGAAAGCTGCAAAAAATGTGGGGGCTGCCCAGATGTTTCCAAATGATTCTCAGCATGTCCAGTTGAGTGTCATATTGCCGTGAACTCATTTTCTCCAACGGTCAAAAATGGAGGCTAGAATCAGAGTGGACAGTGATGGATGGTGATCAACAAACGTTTTGGAGTTAGCAGAAACCCAAAAGACTTTGCAACTATTTGATGCTTTGTGTTATATTTATAGTTTACCGACAAAGAAAGTATAGATCTATTTCAAGCTATTTTGCTGTCATCAGCTAGCCATGCCCTTCGGGGATTCGAACCCAGGCTGCTTACATATTAAGTAGATGTATTTGTCGGGGGCTACGGCAATTACCCCCATTTAAATCATGAGTCTTGAGCCGAACTTCCAAAACTTAAATAAGATTTATTAGGAGTACACATGCCGGCACTGCCTGGGTGCAGACATTCATTGTCACCTTTGACCCTGGTTTTCCCCCACCCCCTGGGTGTATCGTAATTCATATTCTCCAATGGGACATGTCCATAGCCCAGAGTCATCAATCATGGTCTCCAGTTAGAATTTGGTGCGGCAGAAACTTCAGTCACCTAGTTATTATCTTTGAAAACATTTGTGGAATGCACCTGCCAAGTTTGCAAGCTGCCACATTGCTTCCCCCTCCCTTTCTGTTGACAACTCTAAAAAGACCCTAGAAATATTTTATGAGTTGACAGTATTAACTGTGGGGTGGTGAGGTGGGAATCAACTTTACTTCATAGATTGATTAAGAAGTCATTTTAAGTAGAGCAAGCTATAAGTCTACACCATTTTGAAATGAGGAAATGAAAAAATAAAGGTTGCAAATTATGAAGAAAGTGGCCAGATCTTCAACCAAACTGCTGTTTTTAATATTGTGTTAGGACTTTCACGAAGTGATTTGACTAGGATGGTATGAGACCTTTGCCTTGAGCAGTGGGTTGGGCTAGAAGACCTTTGACGTCCCTTCCAGCCCTAAGTTGGGAGAGAAGGCAATGTGGTGCCTACTTCATGAAAGTCTAAGCTTTGTAGCTACTGGATTGAAAGGATTAGCCAGCTACAAGCCGTTGCCCAGGGAATGCCAGAATGTATGAACAGCATACATTCTTCGGGGAGGCTCCTTTCATATCACCCATGAAAATTGTCTGGGCAATCATGTGTTTTATATTTAAAATTTTATAACATATCATATGCCTTATTTTAATTGCGATGCTTCTGGCATGAATAAACCAACAAACATGAAATTCTAAACTCCACAGTAAATATGGGAGCGAAGATCACACCGCCAAATTTCTTGACCCAAGGAAGAAAGATACAGATGCACAATCTCTTTCGAAATACATAAATAATCCGAAGTCATAATCCGAAGACATATAGAGTTCTATCAGGAAACATCTGCCACGCAGCTGTTTCTCTTCCGTGCTTGAACCAGTGATGTGTAGATCATTTCTGAACTTTATGTAATTTGCATAAGTCCAAAACAAACCGGTCTTAAAAAGGGAAGACTGGTAACGGCTGCCATTTTTTATTGGGGTCTACGATTCAAAAGGCACTTGTCAACTTGTCAATTTGGTCCTTTGTAATCTTCATGAACTCCAGAAGAAGAAGAAGATATCAAAGAAAGGATGACTGGAAGCTGCTTGATTCTCTCTTTGGGTCTTGAGTATGGTTGATATTTTGTCTTGCTTTTTTCTAACAGAAAGTGGAAAAACACCTGTCCATCCAGATGCTTTAGAGTGAAGTCACTCAGCCATGATAGTCTCAGCTTGCCAGTTGAGGTAGAAGCCCAAAGCTTCTGTTCTCCTTGTCGATGGAGATTCTCAGACATCCAGGTCTCCTGGTTGTCCTAAAAGTGCTTTTTCTAACTCAACTTTCTTGGTGTTATTCCCCTCCCTCCTTCAAAAATATTTCGCTTCTCACCCAAGAAGCTTCTTCAGTTCAACCTTAACCCAGAACTGAAGAAGCTTCTTGGATGAGAAGCAAAACCTTTTCAAGGAAAACAACTAAAAACGTCTATGGAGACTCTCAGTCCTCCAGGTCAGGGGTCGCCGATCTTTTGGACCTCAGGGACCACCAAACTCATAATTTTAAATCCCACGTACCACTAATATGAATTTTGACTGACGGTGGCTTGCCGACATTGGTGTGAAAGTCGGTCCCCTGTTCCAGAGCTGCAGTAGTCACAAGACTGGCCCTTCAGTCATCCCAGAGCAGCTGCTCCTCCACCCGGGTGCACCGGCCTGCCATGGACTGGAGGAGCAGCTACTCCGGGATGACCAAAGGGCCAGTCTTGTGACTACTGCAGCTCTGGAATAGGGGACCGACTTTCCCTCCAATGTCAGCAAGCCACCCCAGGGTGGATTTCTCTCCCCCACCATTGGTCTTACCTTCCAGTTCCAGCTTGTGTGGATCTACTCAAGGTAAGGTTTGCACTCGGCTGAAGGGTGGGGGTCAGCGGTTGGGCAGGCCATGTGGGCGGTGCAGCCTTGCGTTCCCGCGCAGCCTGGATTAATTGCTTTGGGGGAGACATTTCTCTGCGGACCACCAAAATTTTCTCATGGACCACCAGTAGTCCCTGGCCCACCAGTTGGCAACCACTGCTCCAGGTTGTGGTTGTCCCAAAGGTGCTTTTTTGTCCCAAGAGGCGATTGGACTTTCTGGTTTTACTTGGAAGACGTTTCACTTCTCACCCAAGAAGCTTCTTCAGCTTCTTCAACATGATTATGCGTGCCAAAAAAACATCTATCAAGTCAGGAGAAACTCTCTCTCTTTTTCTTCCTTTTTTGTTAGAGGAATTTCTAGTCTCACTTTCCCCAAAGAAGAAAAGGAAGAAAAAAAAAATCAAAACTGCACGGGCATATATTTGTGTTTATATGTGTTTCGTGACATCTCAACACCGTCCCCTTCAAACTTTGTGAAATCCTACACTCCATTCTATGAGGAAGGAGGGCAGATCAAGGGGGCCCCCTAAGAAATGAGAAATAACAGATGTCCCGTTACTCTGCCAGTGACGAATTTCATTGAATTTCATTGCTTTCTTGCCTCTTGTCCCCACCATCCAGTTTATATAAGCAACCTTAAACTAATCCCGTTGTGGATTATTTTTAACAATATTTTTAAAGAAACAAACATACTTCCCGTTACTAGTGATGGCATCAAAATTTAAGACCTGGAAGAGCTCTAGAAATTAATGCAAGGAGCCAAGATCAAGAAGAGTTTGGCTCTTAAATGGGCTGAGCCTACCCAAACTTTTCTTCAACCAGCTGTTTTCCCCTTACGCCCATTTCTCTTTCCTATCTCAACCTGCTTACCAACTATGGGTCAGAAGGTCTCCCTATTAAAAACGTAGCATTGACTTTACAGTATTTGTAGATATATTATTGTGGGGGGGGGGGTCTCCAAACGTGGCAACTTGAGGACTTGTGGACTTCAACTCCCAGAATTCCCCAGCCAGCATGGATTCAGTGATTCTCCAGGGATTCATCACAGTTGCATATCAGAGTAAACTTACACCAAGTGGGGTTAGATATGACTTTCTTTTTTAATTACTTTATTACTAGTATAGCCAATAGAAGAGACTGGATAGCAATTTGTCTGGAATTGTAGAGGGTTAGAAGGTAGAACATAGAATAATAGAGTTGGAAAGGACTTTCTAACCCCTCTGCTCAAGCAATTGACCTTATATAATTTCAGATATATGGTTGGCAAGTCTCTTTTTGAAAGCCTCCAGTGATGAAGCACCTACAACCTCTGACGGCAATCTATTTTTATTTATTTATTTTTATTTATTTGATTTGTCAGTTGCTTACAAGATAACAGGTATAAGAATAAACATCGTTTTGAATACACGAAATGGATACATACACGAAAAATAAAAAGAAACAATAGGACGGGGATGGTAGGCACGTTGGTGCGCTTATGCACGCCCCCTACAGACCTCTTAGGAAAGGGGTGTGGTTAATAGTAGACAGTCTAAGGTTAAAGTTTTGGGGAAGAAACCACAGAGTCAGGTAGAGTATTCCAGCATTGTTGCTGAAGTCGTATTTCCTGCAATCAAGCTTGGTGTGGTTTACCTTGAGTTTGTATCTATTGTGTGCCCTTGAATTGTTATGTTTGAAGCTGAAGTATTCATTGACAGGTAGGACATTGCAATGTATGATTTTATATACTATACTTAGATCGGGCCGAAGGCGGCGTAGTTCTAGGTTTTCTAGGTCTAGAATTTCAAGTCTGGTGGCATAAGGTATTCTGCAATGAGTAGTGGAGAACTCTTGTGAAATATTTCTGGACTTTCTCAACAGTGTTAATATCAGACCCGTAATGCGGGTTCCAGGCTGATGAGTTGTATTCAAGTATTGGTCTCGCAAATGTTTTGTATGCTCTAGTTCGTAGTGTGATATTACCAGAGAAAAAGCTACGCAGGATTAGGTTAACAACTCCTAATGCCTTTTTGGCTATGTAGTTACAGTGGGCTCTAGCACTTAGATCATTAGAGATGAGAACTCCAAGGTCCTTGACAGAGTTTGGATCATCAATCTGTTCCATTAGTTGATTGCTGTCACCGTTGGGTTGAGCTAAAAGACTTCTAAGGTCCCTTCCAACACTGTTATTCTGACGTTCTGAAAAGGGTTTTTTCCCTCATCCATTTTCCTCTCTATTACAGAGGAAATGTTTATCCCAGAGATGTCCTGAAATGGGAAATGCAATATTAACAGCTCCAGGAGGTCTCTTAAAATCCAGGCAGATGCAAACACAAAATGAATCAAAATGCCTTGTACGTGTCTAGTCCAGCTTTCTCTCCTGGTTATTTGCTTTTTCCTGGTTTTTCTTGTGGGACAGAGTTGGTGAAAATGGAACGTGGGAAGGCTCGAACCTGTAGAATGTTATAAAAGAGGGAAATCGTGCTTTTTTTTTTCTTTTAAAAAAATTGCCTTCTACACAGTTTACCTGCTTCTTATTTACTTGATTTATATTTATTTTATTTCTATAGCTGTCCAGTTCCAACAAGTGACTCTAGATAGTGAACAATCAACAATGGCTTGTTAGGCCTGTGTAAATCATGTCTTTCCAATTTATTGAATCGCTTCGAGAGAGAGAGAGAGAGAAAGAGAGAGAGAGAGAGAGAGAGAGAGAGAGTGAGTGAGTGTTTGGAAATATGAAAAACAAGTGGTTTGAATGGATTTATAGTATCTGATTCCATCTGACGCTCTTAAGTTCTTGAATCTGGAAACAGACTCAAAACCCACCTCTCTATTGGCTTGTGTGAATTTCCACCAGAGACCAAATCTGGATTGATGAGAGATCTGAACAATCTGATCTTTCTGCATTGAAGGTCAAATTATGACATTTTAAGATGATGCAGACCTCTGCTCTTGGGGAATGAAAAAGAGTTCCATTTCCATTGCATGAACAGGAGAGTGGGGGGAAAAGTTGGCTCGGAACATCTTATTTTTTAAGATAAAGACATTTTATAATAGCTCAGCGATGACAAAGTCAATTGGGCTAAATATCTTTATTCCTCCCTGAACAAATTGTCTAATCTATCTATATGTCTGAACTGCCTTCGAATGCGGCATTCCTGCAGACTGGTGGTAGACTATTCTGCAGCCAGCAATATATATATATATATTTAGAAAGGAACCCAAAACCTGAATAACTTCCAAAAGCTGCTTGTGTTTATTAGCTGTCGAGTTAACTCTCCTGCAGTTTGAATTCAGAGCAAGCATCAGCTTTCAACTTCAAGACAGAATGCAAAAGTTATACAAGGTCAGCTGTCACCCACAGCTGTATCTTCTCAAATCCCAGATGTTCCCTTCTCCATCTCCACACTCATCGGAAAGTAAATATGTACAGATAGAGTCCTCAGATCGGAAGCAGGTCTTCTGTCGCTAGATAAGGCGTTTGGTGAGTGGTGCCCTGATTTTATGAACCTTTTTCTTTTGCTGGGGTCATTAAGCGAAGCATGCAGTTGCTTAAGCGAATCTGGCTTCCCCCGTTGAGTTGGCTCGTTGACGCTGGCTGGGAAGTTGCAAATAGCAATCATGTGGTCCCAGGGCCACTGCAACTGTTTTAAGTACACACCAGTTGCAAGCACGCAAATTTCAATCATGTGACCCTGGGGGTTGCTTTGACTGTTATAAGTCTGAGGATCAGTAATAAGTCACTGTCGCAGCTTTGAACGGTCACTAATTGGATACTTGTGAGTTATATGAGCTACCCTGTATGGCAAAGTTTGCACAGACAGAGCAAATAAGAGCCAAAGCTTCAGGTGGTTCTAAAGTTTTTATTTCCACAAATGCCATAACACAAAATGATAAGACAATGGTTTCCTTCCCCAGATAGAAAGAATCTGGAGAAAAATATATTTATCCAAAGGAAAAACAATCATTCTGCCCATTAAAATGCTTGTGCAAGCCCTTGACGGAACTTTTCTTTTCTTTTTTTTACAGAAGATACAGTAAAAAATACATCGTTTTTCATAGAAAAAAAAGCAAATATACAAAAACTTCAGGCTTGTGTGGCCTGCAGATATGACCTACGCAGATCTATATATGCCTTTTAAAAAAGATAAATTTTAACGCAGGCGGGGAAATTCTTTTCCTCTATCGAGTTGCTGTATATCTACAAGGTCCCTTCCAACTCCCATTAACCTGTAATCTACCTCACATCTGCTGTTAAGATGCTAAGAAGGATCTTAAAATAAATCTAAACACTAATGGATTCCTAAGCAGGTTTTCAATATATTTTCAATAAGCGTGAAAATGCCCGTGTTTTATTCACCTCCTGTTACTTCGTCTCTCATGGACGTTGTTTGTTGGGCCTGCATCAATCATCCCTCTCTGATTTATTGAACCATTTCTTGAAACACACATACACACATTTTGGAAAAATTCCAAACAAGTGGCCTGAATCATTGGATTCAATTGGATGCGTCTAAAGGCATGAATCTAGGAACAGAATCAAGACTTGCACCTCTGTTAGCCTGCATGAATTCACATATTAGAGACCAATCCGGATTGACCACAAATCTGAACAATCTGTTCTCTTTGCATCCAGGTCAAAATTGCTCTCCAGAAATAGAGGAATCTGGCTTAGAAATGGCACCTAACTCTGTTCTTAAGTATCTTTGATAAGCAACATATCTCAAAGGTTGGGTATCATTTAGTAAACTGGAGATTACCTTGCATTTGGGATGACCTTGCATAAGGAGGTTTTAGCTTCTTCCCCGTCCCCCCATTATTTCTGTGCACATTTTGCATGTAGAAGTCTACCCTATCTGATGTCTCAAGAAACACGGGATACCTCCAAAATGTGATTTCATTTCCTGACACTTTGCCAAAATTCTCAGGACCATAAAAAGAGGACCTTAACGAAGCACTTTGCACTTAGACTTATATCCCACTTCACATTGCTTTTACAGCCCTCTTTGAGCAGTTTACAGAGTCCCCAACAATCTGGCTCCTTGTTTTACCAACCTCGGAAGGATGGAAGGCTGAGTCAACCTGGAGCCGGTGAGGATAGAACTGCTGGCAGTGGGCAGAATTAGCCTGCAAAGCTGCATTCTAACCATTGCGCCACCACGGATCTTGGTAAAACAATATGAACACGCTATCTCTCTTCTTGGACACCTGATAATTAAGATTAAATAGAAAATGGGCCATCTCATCCAACCACCTACCTCAGTAGGATGCCTTAGAGTCCTACTTGTGACTATAGTTGTTTTTTCCCTCCAGACATAATGGTTAAAAAAACCCGAAACAAATAAGGGCAAATCAGCTAGTTCCTTCTGTGTGAATCTGTGAGCAGGTGTAGAATCAAAAACATCTTATTTAGCACCATTTTAGCACCACAGTTGGCAAGGCCACAAAATCCACCCCGCTTACAGGAACCGTTGCATCACGTGTTTGATTTGAAGGGTGTTGTGTGTGGGTTTTTAACAGAGCCATGGGCCACTAAAATCAAGAACTTTAAATAAATAGAAATTGCACATTGAACAACATTTGTCCCTTTGTGTGGTGGGATCAGAGGTCAATTTTCGAAGGCCAACCTTGGGTCAGATTGATAGGAAGCACCTCTTTGGCTTCCAATGAAGACTGGGCTCAAGGTTTTAGAAGAAAGATAAGTCCTTAAGAAGCCTTCAAATATTTGGATTGAAAGAGGACGACTTTGCAACTATTTCATTAGGACAACGTTTGAGACTTGACTATGATCTACAGGAATCGTACTGAATATCAGGAAACAGAATCGTTCTAACAGGACTTCATTATATACATGTTGTGACCAACTTAATATATCAAACTTCCAATCTATACAAATAAACAAGCAAAGCAAAACCCTTTTTGATTCCAGCAAAATAAAGATGAACTTTTGGCAACCGTTGCTTAGCTAAGCGAGAACAGCTCTGCTGAATAAAATAAGTTGGATTCATCTGTAAATAAAATAATGCTAACTAACATGCAATGAATCAGAATGTGCCAAGACAGGAGTCCCAAGGATTTAATTTGATGATAATTGAACTCCTTTTTCCTAACTTTCTGCAATTGTTTGGCCAGCAAACCTACTTGTTCCATTTAAGTTTTGTTTTGAAAGAAATAGCAACTTTCCATTCTTTTGCGAAAGCAGATTCTTCTCTGGAAATTCCATACCTCTTTCTCAGTCTCCATCAAAAGAAATCTATGTTATTGGTTTAGTGTGGTCTAAACCTTGCCTAAACCACCATACCATTCATAGTATTACAGAATGACTTGGATTCTAGGTATATTCTTGACTTTGATCCAATTTTTCAAAAATTTAACCTTTGGGGTGACCTAAATGCTTTTTATGTTCTCATTCAAAGCCTTCTGATCAGATAAACATCCACCTATTGGAAGTAGTATTTTACGAGAACCCCAACAGCCTATAGTTTGAGGGCAAAATTGTATTTAGGAAGGGTGGCGCAAGCCAGTTTTTCAACCATCTTCTCTCCTAAACTTGAACCATCTTCCTTCTTCTTGAAGGTTCAAAACATTTGGAAGTAAAACAACAACAGTCCGAAAATAAAACAGTGAGCAGATGCTGTCAAGATGGAGAAAGTTCCAATTCCTGCCACCATCTTTTTTTTTTTTCTCCAAAAGAAGATGGATTTAGAAGGCTTCGGCGTTGTCCAAGGAGGGGCAAACATCTCTCACCCCAGGAGAAACACACAAGGCTGCAGTCTCTTTCCCCAAAGAGTCTCGCCGTCTTGGGAAAATTATTGCCTCACAGCAAAGATTCGGAAAGCTTTTCCTTCCCTGGGAGTCTTTAAGCTGGCAAAGGAAGGATAAAAACATCAGCTCCAGTAGAAACAACGGCAAATAAGACATAAGCATAAAAGAAATATTTTGACAACTGGGCCTTTTTGGTTGACTTCTTGTTTGCTTTGGAGAACCTTTTTCTCCGCTTCTCTAGGGAGAGGTGAAGATGACGAGCACTTTAAGATTAAATCTACTCCTATTTGCTGGCTCCTGGTCTTGAGCCACTTTGCACCCACAGCCCTACGATGGCAGGAAGTCTTAGCGAAGGAGTGCCACAAAATGACGAGAAACCCACTTCTCCCTGGGCACACTGACCTTCCTCATCTATCAGTTGGCAGGCTTAAACCCAGGAAGCCCTCCCTGGCACTCGCTCAACAGCTGTCTGACAACTTTGACATCAACACACACAGTGGGAAGCTGCTGAATGCCCAGATATAGGTAGCTACGTCGATGACCCTACACACAAAAGATGCCAGGCTTTGACCTTCCTCACCAGCATTGGTCAACTCCAACTAGGATCCGTACCCAACATGGTACCGGGCAGAACTCCTTGTTTAAGTGGGGTCTTGTCTCTACCCCTCAGTGTGCTCCTGTGGTGCTTCTCAACAAAATAGCCATCCCATTGTGTCCGAACGTCCATCAAGAGCTTATACCAGCCCAATGTCTGATTTTGTTTTCAACATAGGCCACCACCCTGTCCTTGGATGGCTGGGGGGACTGGACATTTAACATTTGAACCACTATAGGTCCATGTCTCTTGCCAGATGCTAAATAAATAAACGAGCACTTTATATAGGCAGTCGGTTCATATTTCTGTTTCTATTTCTGGACTCCAAATTTGCATTTCCAGATCTTCAGCTCTCCAGACGTTCATTCGAGATAAACTATCTCTTACGTTTTAGGTAGTTTTTATTCTTCCTCTTCTTCTACCGGGCTGGAAATGTTTTTTGCCTTACCTTTCAGATCGGATCCCATTCCTCAAGGATCCATGATAGACTTTCTTCTTATCGACTGGCATCACATCGATGTAACCGCCAGAGCTGTCTCCGATGACTCCTGCGTGCACAGCAGCTTTGCAGATGCTGGAATTCTGAAACATAGCAGAACAAGCCCTGTAACACCCAAGCTCCTGTCGCCTCCTCGTAAATCCCCCAGTTAGGACGCCACGATCACTTTACATGTTGCAGAAGAGCAGATTAAAGTGGCTCAGGCCAGAGCCAGATTTTAAATCTGGAAAACAGCCAGCATCAAGCAGTGGTCCAGCTTTCCATGAGACCAAAAAGCAGATGGTTCCCAAGCATGTTTCTAAACTGGGGAGGTGGGGGTGGAATGAGTCCTCATTTTTTTAAAAAAAGCGCCAGAACACACTTGCAAATCTCCAAGATCAAAGATATTTGATTGTGTATATGTGTGTGGGTGTGTCTGTCTGTCTGTCTTGTCAGAGGATATTCATGAACTGGAAGAGAACATGGTAACAACATCCGCCAATGAATAGGCCTAGCAACTAAGTCAGCCAATGAGGACTGTTTGGAAACTGAAACTAGAATTAGCCTAGGCGTGGCTCTATATTAAGCTCTGAAGCTCTGAGTCTGTCTATGGAAAACGAAAACTGCTCCTGAGACATGGAATTTTGGAATGTTAGATCTACAAATGGCCCAAAAGAGGAAAGAAAACAACTCAAACATTATACTTTCACAGAGGGTGCAAGGCCTCAAAATTCCTACTGTGACCAAGATGCCATGGAATTGGCGCAAGGAACATACGAGAACATAAGGAACATTCAGAGGTGCATTTCTCCAGGCCCGCACATACATCATGGTTGAAGTTCTCCCGCACCTCCACCCCTTCCCGAGCCATAAAAAGTCAATTCCCTGGGTCCCATTTTTCATCTTGGTCACTGCTCTGTTGTTGGCGGCTTTCTCGGATTTCACATGCCAGTTTGATTTGAGCCTTTTCTATATATGGTCAAAGAGAACAGCGTGAGCTTTTTACAGCTGCTGCGTTTCCAGTGCCTGCTAACCCTTCGTTCCACAGCATCGGAAACTGGCTGGAGAACCACTTCCTGTCATTAAGGAACTCAGGCAGAGTTTCCATAACACCTCATTCTCCAAATTCTCTTCTAAATGGTTGGTTTCCAGGATGCTCAGCTTGTTGAAATTCATCACTC
Organism: Pseudonaja textilis; assembly: GCF_900518735.1. The sequence continues at coordinate 5,537,544 of NW_020769373.1, read as the reverse complement.
CTGTGGCCAACACACCCATCCCATTCCATTCCATTCTTTGTTTCTTTCTTCCTTCTTTCCTTTCCTTTTCCCTTTCCCTTCCTTTCCTTTCCCTTCTCTTCCTTCCCTTCCTTTCTTTTCCTTTCCTTTCTTTCTTTTCTCTTCCTTTCCTTTCCTTTCCTTTCCTTTTCTTTCCCCTTTTCCTTTCCCTTCCTTTCTTTTCTCTTCCTTTCCTTTCCCTTTCCCTTTCCCTTTCCCTTTCCTTTCCTTTCCTTTCCCTTTTTTTTCCTTTTCCTTTCCTTCCCCCCGTCCCCCCTCTATCTATCTTTTTTTCTTTCTTTTTGCTTGACTTCCATTCCTGGTTTCTGGCCCATCTTCTCCTCTGCAGCAGAATTCTCTTATCGTGGTGACCAATTTGCAAACATTTAAGTAAGAAGGTCATTTCCCGGAAGAGGAGAACTCTCTCATTCCAAAACCGGTAGGGTTCTTATAATAAGTCAGCAACTAAGTTTTATGCATCGTAGCCTCTAGAATCTTTCCTTCTTCCAAGTTTAAACCACAGAAAGCCCATGTTACAGTTTAGCCTCTTCTACGAACTGAACCAGGATCGCAGGCCAAAAAGACCAGTTCCTATCCGTAGATACTCAGCAACCGGTGGCAAGAAGTGGTTGACAAGAAGCAGGAAAGATTCTAAGTGTGCAAAAGGAGCTTTTTATCAAATACAATCCAAAGCAACAGGGGAAAAAAAATAAATCAAAGGGATTATTCTATCCTGGGTATAAAGAACTTTAAGAAAGCGGCTCTGTATTCATATGATATCCCAGTATTCCATGAGAAATACCAGGCTGGAATTCCAAGGATTGTCTTTTCTTTTTAGATTTTGGGGTTTTTTGTTGGATTCCTCGCCTGCCAGAAGTCCTGTGCTGAATTGCTAAGAGCTATTTTGGACGCCTACTGAAATTAGAACGCACAACAATTTGTTGGCACCATTCTAGACATTAATGGGAAGCAGGGATACCCAGCAGTGTGTGCTGGCTACTTTGCACATTTGTTCCATTGCAGGCATGGATGGATTGTGACTTTCATGCTTAGCCTTTTGAGAGGAACTCTTTAACCTTCTGCCGGGAAGATGTTGGAGAGGACAACTGAAGAGGGAAGCATTCCACTTGTTTGACTAATGGCCTTGTCCAACTTGAAGAAGTTCTCAAGAAGATGTGATTTGGCTCTCCGCTCCTCTCCAATGCCTTTTTGTCTCCTTGTTATCTCTTTCTTTCTTTCTTTCTTTCTTTCTTTCTTTCTTTCTTTCTTTCT
>NW_020769373.1:5521075-5536244 GCF_900518735.1 Pseudonaja textilis | reverse complement strand
TCTTTCTTTCTTTCTTTCTTTCTTTCTTTCTTTCTTTCTTTCTTTCTGTCACTGTTTTTCTCATAAGATACTATCACTATCCCCTCCCCTGTGTGTACTTTAAGGGAAAGCAAGCAGAAACTATTCAAAATAGTAATGTCTACCATTATGAGTGGGCCATATGGAAGAAGCCATGGCATCTATCTGGAGCTGTCCTCAGCTGCAACATTTCAGCTTGGTCCTCAATCCTTTATAGAAACATTTCCCAACCTTAGCAACTTGAAGACATGTGGACTTCAAAGCCCAGGATTTCTCAGGATGGCTGGGCAATTTTGGTACTTGAAGGCCACCCATGTTAGTAAGGTTGAGACACACTCATCTACCCAAATCCTCAATCATCAAAAGAATGAGCCAGCATCCTGGGTTTTGTTAAGTAGGAAGAAGAAAGGATTACTTACATCAGCATATATGTTTGTGCCATATACTGTAGCCCAGTGGTTTGGCTCATTTTTGCAGTAAGCTGGACAGTAAGACCTGAAAGATGAAAGATGGAGATGAAGAATGATTTGAATCACTGGTTTAGTAAAAAATGACCCAGTAAGAAAGGGAAAAAGCACCCTAAATAGGAGCTCTTGGAAGCAATGAGTTCCACAGTATCTCCATCAGCTTCATCCATTGGGAATTCTGATTATGGTTATTTTGCAGACATTTCATTACCCAACCTAGACAACATCCTCAGTGCTAGTCTGTTGACATTACCTAGTTTTGGTAATGAAATGTCTTCAAGGAAACACTCAAGTTCAAAGAGCATCAAGGACCATCTCTCATTTCAACCCTGAGCTACAAAAATTCTCCTCTATTGGGATTCTCATTGACCAGCAACATCTACTGAAGTCAAACTGTGGGAAGTTCTACCAAGCAGCCACGATGTCTTCCCACATGGATCTGAAATGCCCTATCATAAGGCAACACTTTCTTTTCTCAATTGCCCATAGCAGCAGCGATTAGATTGGTTGGTTTCCCAGAAAAAAATTATTACTAGTAGTTTCAGTGTGACTCTTCCAACAGAAAGTTTGAGCAATCCATCCCTTCAAATATCCATGACTAGAGTCCACCACTTACCTTGGGCAATGAGTAGTTGGCTTCTTAAATGGACACAGTTCCTCAACTGTGGTGTAACAATCCAGAGTCTGCACTGTGGAATTAAGAATAGATACAAGATATGTATGGATTTGGGGTTTTCTTTGTAACGGTGGTCAAAAGTCAAGAATATACAAATTCCAAATTAATTAAATTAGCGGGGGAAAGATACAATATACTAAGCAATCATCTCAGTGACTGTATTTCATATATATTTCTTCAATATATTCAATAGGTTTCATACATATTCATTCAAATATGTGAATAATGTAGAAAGGTCTTTATAAAAGTGAGCTATAATTTGCACAATGCTAATCTTTACACAACCTTTTATTACATCTTCTTTCCAGTATAGTTGTTGGTAAATGCATTAAAGTGTCCTAATGCCTTAGCTTACACTTGTATTGCCTCGCACAGCATTCAAGAAATAACTTGAGGACTAAGTCAATTTATCCGTAACACTAGGCCAAGGGTCTTCAAACTTGGCAAGTGTAAGACTTGTGGACTTCAACTCCCAGAATTCCTGAGTTAACATGGCAGGAGGATGAATTCTAGGAGTTGAAGTGTACAAGTCTTAAAGCTGTCAAGTTTGAAGACCCCTGCACTAGGCAATGGACTCTAGATACATTTTAAATTTGGCCAAATTCTATATCATGGAAAATTAGAAATTAGAAAATTAAATTAAATCCCGCCATTTAAGATGCAGCTTAGAAGGCAGGGGAAGAGTTAAGGGATCCATTAACCAGGGGATCCTATAAAAATATTGAGCGCAGAGACATTTCAAGATATTTCTTTTGCTTTTTCCTTAATCCTGGAGATCTGCCAAAATTACAGGAAAATGGGAGGGGGGGATTGTTTAAACCAACATCTGTTTGAAGTAGCCTCATTTGTCATGTAAACCTGCAGGGTTCCTCCGGGCTGAAAGTCAACTTCAAACTTGATGGCACTGCTTCTAAAACATCTCTCTCTTTTTTTTTTTATTCTAAGGCCTTTGTTCGGACAAACAGAAGCCTGGCCCCAAAACAAATCAAAGCTGTGTGGTGTTTTGCCTGGATCGTAACCATAACTGGGCGGAAAATTATTGTACTTGGGGAATAAGATCAATTCATATATATATATATATTTTCCCTGGAAGATTTCTTGCTTGATATATCCTGCTGTTCTTAGGACTTTTCTGCGCTTGTTCAAACAAACATCTCCACCATCGAAGAGAGAAAGAACACAAACGCAAGAGGAAGAAGATTGCTTGACTTCCAAGTAAACTGATCATTAGGCTGCCTGGTATGTTGCTTTTATGTCTACTATGCTTTTCTAACATGTAAAAATGTTAGCGGGTCATTTGAACGTACAAAACCCTGGGCCTGTGCAGGAATGTCAGTGAGGGATTCGCTTCAGCAAAGGTTCACATGAAGTTTTCCCTTCAAGCAATTTTGCAAAAATATCTTTCCATCTAGGGATGCGGAGGATCTCTTTGGATTACAGGAACTTCTCTCTCCCTTTTCCTTCCTCTCTTTTCTCTTTCTTTTTTTTCCCTGAAAAGGTGTGCAAAACATCTATCACAAGCTCTTCCCAAAGGTCCTTTTTCAAGTAGCAACTGGACTTTCTTGGTTTTTCTTGAAGACGTTTCGCTCCTTGGCTGAAGAAGCTTCTAGGTAGGATAAGAAGCAAAACGTCTTCAAGAAAAACCAAGGAAGTCTGGTTGCCTCTTGATAAAGAACCTTTGGAACAACCAGGACCTGGATGTCTGAGAATCTCCATGGACTGTTACAAAGTCAAAGTCAAGAGTTCTGAATGCAGAGTAAAACGGTACAAACCAGAACCTGGTGGCTCCATATATATTGTTCCATAGTTTCTCAACCCTTTTGGCTCTCATGGACTTCAGCATAGACTAAATGATTTCAGTGCCCATAAAGAAAAGGAGTGCGTTGCTTTAATTTTGTTTATTTCTTACAGTTGTTCCACTGAAGTATGTCCCACTGAAAGGCTACCAACTGAAGAAAAATCCTTATTATTGTTCTACACATCCATCATACATAACCACTGTCTTCTATTTTCTCCCTATTTTCTTTTTCCCTCCCTTTCTCTCTTTCTTCCACTACAGTATCTCCCCATTTATCTTCTCACTTCTGTCTCCTCATTTGATTGACTGACTACTAGAAAAGGATTTAATCCAGGGGAATTCTGGAGGAAATCACACCAATTCTTTCTTCTCAATGAAGACAAGAAACTTACCTGTGACTTTTGACACAGCAAAACCATTGGAAGGTTTGTATTTGCTGTCAAAGGAGAGAGAGAAAAAAAAAACCCGGTATGAATTCAGTGTTTAAGAGGTCATTCTAAAATTAAATCTCTAGATAACATTACAAGAGACAGAGTAATAGAGTCTGCGACTTAAGCAAGACTTCAGCTCTTATTCACTGACAAGCAGAACCAAAGATGCAACAAATCATAGCTAGAGATTTGACATGACTAGATTATTTTGGGACATAGAAAGTGGGACTACCTGAATGTCTGAACTCCGTTTCTTATAGACATTACGAAGAAGTCTGATCTTCCTTTCCTAGTGATATCTACTAGGCCACCTCTGTTATCTAACACTCCGGAATGAATAGCTGCTCGGCATATGCTGGATGCCTGGAAGGAAGGAAGGAAGAAACCACCTATGAAACTGCACAAGGCCGTGTGCAAGTCAAGATTATTTTTTTTTAAAGTAAAGATAGTGAAACTGTACCCCTTTTGGGATATTTTAGGTGTGTTATGTTTTTTAGCCATTGTGTAAAAAGCCTACAATGTCACCCAAGGAGAAAGCTTGGCCCAACAAATAATTAAATGTTGAGAACATAAAGCTATGGATGATTTATCCAATGATATTCCCCAAATTTTTGAGATACCCATACAGATCATAGTAGTGTACTGATATTATAGTTTGATGATGGCAATTATAATTTCCAGTTATTTTTCCATAGTTTATAGGTTGGACTGAAAGGATTATAAATGTTAAAGCTCTAAATGTTTTTTTTTTTATCGGTCAATTACCAAAGCAAAGATTTTGACTTTGAAAATCATAACCCCGAAATATGTGGAGGGTTTTTATTTTAAAAAACTTACACTTTCATATTTGGGGAATCCAAATACTTTTGCCTTACTGTTCAAGCAACCAGCTGGGCACAGGTACCTAGCCAAAAGAAGAAGAAGGGAATCATTAAGGAATTTTGGAATTTGCCTTCTGAACTCATATTGTTGGTCAAGGGCAAACATTCTCCACCTGGTGCTCACCAAACGTTATGGACCTCAGCATCACTTTAAAGGCCAGGCTGAGGAGCATATATCATTCCTGGTGTAGATTTTACCAGCTCTTTCCTTAAGCATTCTCAGCTAATATTTGAATTGGATTTGATTCATTTAACTGCACTGTAATTAAAAGCATGACATAGAGGAAGGATACCCATTCCAAGAGAGAGACAAACATTTGTCAGAGGAAAATGGTGAAAGATTGATGCCAATATAAGGATGGGTATGCCATTTTTATTTTTTTTTACAAAAGCAACTGGACTTTCTTTATTTTCCTTGAAGACATTCCGCTTCTCCCCCAAGAAGCTTCTTCAGTTCTGTGTGATGACCCAAGGTACGGCACAAAGGCAATATAGTCAGATAATCAGTAGGAGTCCCCTTATTAGCTCCAGCTTTGCCCCCGATGTCCTGGTTACCTTCTGGGCTGGACAAAAACTCTCCCAGGAACAGCCTTTGGCTGCAGAGAATCAAGTCCAAAACATGGTCAACAAAAACTGTAACTATAAGTCCAATCAAGGCAAGAGGAGGTCATTAGTCCAGCAGGGCAGGAGAAGAAATTCCAGACATGAAGGCATGGCAATAACTCAACATGTTTGGGAGGATGCCAGGAATGCAGATAACCAAAGTCAACACAAGATAAACTCTCATTTGTTCCCACCAGATACCGCACTCAGCATGCATCTGTTTTAAACACTCATTCCCAGGTGTGGCTAATGAAGGGAATCAGGGCCCTTTCCTCCCCCATAAACCATGCAACCCATGTTGCTCTCTTCTCCGTTCCTCCCTGTGAGTGTCCTAGGATGAAGAGGGGGTGGACCTGGGTCTTCCTCTGAACTCCCTCTCCCTTGTTCTACCTCTTCCCTGCTCTGCCCAGCTGGACTTTGCCTTTCCCCATTTTCCTTCATAGCCAACAGAGCTACACTCCCACTCCCTGCCAGCTGTTCATCTTCCTCCTTGAATTCAGACTCCGATAGGAGCATGACATTCTAACTGAATGGTGGAGGATAGAAGGATTTATATTCCTTGCAGTCATCTTCCTTCCATTCTCCGCCATCCTGTCAGAAATGAAGAAGCTTCTTCAATGAGAAGCGAAACATCTAAAAGAAAACAATGAAAGTCCAGTTGCCTGTTGCAAAAAAATCACCTTTGAGACAACCATGACCTGGATGACTGAGAAACTCCATAGACATAAGGACGGGTAGCTAGAACAGGCAATGAATCATTTCTAGGCCCTTGCTGAAGATAGACTGAAGCTCCTCCTTTCCTTCAAGAGTTGGAGTTTCCATGAAAAGACCTGAGTGGACTGTTTCTACATGATTTTTGGATTGATAGGACATCAGAGGGAATGTTATATTTGAACATTGCCACAGGTCAAAGGGTAAAAAGAAATAATAAATGGGGTGCACCTGTTACATGTGGATCCTCGACATGTATCCCTCATTTTGGTGTCGCACTTGATCACTTGAGCTAGAATAATGGGAAGATACACAATTGTGAAGAAAACATTATAAAAGCAGGTTCTACCTGCAGCCCTTAAGTAACACTGCACAGAAAAATTTAGATCTTGGGATATAGGGTGAGGTCTTCTTTCCTGCCTTAGAAGTTTCCAGATGACCATCAGATCCATCCTGATGAACTTCTGGCATCTTCTACAACATGTGTTTATACTAGTAAATGGAGTTGGCCTATCAATTTATCTTGTTGTTAGTTGTGAAGTCGTGTCCGACCCATCACAAACCTATGGACAATGTTCCTCCAGGCCTTCCTGTCCTCTACCATCTTCTGGAGTCCATTTAAGCTCACGCTGACTGCTTCAGTGACTCCATTCAGCCACCTCTTTCTCTGCAGTCCCCTTCTTCTTCTTCTTCTTCTTTTGCCCTCAATCGTTCCCAGCATGAGGCTCTTCTCCAGGGAGTCCTTCCTTCTCATTAGGTGGCCAAAGTCAAGCCCATGTTATCCCCTCAGCAACTTTAAGATGGGTGGACTTCAACTCCCAGAATTGACTGGGGAATTCTGGGAGTCGAAGTCCACTGGTCTTAAAGTTGCCAAATTTAAGACACACACTGAGCTAAGGTAGGCATTTAACCACAGAAATCTCCAACCCATCTTCCTTTTACCAAATAGCCCAATGCTTGCTGAATTTTCTCCTATTTAGTCAAGCAACAAGTATTCCTGAGTAATCATTTGCAAACTCCCAAATGCTGGAAAATAGAAATACTTACTCATGTACTTCACTTCTGTGGGTTTCTTTTCCTTTGTAGGTTTGACAGATTTGGGCTCTATTCTGACAGGAAACTTTTGTAACTCCACTTCATTAGCCCGATCCGTCTCCGATTTTTCAACCACTTTCTCTTTGGTTGGAGAGTGAAAAAGAGCTGTGTGTTACTACTATTCAAGGCCATTAGCAAAGAAGATGGAAACTAGGAGTTGAGAAACTTTCTTGTTTTTTCCTTTAAGGAGATTCAGTGACTTTGTCCCCCAATTTTGAAACCAGCTCACCTCAAATAAATAAGTGTGAAACCAAGGCATCCATGGGGGTAGGGAAGGGAAGAAAACAGGTCAAAAAAAAAAATTAAGATGGCACCATGCTCATAAGGTTGCAACTGCAACCTGGAGATTTTAGTCACCTGTGGATGCCTTAGACAAATCGGGCAACATGCAGTTTTGAGTTTTCAGGAAGAAGTCTAAAAACTGAATGTAATTGTGGAGAGTTAGCTTGGTGGATCTACCTAGATCAGCATGTGAGCAGGAGGTTTAAGCTAACACAAGTCTTAGCTAGGAAGTCATGAAATGGCTTTCTAATAGAATATACCACCCAAATTTATACTGGAGCAAATTGTTCCTTTCCTATCTCAACAATTTTCTTTCTGCAAAAAGAGGCTCCAGACCTTCTACCTTGCTTTCAGGGTGCTGTATTATTTCTTGGGGATTTCAGGAATTCACATTGGGCTTCCTTTTTTGGTAGAAGAAGCAGAAAAGGCCACTCCTGGTGTTGGTTATGAGATATATGTTTCTATTAATCTGGAATCAATTTAGATGCCCACATCCTAGTCTGGAAAGCTCCAGAGTGGGAGCTTCCTCTTCTGACCTCCTGGGACATTTACAGAAGCCAGAGGAGATGCAAACTCTTGCACAAAAGACCAGACCATGAAGATGGCAACCTTTATGGCAACCTTCTTCAGGTGGTCCATCTATACATCTAGGGATGTCCAGAGAAGCCAACCATTTGCTGAGAATGACTCAACAAGCATTGCATCATCATGACACAAGATGCATCCATGCAAGGTTGCAACCCATCTCATTTGTGAAGAGGACAACTTTGAACAAAACCAGGATCGATGTTTGCCCGCTACTAGATCACGTACCTTTATAACAGAGGTTAGCCCGGCACCCTCCTCCATAGCTTGGTGGGCATTCAGAACACGATCTGCCATTTTTGTATGGGGCTTCTCCAATCCAGTTGCCTCTGAAAAGTTCACACAAAATGTTCCTTGTTATCTTCTTTCATCCCGTGTTTGGCTCACAACATACAAAATCGTCTCTGGGGACTGTTTTAGGCCTGGTGCCTGACTTGTTATGTTCTCAAGACCTCTGATCCATGAAAAAAAAATGTTCACACTCTGGCTATGGTTTGATAGATTAATGTTAATCTGGGAACATTTTGCCTCAAATGTATAGGTCAGGGACATTCTGAGGAGAACTTTGGCAGATGAAAGCACCAATATTATGCCTCAGAACCAACCAGGCATTAGTCCTCACACCCGTTCCACAAAACCACTATTCAAGACCACCCCAATTTCTTTCTCCTAAATCCCTTTGGGTGGGAAGGAAACCCATCTGAATGCTCAAAGGTCTTTTCTGGTCAACAACATCTTCCAGCTGAGAATGACTCCCAGGTCTCTTCCAAGAGATGAATAAATATTAGCTCTTGTGTGTGACTGAGAAACCTTGGCAGCGTCTGGGAACATTAGCTTCACGTGGTGCTTGCATGTGTTAAACTCTCCTCTTTAACAGGCAGAAGTCACTTGACACTTCATCTGCCTTTTCAAGATTGAAAGATTGTCCCTGACCCATCAGGGACCCAACATCTCAAGCAGGAAAAGCAACCGTTTTGATGCAAATATTCAAATCGCAGCGGTTGAGCAAAACTTAAAATCCGTTGGCTAAAATTTTAAATCAAAGAACCTAGAGATAAGCTTTGCCCTGTTGGAGTTTCTCCAACTGGTCCTGATGTTCTAATATTTTGGCCACATCCCAAGATCTAAACTTTAAGGTTGAGGTCATCCAACATGTGAAGCTAGACTAAAAATGGGGTGGACAGTTTGTGGTGCAATGTGTCATGGGAACCTAACTATAATGTCTTAACATGTCACTTAAACGTCTTAAACTACCATGTTAAGCCACATCATGAAATCTTGGCTTCGGCTTGTATATTATGGAATGCAACAATTGTGCTGGATGTATGAAGAAGTGGTCTTGGGAAACATTGACTCACTACACACCCTGTTCACGACCTGTTTTCCTTGTTACCTTCTGGGGGGAGGCTTCATGTATCCCAGGCACAACATTCAGATTTAATCACAATTTTGTTCCATAGAGTATCAACCTTGTGAACTCTCAAGTTTTCTTTTTCCTCTATGTATTCAAAAATAGACAGTGATTTTTATATATGTGAGTGGGTATTTGTGTGGGTGGCTGGATGGGTGTAAGCATGTGTATCTGTGTAGTAAATATGTTTATGGGGAGATAGATACTACTTTTGAGAGCAGGTAACAGAATTTCACTTGTAATGTATGCCGGTGGGCTCCCAGTAAAAAAAATGACAATAAAAGTTATCTTATCTATCTAATTTTTTGACTAAACTTTTGACGCAAATCCATAGAGACAGTTCTCCTTCCCCCCTGTAGCCTTACTTGGGAGAATAGTTGCAGACCAAATACACCGCGTTTTCCCACACGTCTCCCCACACGTCTATCGTCTTGCAGACATTAATGGCACAGCCAATTTTGTTGGTTGTAGCCCACACCAACTGGAAAGAAACACAAGAAGCAAATTGGTTGAAGCCAATTCCCGGGTTCAATTCCTCTTGCGCTTCAACATAGCCCTGCCCATCTGAGTGTCACGCTTGAGAGAGGGGAAAGCCATTAGTTCTAAGACTCCATTTCAGCTGGCCTTACCTGGGTGTAGTGCGTGCACATAGATCCTGCACATCTGTCGGGACACCAAGGATTGCATTCATGGGGATATGGGTAGGTGTAATCTTTTACTTCGTCATACCAAGACTGGACGTGGAAACTTGGAGGACGAGGCCTAAGGAAAAAATGGGTAGAAGTTCTAGTGTAACAAAGAAGACCATCAACCAGCTCTTTGCTCAGGGTGCCTAGTGTGATGACCCAAAGGGGCGTGGCACAAAGGCAACACAGACACATAACTAGGAAGAGTCCCTTTAATACCTCCAACTTTGCCTCCAATGTCCAGGTTGCCTTTGGTTGGAGAAAAAAACTCTCCCAAGAACAGCCTTTAAGTGGAGGAAATTCAGTCCGAAAACAACGTACAAACAAACTGTAACTAAAAATCCACACAAATCACTCTGCAGTAATTAACTTGACAGGGCAGGAGAAGAAATGGCAGACTTGAAAGGCCAGCAAAACACACACAGCTGGGAAGACGCCAGGACCCCAGATAAGCCTCAGCAATACCAGATAATTCACAATTTGCTCCCAACAACTTTGCTGCGTGCACTCCCTTTTTAAATACCGTGTTCCCAGCTGCAGGTAATGAAGGGAATCAGGGCCCTTTCCTCCCCCATAAGCCACGCAACCCACATTGCTCCCTTCTCTGTTCCTTCCTGCATGCCCTAAGATTAAGAGGGGGTGGGCCTGGGTCTTTCTCCAAATTCCCTCTCCTTTGCTCTACTTCTTCCCTGCTCTGCTCAGCTGGACTTTGCCCTTCCCCAGTTTCTTCCACAACCAATGGAGCTACACTCCTACTCCCTGTCAGCTGCTCTGCCTCTCCCTCAGAATCAGATTCCGACAGGGGCATGACACCTAGCCAGCCATAAACACACATGTTTCTGTATAAACGAGTATTTGTGCATGTGTGAGTGTGCCTATCCAGATGCATTGTTTGTGTTTCAACGTCAAGATGAATGTGGGAAGTCATAAAAATGGACTGAAAACAGGTCTTGAAACCAAGCCAAACATTCAGTTAAGACCTATTGCCAGCCAATTCATTAGGAACTAGCAAAAAACACACGACTGCATAAAGAAAGCATAAATTCTTATGATTACAGCAGCAGGCTGAAATGTTCAACCAGGATTATGTCAAGCACATTCCGTTGGTCAAACATACACATACCATCTCAAGATTTGTAGCTTGCGGGAGTCTGCAGTCTTACCTTCCCCAGTGAATAGCCAAATTCTGGCCAATGGATGGGAGCAGGCTGGCAGGACCATGGTCCCAGATGCATTGGTGAGCCCAAGATTCAGCAGATCTCTCCAGTTCGTCATCCCATCTCTAAAGAAGACATTGGAGAGAAAAACACTAATAGGTTAACTTATATAAAGTCAACATCTCAGATGTGTGGACTTCAGCTCCCAGAATTCTCCAGCCAGCCAATGCGGGCTGAGGGATTTGGGGAGTTGAAGTCCTCATATCATAGGGGAATTCTGGGAGTTGAAGTCCCCACATTTTAAAGCTGCCACGGTTGAGAAACATTGCTCCAACATGTACATAAAATTAGCAATGAAACGTGCAACTCCGTGTTTAGCAGGGTGTTGAATTTAAAACAGACCTTGCTGGATCAAAGTGGTTGCCTTGTTTCTTGGCAGACTTTGAACGTGGATTTTCTTATCCAGAGCATGACTGTGAAAGATGTTCTCGCACATTCTTTAAATTAGCTGAAATTCAGATTGGAAATATTGGGGGGGTGGGGGGGGCATCAAACCATGCCATGATTATCTGAGTTTCTGCAGAGAGCAGTTCTTGGGTTTACAGCCTTCAAAGGAGTGGAGAGGAAAAAAAAACTCCCAACACTTTGAAACAAAAAAAAGCCTTAAAACTTGCTGCATTCTGAATTCTGGGATTCAGGCTGGGATTTCTAAGCTCTGCTAGATAGATATGGCTGCACTTATTTTATTTATTCGTTACTTAATTAGGCTCATATGCTGCTCCAATTGCTGACAACTTTTATGAAGGGGGGGATTATGAACCAGCCGCAGGAGAGACTATGGTTTTTCAACTAAATCTTTGGGAGCTCTTTTTATATTCTGTAGGATCTCCAGCAGAAGGCAAAGAAAACCACACACATGAGGTCAAGGTACAGAGCAAAGCCAAACACGAAGACCTGGCTAGGTGGGACAAGTAAATAGACACTAACCTGAAGAGTCTTTGGCTGTGGAGCAGAACTGGAGGAGTCACAAATGCCAAGAAAAATACATTTATTTGGCCTCCACACTTGTGTTGACTTTCCTAAAAGCAGTGAGATTGTCCTTAGTCTTACAAAGGATGGAACAAGCACTGCCCAGAGGGGAAATGGGTGCTATCAGCCTACGCAGGGGGTTGTGAGAAGGGGGTTGTTTTGGAATTCTTGTCCCAGGAGATGGAAGCACCAAGTGGACTTTCAAAACACAAGAACATACATTTTTGCTCACTTCTTTTACTAGTATCAGAAAGTCGAGTGGGAAAGCTGCATCTTCCTGGACAATAATCCTAGCTCATCAAGGATTATGGCGTAACTCATTAAAAGAAATAATCGAGGGATCCCCAACAATTAAGAACCACCAATCCAATGTTAAGACAGGCTGCAACAGAGAATGACATCACTCTGAATTGGCTTTGCACTACTGTAAGTATTCTATTGTAAAGGCCATTCAGAGTGAGGTCATTCTTTTTTTTCTGGCATCCCTGTGAATAAGTAAACTTGTTCCTTCTGTAAAAAGAATCTGCTCTCTCCCCGATCATCTTCTGAAAGTACTTTTGCTACTATAGTGAAAGCTTCTAAGTCCAATCCTGATTTGAACCCGGATGTAGATTATCATTTATTAAAGGCTGTAATGAATCATAAAAGGGGGAAGGAGGAAAGGAGGAACTGAAGTCTGTGGGACTGGAGGGCTGTGGAGTGGAGTGGTCAGGGCAATCATGACCATGCACTTAAAGCCCCACCTCTTTAATGTGTGGAGGGATGAACCTCCAAAATCTATTGGTGAAGCTGTGGTCACCATCTTGACTTTTTCGTCCCTCCCTGTGGTCTTCTCCAGGGATTTTCCAGCTCCTTGCTTCTTTCCCCAATCAGCATAAGATTGCTGTTTAAAATAACTGTTGAATGTTGGTTAAAATAACTCAACAGGTTCATGTTAGCTTAGATGAAGTTTACTTAACCTTGGCGAGCTGAAGGTGCTTCTAGGAGCTTCAATGAATTTAGGCCAGTTGGCAACTTGAAGGTTTGCGGACTTCAAGTCCCAGAATTCCTCACCTAGCCTATGTGGACTTCGAGTCCCAGAATTCCTCCTCCAGCATCCATGGACTTCAGCTCCCAGAATTCCCCAGCCAGCCTGATGAATGGAAATTCTGGAAATTGAAGTCCAAGGATGCTGGAGGAGGAATTCTGGGACTTAGAATCCACATATGGTAGGTGAAGAATTCTGGGAGTTGAAATCCATTCACTTTCAAGTTATCAAGGTTGAGAATACTGGCCTAAAATCATTTAAGGTCCTATAACCCAAGGATAGAAAAGCAACTTCATTTCTTTGGTTCAGCCCTCAGAGAGCTATAAAGTCCCTTGCTTAAGACTGCGAATTGCTAGAATAACTGGCTCCAATAGTTTGACTCATAGCAGGCCATTTATCAATGCAGAAGGGGGATAATCAATCTTAGCTCTGTGGGATCCCTCCTATATATTTAGAATGGATCTGATATCTTGTACAGGCAGAGAAAACATTCTGTTCTTTCCTTACACACACACACACACACACACACACACACACACACGCCTGCAGTATTTGGTTGCAATCTCACACAGAAATCATCTTTAATCATCTTTTTATTGGCGTCTGGAGAAGTGGGCCTACGTCAGAAGAATGTTCCATCAAAAGCCTTTGCATGGTCACATAAACATGTGAAAATCTTTGTTTTTCTTAAAAAATAATAATAATCGCCAGGAACAACATACACAAACTTCTGAAAAAGGGTTCCTGCATTCTTCTCTTGCTGACAAACCTAGAATGATAAATAGCAAAAGACTGGAAATATTTTGAAGCTAGAAGTGTGTGGGGTTTCTCTCTCTTTCTCTCTCTTTCTCTTTCTCTCTCTCTCTCTCTCTCCTTCCAGTCTCTAGATTTTTAAGTTGCTATTTGTAAAGATAGGAGCTCTTTTTATAGTAAAATGTTCTCCGTACGTTTGCCATTTTTCCATTCCCAATTCTCACAAGAGAAGCATGAGAAAGAGGGGTCAGCATCATCTCACAGGGTTGGTTCCCTGGTTAACTGGACAAGGATGAATAAATGAAAAATACAAACGTATACTGTAGATGTGATGACCCGGGGCGTGGCACATGGGCAACACAGTCAGATAATCAGTAGGAGTCCCTTTCTTAGCTCCAACTTTGCTCCCAATGTCCTGGTTACCTTCTGGGCTAGAAAAAAAACTCTCCCAGGAACAGCCTTTGGCTGCAGAGAATCAAGTCCAAAACATGGTCAACAAAAACTGTAACTATAAGTCCAATCAAAGCAAGATGAGGTAAAATTCCAGACATGAAGTCACGGCAATAACTCAACATGGTTGGGAGGATGCCAGGAAAACAGATAACCAAAGTCAACACTAGATAAACTCTCGTTTGTTCCCAGCAGATACCGCACTCAGCATGCATCTGTTTTAAACTCTCTTCCCAGGTGTGGCTAATGAAGGGGATCAGGACCCTTTCCTCTTCCATAAGCCATGCAACCCATGTTGCTCTTTTCTCCATTCCTCTCTGCATGCCCTAGTATGAAGAGGGGGTGGACCTGGGTCTTCGTCTGAACTCCCTCTCCCCTGTGCTGCCCAGCCGGACTTTGTCCTTCCTCCACAGCCAACGGAGCCACACTCCCACTCCCTGTCAGCTGTTCGTCTTCCTCCTCAAATTCAGACTCCGATGGGGGCAGGACAGTAGAGGCCATATTTCTCAACTTCAGCAACTTTTAAGATGGGTAGACTTCAACTCCCAGAATGCAACCATGAACAAAATATAGATATTAATGTTCCTAGGATCTTTTCCTAAGGATCAAGGTTGAGCGTTCAACCCTAGAAAGAGCTGCTTCTGGACAGATGGTTTCTTTCTCATTGAAATGACTCAAGTAACTACAACCTGAGTTGATTTTAGGAAAGGCTTAGAGGGAAGATTTCTTGCTCTGGAATTTGGGATGAGTAAGTGTCCTCAAAGGAGAGTGGAACAAGGTTAAACTCTAGGCTACATTGACAGATGGAATGGAATGGAATGATTCACAAGCATTTCTTCTTGAGAAATCTCTTCTTCTCACAGATGGAAGGACCTAAAATGCTATATGGGGGTCCCAAAAGAGTTACTCATGAGAAATTTTCCAATCATGTAAGAAAATTACATTTGTCTGGTTATCATCTCTGGCTGGCTGGCTGGCTGGCTGGCTGGCTGGCTGGCTGGCTGGCTAGCTGCTGTCATCCATCCATCTGTCTGTCTGTCTATCTATTTACAGTATCTATCTATCTATCTATCTATCTATCTATCTATCTATCTATCTATCTATCTATC
>NW_020769373.1:5467141-5507112 GCF_900518735.1 Pseudonaja textilis | reverse complement strand
GAAGAGAGAAAGAGAAAGAGAGAAAGAAAGAAAAAGA
The DNA here is from genome assembly GCF_900518735.1 of Pseudonaja textilis. Next base: position 5,507,075 of record NW_020769373.1, on the reverse strand, counting down.
AAGAATATAATAGAATAACGGAGTTGGAAGGAGAGAGAGAGAGAGAGAGAGAGGGAGAGAGAGAGAGAGAGAGAGAGAGAGAGGCAGGCAAATAGGAGTAAAGCCGGCTCTTTTGGACTACTCTAAACCCAAACTCTCATGGAGGTCATCCAAGTCAAACGGATCTCTGTTCCTCCTCATTCTGCGTCCGGTGTTCCATTCTTGAGTTCTCACATCAAAAACATTTCATAAAATCAATTGAAACATTTCACATTCTGGTTAAACTCTCGTCCACAAGAGCTTCCCAGCCAGCCAATCTAGTTAAAAGTTCTAGCACTAATGGGGTGAAAGGGCTTCTTATAAGTGATGGGTTTGAATTACAGGCCATAAAAAACGGAGGAAGATTTTAGGAGGAGTGCTAATTTAGTAGCCCTAAGGATGTGCAAGTGACTAAGATTCCTTCAATTGGATGGCAACCTTGATTTGAGTCTGTGGAGGAAAGGATCCAGCTGCTTCATAGGAGTTGCTTCACTTATAGAGTGAGCCTCTTTCTTGGCTAAGGTCAGTTTTACTTTTGGCTTCTGCGGATAAGACCAGAAAACATACTGCTTGAGATTTACATCAATCGCTGATGGTCAGTGCTGGTTATACAAAATTGAATAGGTCAACAGTTGGACCTCTTTGTTTCTTGGCATCTGAAGGTTTTACGTTCAGTTCTGAGAATCTCAAAATTAGCTTGGAAAGCTTCCTGACCTTATAGCTGCTTGTGTGGTTCAGAGTAGGATTAGTTGCTAGTGTGACACCTGGAAAAAAAAAATACAGCCTACTTCACTTAATCCTCCAGGAAAAAGTTGAAGAACTTCCTGGCTTCCAAATCTAAGGGACCAATTTGTACAAAACTCAGCAGCATTTTTTTTGTGCGGCTGTTGATATGTTGCCCACATGATCACCAACGTCTGATGATGGATATGTCACAAGTAGAAGAAAAGACATCTGAAGGTTGAGGAGCAGAAGGCTGAGGGACTGACCAATATTCCATTTTGTCCAGCTTCTCACTAAGGAATCAGGCTTTAGGAGATGCATACACAAGCAGAGTCTTCAAGTCTATTTTCTATGCCAAATGACAATTTCCTATGCCAAATGTTTTTTTTTTAATGACATTTGGACACATTTCCTTTGAAGGTTCCATAAATCTCTCATGTTTCTAAGTAGCCAGAGATAGAACCATTTTGGAAGAACCCCAAGAGTTTAATTACAATGGCGCTTCAACAACTTCAAAACTCTTAAGCTAACAGATTGCTTTATCTAAAGATGCTAAGTCTGAAGAGGGTTGTCCCCGAAAGTCATATTTTACCTGATATTTTAAAATGAAGATGAGAGTAAATTGAAGTTGAATGAGGAGTTTGACTCTCTGTTCCTATATTCAAATGCTTGTATATAACGATCAATTAAGCTAGAGATTTTCAAGTAAAACTCAGTTCAAGAATATTTGTAATATCAAGTTATCCACAGGCAAATAGTTACCGAGATGTACTTTTTGGATAACACTGTTTGTTCCATGACAAAGAATGCAGAACCACGAAGCCCCGTGCGCAAAAATTAACATTGTGGTTAGGTGATAACAGTGTAGTGAATTGCTCAACAGTATTAGCCAATTTTGATTTTTTTTTTAAAGTTGGCATTATTGTTGGCATCATCACATGATTATTGGGGCAAAAATTTTAAAACAAGTCCCCCCCCCGCAAAAAAAAATAAAACAACCCTCCAGTTCTGATAGAGTTTTAACAAATCAGGATTAAATGAGAGCAGCCCTTTCCAAAAAAGATCTTTCTCCTATACTAGCACAGTCTCCTGTTACAGGCCATGTGGCTGTGGTACATTTGAAAAGGTCTAACTTTCCTTTAATTAGCAAGCATCAGTGCAGGAAAAAAGAATATTGTCCATCTTTCACTTCAGGCAGGATGTTTCATTTGTAAATGCGTACGCCTGTCCTCTTTCGCAATTTCCTTCCAGTCTAACACATCATAAAAGAATCTCCTTCGAATAAAGTTCCTTTTTTGCAGGCTGCTTCAGGGATGCTTATTAAAAACAAAGATAGCAAATAAACTTGCAAAGAGGTAATTGAGAACATACTTTTCTGTTAGCAGATATTGCAAAATGAAACAAGTTGGACTTATTGTTTCCTAATGCGCACGTTTCTCTGGAAAACAAAAGAAATTGGAAACATAAAAACTTCAGTACAATGATTAACCTGGGTTTTGCCGGTATCTCAATCATTTAAGGAATAATTTTAGCAAGAGCACAACAAACAGGAAACAAAAAATGCTAGAAGTTTCCTTTGGAGGGACCTGAGTTAAGGTGAAGGAGCTATGGTGGACAGACACAGCATAAAAAAGACTTGCCTCAGGTGGGGAAAAATGGCCAAGATTCATTTGAAGAGTCTAAAAACAAACGTGTGATTCCTTTCTACAAATTGAAATTATGGTTGCAGTTTTATATAGTTCTCATCTCATCTTACCATGATGTTCACACGAAGATGAATGAATATCCTGAGGTTTGTTTTAAAACAATAAAACCAGTTTAAAACCATGTTGTGGGATTGTCTGCCACTGTGGTTAGAGTGACTTGCAACTGGAGACATACTGTACAGCCAGTGATCTTCTGGCTTAAGTTTGGTTTCATTTTTTCTTCCTTCTCCTTCTTTGGAACATATCATTCCAGATATGGTTAAGGAGGGTTTTTTTTTTTTCTGGAAGTCTTTCCAAAGTGGTTGGAAATATGACTTCTCTCTTATTTTCCCTGTCCAAGACTTTATAGCTAATGCCCAAAAGTTCATGGGAAGAGAGGACATTTATCACATCAACCATGAAATTGTTTATGGAATATGGCATAATTGGCTGGATTTAGAACACACTAAGCCATGCTTGACATTGGATTTATGGTTATCACACAGGATTACAAACTTTGTTAAGAGTTGGTGAATGTGGCATGGCACTTGAGTTTCTTTTGGCACGAGAAAGGGCTCTAGCATTGCCACATCAGTTTGGGAATCCAGTTTGTAGACACTGAATGACCAGTGGCAGGAGTCCAAGCAAGATGTTCTGTTTTCACACAAATCCCCCATCATCTGGCAAGATCATCAAATCATCTTCCAACATTCTGGCACCTAACTATGGTTAGATAAAAAAAGTAGGAAATCTAAGTATAATATAATAGCAATGATATGTTACAATTGGATTATCTTTGAATATATTATAACACGAATAAAAATTAGTGAGAATTGAAATTTGCTATAAAAGATCATATGTAATTGAAGTCTAATGATGGTCTAATAATATATGGAAAATTAATCAATGCAATATGAATGTAAATTTAAGAGGAAAAGACAATCTTGTGCACAAGATACATGTACCAACTGACATGCTGTATAACTGAAAGATTTTATTTGTTGTTTTATGTTTATGTTGTAAAAAATTTAAAACTTTTTATAAAAAACACACACGCTGGCACCTGTTCTTTTGCAAATCCTCCATCCTGATGCTTTTAACCATGGATTCCTGCAACAGGGGCATCAGATCTCACCAGATCCTAGGTTAAAACTGGGAATTTCTCCTTGGACGTTCTTAAAACGAAATTCAGCATACTCAGGATATGGAAAATTCTGAAGGGATGCTATCAGTGGTAGGATTCAATTCTTTTTACTACCGGTTCCGTGGGCGTAAGTTGGTGAGCGTGGCAAGGGAAGGATACCGTAAAATCTCCAGTCAGAGGTGGGATTTGCCAGTTCTCTGAACTATTCAAAATTTCCGCTACCGGTTCTCCAGAACGGGTCAGAACCTGCTGAGTACCACCTCTGGATGCTATGTCTTGCCAAAGGATTGTACAAAGCTAATTGCCAGAACAATGTGGTGCCTTTGTAAGATGTCCCGCAACCAAAACAGGTCTCTTTAGTTACTCTAGGTCTACAGTCCACTCAAACACTTTTAATAGCAAAAAGAGGCTTTTTCCACAAGATTTATGGGTGTGTGGAAGTATCTTCTGGTGTTCCCAGTACCACCCATGGGAAGGGCCACTTGAGGTGATGAAATGCCACCTTGATGAGCCATGCCACAGAAGTTGACTGGTGCTCACACTCTTCCCCAACACACCACGTAACACAACGTACAATAGTCATGTCACTGCCCCAAAGCCTTTTTCTGGCACAGGTTCAAGATGGAAGGACTTCCTCTTCTCCTGATGAACCTGACCACTAGTTAAGGCCAGTTATGGAAGATCTCCTTGGATACCCTCCAACTCCAAGGGGCCTTTGAAACGAGGAAACGCTTCTCCTTTCCCACATATGCTTTTTGTTTGCTTTTTCAGCACCAGGCAAAAAATTCTATTTGTCCAAGCATTTTTTGGGGGTGGGGGAAAGAGTCTGGTTTATATTACATTTTATGGCTCTGTGATTCTTGTTTATTGCAACTGTTATGACCAAATCTTTTAAAAGGGCACTTATTTTATTCTAAACTGCTCAAAAGCCGTTAAAGTCTTAAAGCAACAGATCCCATTGCCAAGGCATCCTGCAGCCAACTCTCCAGATGCAGTTATCTGTCCAGCGACTGTACAATATCCTTCAACACAGGCCACGGAGAAAGGGAAGCTTCTCTGACTTGATGCCTTTTGAAACCCCAAATTAGAGGGTCCAATTAGCTGAAGTCAGGACAAATAATATGCACCAACTCTGTCTCCAGAATAGGCACATCTACTGATCTTTATGGCCCACCAAGCGGGGTCTTACAACGGGTGAACTTGAACTCGAAAGCCAAGATGCATTTCAGACGGGGGGACCCTCTCGTTCACGTCCAACCAAGATTCAGCAGTATGGGCCAGGCAGCATACTCCTCCATGATTGAATTGTGGATGGGGGAAGCTTTATTACCTACAGACCTTCCGTTCGGCGGCGGCAGTAGCTAGAATCCAGAGATAGGCAAACTCTGGAGATGAAGTTCTGGAGTGAGCACAGCAGACTAGAACACGATTCTGGGCTTCAGCTGCCTTGTTGCTTTCCGAGATCCATCTCCCTATATTCATCACCATGCCGTCTGCTGTCTTCTTCTCTCTCCCTCTCATCTTCCTCCCCACAAAGAAGCCCGTCTTAACGTTTACCCACAAACGAGGGAGCAGAGACAGAGACCTGGCCAGAGGTGCTTCTGCCTAGCATTTAGTGCCTTCTCATCTTTGAAGGGAGAAATACTAAATCATAAGGCATCAGGACTGAATTCTCCCCCCTCCCATTTTGCAGTTTATCCCACCCAGCAGGGAGTTCCTAACGACTCCAGAGGACATGCTGCATACTCACAGATGTTCTGGCAGATGGATTTCCCATTTTCAAAAATGAAGAGCCAACGCAATTCAATTGCGCAAGAAAATGTGAAAGCCTCGTGCCTCTTCCAAGGATCCAAGATCCAAAGATGCGAAGTCTTCTGGTCACTCCCTCAAGTAAGCCTCAGTAAAAGCAGGACATGGAATGTGAAGGACACTTGCCTTTTGACAAAGTGTCTCCTGGATTTGTGGATTCAATTGTTCTCACATTCTTCCCCTCAAACAATAAACCCAACAAGTGGGCTAGAAGTTCTACTTGGTATTGTTAAAAATGTACCTGTGCGGACTAGATAGCAAGTCTCCTCGGAAAAAGCCTCAGCAGGGGTGCCCAACCTTGGCCACTTTAAAGACCCGCAGTCTTCAATTCCCCGAATTCCCCAGCCAGAATAGCTGCTTGGAGAATTCCAGGAGTTGGAAGCCTTAAAATGGCCAAGTTTAGGCACCCCTGTTTTACAAGAGGCTTTCTTTGGAAATATATTTGGCCTTTCCCTTGCTTGCATTTCCTCCTATTATTATTCCTCCATGGCTCTGGCTCCAGTTGTATTGCATTTATAATCAATTCAGCACTGTTGCTCCTTCTCATTTTATTCTTTGGGGTTCACTGTCCCAATTCTTGATTGGGACAGTCTAGATGAATTTAAGTTGACAGATTTAAACCATTTGTGGGGAGTGAAGATGGGAAGGAGAGGAAACCTTTAGAACAGGTCAACTTTATAAAAGGTAATACCAGTTTATATCCTTACTTGTGTATAATATTTTTCCCAGCTTATCTACTATAACCACTTGGACTGATCACAAAATTTCAAAGTAGAATATGACCCATTACACTTATCCTTAAGAACCCAGGATCCTGACATCTTCACGCGAATGGATGAGGTCCAAGGTCTGGATTATTTCCACCTAGAGACATTTGTGACATCTAACAAGGCAGGTCATACCTAGCTTGCTGGTGAACATCCATTTCAATGATCAGGGCAACCTCAACAAACACTTTATTTTTGGTTCTTTATTTCCATTCTCTTATTTTTTATCATACCCTTTGAAGCAACTGGCATGTCCAAATTGCTTTTCTCAATATATTTACCTCAAATGAAGAACTAAACTGCATTTCTTTGTGTAGCTTACAAACCGTCAGCCTTCATTTCAGCTTCCTCCCCTCTAACATTCTACTGTTGTTAGCTGAATCCCCTTCCCCAAAGAACACTCTTAAAAGCTTTAAACCAACTTTGTGACGTTTTTTTTTTATTGATGGGCGACAACTTTATACTCCTAGATATCACTACACTGTGTACACTGAGGAACTCAACATTATAGGAGAGCAGACAGCAAAATTAAACAAAGCAGACTAAAAGAAAATATCAACCTTCATTATTTTGCCCATTTTTGTGTGTTTTAAAATCCCAGGACACAGAAGCATAAATGCAGTTTTGAAATCTCTTAATAGCAATAAAGTTACAATCACCCATCTATATAGACTAACATCTTTAACTCCAAGTATTTTGATCTGCAATGTGTACTTAAGCAGTTTTCCATCACACAATTATTAAAATGAGTATTTTTTTCCCATATCAGAAACCAGCAACTCTGTATATTGTAAATTTTTTTAGAGTATTTCTTTTTTTTTTTAAAGGAGAAACTTTTTTTTCCTTGATAGACATTGGCTCATTTTTATTATTTATCCAAAAAAAAAAAAAAAACCCCTAATGGGAGAGGATGTAGAAGGGCAGGTTTCTTTTTTTTTTAAGTTTTTTTTTTTAAGTAAAGATAAAACATTTTCACAGAAATCTACAAGTTTTGTTGCTGGTGCAAGGCTGTTCCTATTACGCATTTAGAAAGTGGGAATCAATTGCAAATCCCATTTTAATCTCTTAGGACTTAGCGTTAGCGCCAAAAGAAAAAAAAAAGGAAAAGAAAAGAAAAAAAAACAAAGAAAACCCCACAACCTCCGTGTGATTCACAAAACGCGAATCATTTAAGCCCAAAGACTTCATTCTGCTAAGTCAATAAGCGACACCAACTAGGTTGTGTTTGCACACCTCCGGAAGGGAACTTTTCCCCCTTCCTTCTATTCAACAGTTGCAAAAGGGGAGAGAGAAGAGGAGAAGAGAGGGAAGAAGAGGAGAGAGGGGGCCTCTGAAGAGCACTGAAAAAGAAAGGAGAAGGAGGAAGGAGAAGGGAGTTGGTGTTCTAGAAAGCAGATAATCTGGCAAACACAGCAGAAGATTGGAGGTTTCAAAGCAGGTCAACTCGGCGATAGTACAGGAGGTAGGCTGTGCGCTCGGCTGACGGTTTTACCACCTGGTGTTGAGTAATTACTTTGACAGCTTGGTCATCTATGCGCAGCCAGCCATTAAGACCAATCTGAAAGACATCTGTAGTATAGTGTCCACCAGTTGCGCTGTTTCCATGATGATAGACAACTGCCAAGAAATCAAATTAAAAACAAAAAAAAAAACAAACCAATTGTTAATGGGTTAATGGGCAGGCAAAACTGGACCGACAAGTTGCAAAAAGAGCCGGTTTGCTACAGGATTACTGAAAATCAGGGTGATTTCTTGAACATTTAGTGATTTTACAGAGTTGGGGGGAGGATCTTATTATCTCTCTACCCCTTGGAGTGTTTGAGAGATATGATAGCTATTTTCCGTAGCAGCTGTGCAATCACCCAATTTGTGCAACTAAGAAATGATTACGAATTTAAGAAATATCCTCCCTCCCAAACCATAATCCAAGCAACTATATCTCGCAATCCTTCGTTATGCCTCTCTCAACGGATGTTCAAAATTCCAACTGCTAAAGTTACCTAGAACAATTTAATTAGTTTCTTTGATTTACAGAACAGGCTCTAATTAGGATCTCACCATTCTAAACTTTTGCTTGTGCAATTAACGACTTTAAATTCAGGAGAGAAAGAAGCCAAAATGATTTTTTCCCCAAAATTCTTGACCTTAAGAGGTAAGACAACATACCTGCAAAGAGCCGGTAGGTTCTTTGGCCTTTAAAAATTTTACTTTTCACTCCTGGCGACAGAAGCTCTGAAACAACAGATAAGACCATGTGGTGAATTAGCACCCCTGGGAGACTCAAAAAAACCCCCCTTCTAGCTCTTCTTTTTCACATGCAATCAAGCAAGGAACAGGAGGGAATCCAATAAAGTCTCAAGGAGACAGCTGACAGCCTGCTGGCGTTAGCGCCTCTATTCAGCTGTAATGGCCCAAGAAATGCAGGGATTCCTCCAGGAAGTTTTATTTTAATTATTTTGAACTTGACAGGAGGGATTTAATGAGCAAACCCACCTTGACACATTTGCCTCGTAATGGTTCACCAACCTTGGCAACTTTATGACTGGTGGACTTTATGACTCCCAGAATTCCCCAGCCAGCATGAGAGTTGAAATCCACCAGTCATAAAGATGCCACGGTTGGAGGCCTCTACCACATAAAATTAAACTCCAAAAGGGCTTGATTCCAGCCAAAATTTGGACAGGCAAAACATGAAGGATTTATTTCAATGCAGAACAATTTGGCACACGGGATGGTTGTCTCAGGTCTCAAATTGTATGTTTTTGTTTTGGGCACACCTAATTTGTGATGCTTGTGTAGGAGTTACACTTTAGTAATATAAAAGTGACTTGGGAAGCCCATGGAGAGAGTGTTCTCTCACTTTCAGCTAGGATCCCCCTCTCACATCCACACAAACGTTAATAATTTAGAAGGTGAGTAAAGTTTAAAGCCGATTTATAAGGAGGGTAAATACTTAAGATTTACGCTTGTCAAAATGGCACAATTAAAATGTTGCAAGACTTTTATCCTGCCAAGAAAGATTGTCTGAAGCGTGACAACTGTGGAACTTCTGCAAGGAAAATATTTTACGAGAAGCATTTGGAGATAGAGAAGGATGACTGTTAAAAAGCTACACCAAAGTAGTAAATGAAACAGCTGCTCTGTTCACGAAATTCACCTTTACTTATTTCCAGGTCAACAGGATATTCAATATTTTTAATGAGCTTCTGGCACCCGCCTGTTTTTTCGTAGACAAATCGTTTGAGGTGAAGCACGAGGACAGGAGGCAGCTCTTCCAAAGTTACTCTTCGACTAATCTCTACCTGGCAGAGAAAAAGCAGAATTTTAAATGAATCTTCCATTTTCACTAATACAATTGTCAAAATCAACCCAACTGGCAAGCGATACTTTGAAGTGCTACAGTTGCTACACAGATGGATTATAGTCTCTTTGCTTGTAGCCTTTTTGATCTTCATGTTGCTGTATATTGTCCTCAAAGATTGGGATGGAGTACAAATATGGCAAAAGAAACAAGGGAGGTCAGTTTGTCATTTTCATAGAATTAGAAAAAGAAGGAACTTTCCGAAAGGAGAAAGGCAGAGTAGCAAAATATAACTTTCTTCCAAAAAGTACAAGTAAATAGCTCCCTTGAAATTTCATCCAAGACTTGCCAAAAAAGGAAACAAAAAAAGTTTATAGATATGCTGGAACTCAGGTGAGAAATTTTCAAATCGGGACAAAGCAAATTGTTTTCTAGAAATATTACCCAGAAATGGTACTTAAAGCTTGCAATTAGCCTAATTTTCATATAGTCCCTCTTCCTTCCTGGCTCTGGCTAACAATTAATCACTGAGTCAAGCTTAAAGAGATGGCTTCTGTCTTATAGCCAGGAAACTACAAGCTTACTCAGTCCATGTATACTTGTATTGTTTTAAAATGTTAATTTTAATAGTACTATATATTTTGAACTGTAAGCTGCCCAGAGTAATTTACTGAGATGAGCAGCTACAGAAATGTTAAGAAATGCTACAAAGTGCACAACTTAAAGGGCATAACATTCACGGTCATTTTCAGAGGGTTTTTTTTTTTTCAGTGATGGTGGGACTTGCCTGCTCATCTCAGACAGGACACTAACACATAAATCAGACTAGACTAGCACCTTAAAGCGAATATCCTCTTTTCCAGAAACCATAATTGAAACATTGGAGTTTACAAATAAATGAGAAGACTAAAACCACGTACGTTGCAAACCCCAAAAGCGAGCGCCAGGCCAAGCCAAACATAGGTGGTAAATTCAAAGGAGAGGGAGGATTTCTCCCCGTACAAGGAAGCCTCTCAGGCAGCCAGGGAGATGTTCTCCCACCCACCCCCCTCCCACGAGTGTCAGGCATCAAATCCAGACAGCTGTAGATGCCCACACCATCATTTTGCAAGGCAACACATTGTCACTCTTGGTTTTTCCGGGCAAGAGGCCTCTTCCCTCAACTCCTGAAGGCTTAAACAGTGTGGAAATGCCAACTCTTTTCTAGCGTGGGGCACATCACTGTTTGCAAAGGTTTCTTGGGCTTCCTGCATTAAGGCCGTTCTTTGGGGTTTTTTTTTTTAATGATTATGTTAATAGGCCAACCTGCTGCAGTGGAAAAGTACCACGAGGCGTAAAAAGCACTTCTATTAACTGTGCGTTAATTTGGCTAACCGATACAAGAGAACAGCAGCACGCTCAATTTGCTGGTGGCCGCAAAGGGTTTCAGCATCACGTGCACAAAAGCGGGACTTATGACCGTTTTTCACACTTACGATTGCTGCAGCAGCCTCGTGGTCACGTCTGACAAGCCAAGTCCACGGGGAAACCAGGTTCACTTAACAACCGTGTTTCTTAACAACCGTGGCAAGAAAGGTAATGAAAAGGAGCGAAACTCACTTAGCCAATGTCTCGCTTAGTGCAACAGAAAATTTGGCTTCAATTGGGGGTCGTACGTTGAGGACTCTCTGTGTACAATTCCAAGCAGCTTGAGCACATATTTTGCTATCCAGAAAACAACCTACCTCTTGCTTGGTTTTCGTGGTGTAGCCCTGGACAGATTCTCGTGCTACCAAACTCTCCAGGGCATCCTGAACAGTACGTATCCTATCGGATTGGATATCCAACTGCAGAGTGAAGAAGGGCTGCAGAGTTGCAGATTCTTTCGAACTCTGCTGGTAAACCACAGACCTAAAGAAATGAGGAAGAAGAGTTGAGGGGGGGTTCTGAAAAGCTGTTTAATTACTGAACCCTGGAAAGACTGGTAACCACCCAAATCAGGAGATCCAGGCAGTTCAAATGTGGTAACCTTAAGCTCTCCACAAGAACCTGAACTACTAATGGCCAAGGGAGATTAGTGGAAGTTAAGAAGAGAAAGGAATTCAAGGTGTGCTGAACGTAGAGCTCTTGTGGCCGCGCAGGGATTCGTGACTAATGATGTGTTTCACCCCTCCCTCAGGCTCAGCCTGCTCATCTTCTACACTAAATGTATTCATATTTTTCTAAAAAACACGGTGTGATGCACATTAAAAGGAAGATACCCCAAAGCCTTTGAGTAATACAAGCATCACAACTGGTTTTATGGAAAGATGAAGTCAGACTTAATGAGCCTGTTACAGGAAATGGGATGAAAAAAAAATGGGAAGTTTGTCATTTGCTGATTAGCCTTTGAAGACTGTTGCTATCCTGCCTCTCCCTTTCTTTAAGAGGAGCAAAAGAAATTATCTACATTCAGAGATCTCTAATCTTCAACCTATTTCTGATTCATAATCTATCAAAGAGTTCAGTCTCCTCCTGCTGAACATGCTTAAGTTCATGCATTACATACCGAACGTGACACTTCTGAATGAAACCAAGGCAATCCAATTCAATAAAACTCTTGTCCCTTGAATATTCTACACGGCCACCGAAATTTCCCCACAGTGGCATCTTTATTTCCCGGTGAAAAGAAACTCTTTCGTGGTCCATGTTAAGCCCTCATAATAGCACAGCTACTGTTTTTAAGGAGCAACTTGCTCCCTCTGTTCAGTTACATTAGTGTCCTCTTTGTGACACTGTATGAACTGTCGTGTTATTTATTCAGGCAGAATAGGGCTCATTCGCCTTGAATAGCAGGGAAACGGTCGCTGTTTCAAATTAGACTGCGTTCGCCCTTATGAGGGCTCATGTTTTAAATTAGCATTTCAAGAGATGTTTTCACAAAGCACACAGAAGGGGTAATAAAAACCTACACAGCCTGTGGTGGGTAAAGCAGGTGGAAATCACTTCAATGTTTTGTTTTAATTTGATATATTACAAACAAAGCCTAGCCCCCATTTCACAAAACTGGAATCACTGTTTTTGCTTTAGTGAGTGATCAATCTGGAACTAAACCTTAAAAAAAGAAAGAAATAAAGTCACCCCTACCAACCTAGTTCCATGTCTCTCTTTTAAAATATGGAAAATTTGTGGGCTTGCCCTGAAAAGTGTACAAAAGCTGCAACTGGTGTAGACCGAGGCTGTAATTACGGTGCTTGCAGGAGTTCCTTATTCAGACTGTAAGACTCTTAATATTGCTTCTCCTTTCTACTCTCTGCATGAAGAGTGTTTGGGCCTCAAAGGTCTATGGAATCAACTTTGAGTCCTACAAGTTTCTACATGTCCTCTGAGATCATACCAAGCTAGCTCTGATTCATACTGTGATCTAAACTATGGCTGATGGCAAAAGACCGTGACAGATTCTGGAGTTTCCTCCTTGGAGAAGTCAATCTGGAAACTTAATTTTGCTTTTAAGCATTTAGTAAAGATAGTCTTATGTTTTGTGACTTTTACTCTATGTTGTGAGTTTTCTTACAGAAGTTCAATATAACTTTAATTCTGCTATGGATTTTTATTTGAAATGTATTCTAGCTATGAAAAACTCTTTTCAGTATTACAAGATCAAACATATCTGAACCTCCAGAGTATAACTTCCAATTGGAAAAATAGTATTTCCCACAAGTTTTAGGAAGGTGGAGTGAAATCTAAAGAGGCCAAAAATTATGCTAGGAAGAGAAAGATGCTAATTCATCATTTCTGAGAAAGACATGAAAAATGCAGCAATTTCTAAGTTTTTTTCTTAAAAAAGTAAATAATTCCTATCTCCACCACTAGCCTCACAAAAAAACCACGCTTTCCAATATCCTTATAAGAGATCCTATTTCTGTGGTGACCTACTTTGTAGAGTGAGTAGGATGGGTGTGGCAGAAGCAGACAACACATATGTGGAATTAGAACTTTGCGGCTCCCTCATTTGACAAGACATTCTTTAAAAAAAAGAAAACAGGAATCCCCGTTTCATCTTAATTGCTTTGGAAGTAAAAATAGGACACCATGCTTACCCATAAGAACTAGTCAGTTTGAACGTACAAAAGGCACTTTGAAAGTACATAAATCTAGTTTTTCAAATGTCATTTATCGTAAATGGCAGTGGGGAAGCAACGATGCCGTTTCATTCTATTTCGTTTCATCTTTCAACTTGATTTTTCATTTTTATATACTTCTAATTGATGGGCCTCCTTTGCAGTGGTACCCCACCACTCTGGAATGCTCCCCTGCCTAAAATGCTCCCCTCCTAGACAGTTCTGAGTTTCTTGCTGGAGGCCTTTCCTTTTTTGCATGTTGTGTCAGGGTTCCAATGGATGCCCTAATTAATTCATATTGATTGCCTGAGATTTCCCCCATACCTTTACAATCATTTTTAATCGTCTCACACTGCTGTTCTTACTACTGAATTCAGAAATGTCAACATACATCATGCCCTGATATATTGGAAGCAATACAGAACTCTGTTCAGTGGGGATAATAATGACATGGTTAGAATACTATGTACCTTATGTGCCCACCAAATATGTCTGTGATTGGTGTCTGGACAAAATCTGCCTGTCGAGTGACAGAAGATTTGTTTCGTGGGCCGACTTGTTCCCATTCGTCCTCGCTGCCTTCACCTTGGTCTTCCTGCTCGTCCTCTTCGTTTACAAGCTGTGTCTCTGGGCCATTGGAAACTGTTTTTACAGAGGACAAAGAGGGACATGGTCATTCCTGCCCAGGTTTAGCACATAATGAAGGGGACGAATCGTTTTTGTTTTGAAACGGGCTGCAGGGATGACAGAAACTTTCTGTGCAAAACAAAGCGAGGCTTTCTCTAAACAAATCATGGTTTTATCCAAGGGCTGCATTTCGTCAGGGACAAATGATGGGGTGTCATACAGGTGAGACTGAATCAATGGCTGGGGACAGAGACAAAAACACAGTCACATAACTCCAACCTCATCCCAAAGCCACAGAAAAGAGAGAAGATTATTCTTAGCAGAGACTGAGCTGTATTTTGGGAAGCAGGTGAATGCTGAAAAAGGGCTAAGCGTGATTGGAGACTGCACATCTTGAATAGGGTTACACTGCTGGACAAGAACATCATTTAAATCTATTTTAAAAGGTAAGTTTCTTACACCAACTACCATTAAAACTTTATGCCAAGTAGGTGGAGCAATGAGGAATTACAGAAAACGATTTTGCAAAGAGGCTGGAAAAGAAAGGAACCCACCGTGTCTACGATTGGGCAGTGCAGATGCAATACTCAATCTGAATTCCTGTTTTTAGCAATTACTTCATACTAAAGCGGAAAACATTAACCATGATTTACATGGTGGAAGAAAAATAGTGGTGACTCACGATACACACGGTTTACGCAGCAGATATAAAAGAGTTATATGTAAAGAAGACTCATACATGCTAATTGGCTATTTGAAAACGTACTTTCACTATGCGGAGATAGCAATTTCTTCAGAATCAGCATTTCCTCATGTAGGCCATTGAGAATAAATCCTAGGTACTCTTCGGCATCTTCTTGTCTACCCTGCACAAATGATTTCTGTGTTAGGTTACTTACAGTCACTCATTGTTCAACACCAACAGCTGCCTAGATTCGCTCAGGAATTCATCAATGAAGGCAAGGCCATACATCACCTTGCTCAGTCTCCCAAATTCTCTTTTGAAACTGGCAGGGTTTTTTGGCATTCTACTTCCAGAATACATTGCTAAGACAACCCTAACCTTTTCCTCCTCTCAATGCATATGTGTTTAAACCAAGGAGAGGGAGCACCTGGAAGCCATATGCTGCTTCCTCCTTGGACCCTCAAAGAATTAAAACTCTTTCAGATATTTATATTAACGGTAATAAACTGAACAAATTTAGGATCCATTCCATCACTGGATCCTAAATTTTAATATGATAAGGCTTCCATTACAGGGAAATTACAGGTAGTCCTTGACTCACAAGATTTCTTTTTACAGATGGTTCAAATGTTACAATGGCACTGAAAAAAGTGACCTCACATTTATGACTGTTTTGCATCCCCATAATCATGTGACCAAAATTCAGATGCTTGGCAAGTGGTTCATACTTATGACGGTTGCAGTCAAAAAGGGTCACGTGATCCCCTTTTGCGACCTGCTGACAAGCAAAGTCTATGGGGAAGCAACTGTGTTGCTAATTTAACTGCAGTGATTCACTTAACAAGTGTGCAACCAAGTTCATAAAATGGGGTAAAAATTCATTTAACAAATACCTCACTTAGCAACAGAACTGTTGGGCTCAATTGTGGTCGTAAGTCAAGGACCACCTGTATAGCATTTGGGGCTATTGTTTCTGTGTACCAATTGTTGAAGCTTTGGATGTGTAACTATATATAGACCTCTTCAAATCTTGACAGTAATAAACATTGCAATACATAACCCACTTCTTCCCTTCCATGACTGCATTTCAAAGGAACTCCAGTATAGAATCTTTATTTATCAGTTTATGGACTCTCCCTCCTACAGTTTAATTCTAAAATAGTTTTTTTTTTTCTGACAGTAACATAGTTTCAAATTTTATTTATAGTCACAGAAATAAATGAGAAAATGTAACAATAAACACAAACAAGTTTAAAATAAAAGAAGCGGAAAAAAAACCAATAAAGAGAACTTATTTTTCTGAAATATCTAGAAATTGTGGGCAAGAAACATGCACATCATAGAGTGGTGCGATGGCCTAGAGGTGGAGCTCTCGCCTCGCAATCAGGAGGCTGTGAGTTCAATCCTTGGTAGAGGCAGATATTTCTCTCTCGAGAAAACACACTGAGAATGTATCTGCTGTACAAAAACTCTAGAAAGAGCATCGGGCCATTACAACACTCTGCGAGCTCCATTCAGTTGCCCAGACTCCACCACGCAAGGGATTATGGGGTCATTAAGAGATGAGGTGAAACATGCGCATTGTCAGTCATTGATTTGAGTAAACATTAATAAAGCAGTCAATCTTTCAACTTATGTTAATCAACCCTCTTCATTCTAAATTCACAAAGGTTGAAATTAAATCACTGTTTCCTAAAATTGGCAGACAAAGTAGTACCTTGTTTTTGACACAATACTGATTAGGGCTGATGTGTTCTGAATCTTATCAGCAACTAAAACATTATTCCTGTAACCGTTTCTTTCAGTCTGATACTACCTGGATATTCTAGACACAGGTGGATAATAAAACAAGACACATTAAAACACAATTCAAATTCTGGTCCTGTAGCATTACTTACGTGGGGAATCCTCACCTTTTCTGACAGGCTGGACTTGATAACGGTCAACAATCTATAAATGTACGTGGGTTCAAAGGCAGCTCCAGGTCTGATGTCTCGTGCAATTTTATCACTTAAAGCTGCAATCAAAGATTAGGGAAAGTTTTTAACTTTCAGCTGCTTGAGTATAAGATGACACAAACACACCGATACATCTCCAGTCAATCCATTGTTATTAAACGCTTTACTAAATGAGTACTGTGGTGTGTTACCTAAAGTCTTGATGGTTATCTAAAGTCATAAACATCAAGAGAACAATTATGAATCTGTGAAAAACAAGGAAGGCTAACTTCTTTGAATATTATTGCTACCATATTATAGCGGCATTCTACAAAACTTCCATGTTGGTAATGCCTATACCAAAGAGCTGGGTAGAAAATATGAAACAGATCATTATGGAACTACAAATATCAATATTTAAAATATTGATTTTGTTAGTTTTGCTGGAATCACAGTTTCTTAATCCATATTTTCATTGACAGCTGCCTTTTTTAGCAGAAAGGCAGAAGACTATCAATTCAGCAGAACAACCGATATAAGAATGTAACACACAGCACGTTCAACAGGCTAACTTCCACTCAGTTTTGCAATGTATACAAAGAATATTAAAAATACGGAAGAAACAGTTTTTCATACTTTCTTTGCAAATAAGACTGGATTTGTGCTGCTCTTGTGTTATCCAAGGCACCTTTCTTGGTGCAAGCTAGTTCAGATCAATGGTTACATTCTCCAAAGATTCCCTCCTTCCCTTTTTATAATAAGTTAGATAGAAGCTGGTATTTTATTACCTACCTTGTTTTGCCTTAGGAGGGACTGGCATGTTTGTAAACTCGTTCATTAGGCGGACACTAAACAGAAAAGAAACCTGATGTCAGAAACAGTAAGTCCGACTCTTTCTATAGAGACACCCGTATAACAATCCAACGATGTGTGAAAAAGGATAGGATCAAATATTCTTATAACATTCGGTGTCTGCCTGCTTCATTAAAATCTCAATTCCGAATGCCATTCTGTATGTATTTTATACCTTTTCCTCAGGCAAGGAAATTAAAAGCCTTATATTTTCTTTCCCAGAATATGGCCAGTATTTTATATTTCCCCATGATAGTTGGGCAACATTATTATGGGAACATACTGTTTCTTTCTTCTCCCATCAAAATTAGAATATTGCAAAATCACAAAAAGGAAAAAGACAAATAAGATGAGACTTTTTACAGTTGCATGTGAAGATCACAATGATTGTAGTAACCATTAAGTACCTGCTTCCAACTTTAAAACGTTCCAGTTTTTTAAAAAGATATCAATTTATAACCCTCCAACAACAACCGATGGGATATACGTACAAGCTGTCTATCATTGGCGTGGAAGTACATGGCCTCTGTGTTTTAGAAAACATCGGAATGGACTTCATCAGATGATACATAGGAGGGCAAGCTACCAAAGCCTGCAGTGTCTAGAGAATTGCATTAAGGAGCCATAAAAACAAATAGCTAGATGCATTTTACGCAAACATTGGACAGCCTTTGGAATAAAATACACATTATTTTTATAGTGCAAGAGACCCACTGAACAGATATTATAACAGCTACTGGCTAATGCCTACTTGTAATAAAATCCATTCATCCTTAGTACTTCAGAAACACAAAGTATTAACAAACGTGGTTGACATATTTTCAAGGTAAGGATACAGCATTGATATAACACCAGTTTCCTTTATTGATCAGCCCTCGTGGTTGCAAGGATACTGGTTTATGTATTAGCTTTACATTTTCCAGTAATTCTGTCAGACGAAAAACAAATTCAAAGGCATCAATAGAAGCCTGCCTACTAAACACAGCTCGAAGCTATCACAAATCAAGTGGGGAAAATGAAAAACAGAATTTCAGCATCCCCTTGTGGTCAAAAAAAGCAATTTATCACAGTGGGGTTTTTTTGCCTACTAAGGCACTGCTTCATCACAAAATTCACTGGTATGGAATTACAAATAAGGGAAACGGTATCATCCATATAAAATGAAACTTCACCAGCAGCTGCTCATCAGAACATGCAAGCATAACTGTTTTATCATTTATCATGTTTATTCTAAATATTCCCATTAGAACTGATTTAAGGGTGCTTGGAAGAAAAGGATTAGATATGTATTTCTTTCTAATTACATACTTGTTCAGAAATATGAAAAACATTATTTCCCAGCTAATACAATAATAACCATTAAGCAAATTCAAGGAGAGTTGAAGACCACTGTATCACAAATGTATTGATCCGATCCAATATTCAGTCTTGTTCTGAAATGCTTGACTGAAGCTACACTAGAAATTAAGGAAGTCTAAGCAAGATCCTTACTGACCTCAATGCTTCTCTAACCAGCGCTACAGTTAAGAGTCCCAATAATACATATTTAACAAAATCAAGACTTACTATATGCAAGTAATTTTCATTATACACATAATCCCTGGAGACTAGCAGGAAACAAACCTAACGGTATTATTTTTAAAATGCTATATTCTATATTTTTTTGGATTATCCAATTAGTATATCACTGCTAGGTTCTTACTATATAAAGAATATGCAATTAAAATTGGCCAAATGGGCAGTTAAATTTAAAACAGGAGAATATGTTGCAGACAAGTGTGCCATCACCGACGTTGTATGAATTTACTTTTGGATGTTCTACTCAAAATAAAGAAAATCAGCCTAAGAACAAAATATGATTAAGTACTATTATTTTTATGGATCTGAAGCAGAGATGATTTTATTTTTCCCAGTATGAAATGGAAATCAAGCTTAGGACAAATACATGTTAGGCAATTCAGTTAACACTGGCAAATCCATACTTTATGGTTCAGATTCTATTGTTTTCTGCACCGGGCATGGTTAACTTGTTCAAGTAGATTGTCCAGGGTGATAGAATTGTTTTATTGTACTTTGGTTACCAATCTTACTTTATGAAGACTTGGAAACTACAGGTAGCCTTGACTGACCATCACAATTCTACCTGGAATTTTGGCTAAGTCATGGCTGTTAAAGCAAGATTCCTACAGGACTGCCTTGCTCAACAACTACAGCCCGTTGGAGTCCTTGAGCGACCATGCATGTCATTAAGCAAATGCACTGGGTGGCTTCAGGGTGTGGGTGAGTCCTTGCGAAGTCTGACGCCCACCAGGATGTGGAAATCTGTCACAAGTCATGAAACCTTGCCCAACTAGATGGGCCTCCTCCCTTTCCCCCCTCCTACTCCCAAGAGGCCTGGGTCTTCTCCCTGCCCCAACAAGACTGGATCGAGTCCGTGGACTGGTTGGCTGGGAATTCTGAACCGCAATTCTGTCCGATCTGGAAGATGCCACCTCTAGGTGGAATAAGCGGTATATAATTTTAATAAATAAATGTCAGATTTGGAAAAGCTAAGCCAATGCCTTCGGATTGCCTTTACTCCCTTGACTGAAGGGAAGAGGAAATTAAAGACCAGTAGGATCTACTACCATTGATTCATAATATGTTAATTGGGTCAGGCAAGCTTTTAGCATGGTTTTACACAAATGGAACCTAGTTTGATTTTCCAACTCAAGTGTTTTATGGTTGTCCATTACCAAATGGTTCAATCAGTTTTCTTAAGGGGGCCAGAGAGATTTGAGCAAGTTCTGTTCAACCAATTTGTCCAACAGAGGTCAGTCCTTCAGAACAGAAAAGGGGCTAGATTTCAATCAGGAGAGTGGGTGGAGAGGATGGGAATTTTAAAGGTCTGACATCAGGATTCGAAGGAAGTTATTATACCTATAGTGTACTTATTTAGACAATACTAAAAACCTAACAAATGTAGCATCACAGAAACAATTGCACGCCACCCTCATTTAGGAACTACGATTGAGGGTAGAAAACTGTTGCTTGACAGAAAATCATTTGAACACAAGGGACATATGGCAGCAAATCACTGCATTAGTTGAGACATTACACGACTGCAATTTGCAATTTTACTTCCGCATTCTCCACTAATCCCTACTTGTAAAAAGATTGTAGAGCACGTGAATGGTGATCATGGGACTGTGGGACAATGCAAAAATAAATGTGAGGCCTGGATGCAAATCTGGATTATTATTTTTTTATACTACTGTAACTTCGAATGGTTGCTAAATGAGACAAGCAGTAAGTGAGCACTACCCTGTAATGGTGTTTTAGTATGCCAATGGAGATTCTCAGTCATCTAGGTCACTACTGTCCCAAAAGTGCTTTTTTTTCAAAAGGCAACTGGACCAAGTTTTTTCCCCTGAAGATACTTTGCTTCTCAATTCACAAAGCTTCTTAGGAATGGTGCGGTGGCCTGGAGGCGGAGCTCTCACCTCACAAAAAGGAGGCTCTGAGTTTGATCCTAGGTAGAGGCACATATTTCTCTCTCTGGGCACAATGAGAATATATCTACTGAACAAAACTCCACATTGGCGACAGGAAGGGCATCAGGCCATTAAACCACTCTGCGAGCTACATTCAGTTGCCCAGACTTCACCCCGCAAGCGATAATGGGGCCATTAAAAGATGATGATTCATGAAGCTTCTTCATTCCAGTTCTTCCATTCCCCACCATTCTACCATGAGAACTGAAGAAGCTTTGTGGGTATCTTCCAGGAAAAATATCTTCCAGGAAAAAACTTTAAAAGTCCAGTTGCCTTTTTGAAGAAGAAAAAAAAAGCACCTTTGGGATTTTTAAAAAAATACTTGCTTGTTCAACCCAATACCGTGTCCTCTCGCCACACAGTTTTCCTCCTATTTTAACCTCTCGCTTATCTTTGGCTCAACCCTGAGCGAGTGATACCTGCAATCTTTATGGCTACGGGATCTTCAGAAACTGGAACAGGCCCCTCTTTGACGTCAACCTGTTTCTCAGGGACCACGGGAGATACGGCAGGAGGGACATACTTAGTCTCCACATAAGCCATAGGCGTGGAAACAGAGGGCTTTGAGTTGTGAAACAGACTTGCCCATGATTTTGCGGGCTGATTAACCACCATTGAGCCTGGAACTGGGGTGACCGCCTCGGTCGAAGGGGAGGCCTCCTCCAGCTTAGCTTGGTCTGAGTCAGTGTTTTCCGCAGTCTGCAAGTCCACCCCATTGGTAGTTGTGCCCTCGCTAGAGCATTCAAGTGTTTGCCCATTAGTAACGCCAAGATTTTCAGTAGTTTCAGCACAAGGCTGCACGACAGCTGTCCTTAACGGGCTGTCTCTCTCCTGGTCAGAGGAGACGCAAGACTGTTCCAAATTAGTAACACTGCATACTTCTGGCTGCCCTGCAGTTCTGGTAGTATCTAGAGCGCTAGAAACCAAATCCTCCGATACAGCTTCACTACTGAAGTCCACGGAATTGTCAGGGCTGTTACAAGTCCTTGGCACATCACCTGCAAAGTCTACATCGTCTATGCTGATGCTATTAAGTCTGGGCGAACTGGCGTGCCCGTTGATCAAAGCCTCAGCAGGAACACCGTCGCTCACATCTTCCAAATAACTGTAATATCCGGGGGGCCTTTTCTTTTTCTTTTTGCGTTCCCGCTGTCCAAGGCTCCCAGAGAAACTGTCGCTTTCAGCATTAGAACCATTATCCAAAGCAAGGGAAGCGTCACTGAACTGGCAGTCAATGGAGTTGTGGTTGGTTTCACCAAGGACATCGCTGGGGGTCTTGGGGGTCGGTGCACAACCAAGAATGAATTCCGGTGCCTGAGGATTCAGGGTACTTGAAATACTGTAGTCGCTGTTGTTTAGCACAGATGAACCTGCCTCTATCACTTCGTTAACACCAAATTCAATTCTCTGATATTCCTCTCCTAGGAGAGAGGAAAACATGTTACAATACACAGCAATAAAGGAAGATGTGGAAAAATGAATACGGCAGGAAAGAAAAGCTTAGATTTCATGTCTTCAAAAAAGCTGAGTGAATGCAAATCATTAGCTCAAATCAGATCTTTAGAAAATCGCAGTAAAAGTAAGCATAATTTAGTGTTAATTATCAGTTACTTCCTTAATGATTTAATATAAATATCTTAACTGGGATGATACACACACACACACACACACACACACACACACACACAGTGTGTGTGCATGAGACAGGGAAAGGGGAGGCAGGAGAGTGCACTTTGGAGTAACTGCACAGGACTGCTCCTGTGTGAATTCCGCCCAGTGAAAAATTCACTATAAGCAAAATATATTACTCCTAATATAACTAAGAACACAATCTAACATTATTTTTGTTTACTTCCTATGGTAAAAAGTTTAAATATTTTTCTTTCAAATAATATCCCTTCTCCCTCTCAACAGCAATCAATAATTACATAAAAAGCCACTTCCATTTTTCCCAATTTCAAAGATGGGTTTCATAACAAGAAGAATCCAGCTAGTCATTTTAAGAGTTGGGAGTTCCATATAAGGAACAATCATCATAGACACCAAAAAGGGCTCAAGATACCTAGTCGATTTGAAATAAAAATATTCAAAGGATCAGTGAGAAGGCAGGATAAACTATTAGTTAAACATACTATAAAATAGGAATATTTCTGGTAATTGGGTTAGTAAGCTTAAGATTGAAAGTAATCCAAATCCCCAAAGCTGAACTCAAGTAACGAACCTGCAATACACTGGACTTCAAAAGGGTTGGGAAAACAGTGGTGAAGAAGGAATGGCTTCTTACCATCATGGAGCTCTCCTGTGGACTTAAGACCACATGAAATGGTGTCATTGTAGGGAGGCAGCTGCATAGAAATAAATGAAGAATTAGAGGGAAATTATTTTAACACCAGCAAGTTATTGGTTTATTAAATGATACAAAGCATTTCAAATCTAAAACATGGTTAAGATAGCAGACAACCATGTTACATTCTATCCTCATCTCTTTCCCCTTGAATGTTATGTGCTCCTTCTTCTATACAATAGGAAACATAGGGGTTTTTTTCCTGAATTATTTGAAGTACATACAGTGCTTTGTTACTGAGACTGTTAAAAGAAATTTACAATCTGATTTATCAGAAGAAAATTATGTTTAGTAGACAAAACAAACTTGTAAGACTTAAACTGAAGCAAGCTACAGTGGCAGTGCTTAGGAGTTATTGCTCTTTGTAAGAACTAGAACTTTTTTCACTTTTAAAATTTTTAAATTTGTTCTTACCTCAACGGAGCAACGGGAAGTCACAAAAAACTGATTAAATTCATCAGGGCTGAATTCCCCAAAGATATACTGAAAAATAAAACACAAAGTAAATAATTTATGAATTTCAACAGACTCTTGACATGCTGTGGCTCTTCAGCACAGGGTACCATTAAAACCTTGTCTTTTGTTAAAAATGACCTTACCGTCAGCAAGTTCTTTCACCAGAAAATTAAGAGGATCTTAAGCTGAAAACCACCCAGTTCTGTGTCCAAAATCGTAACAGGTAACTCAACTTACAATCGTAATATTTTAGATTCTGGAAAACCGGGCTGTACCTACAGTCTTAAAACCAGTACTGAAGTCAGCTGGGGCAGTGGGTAGCTTAGCTGGGGCTATTTCCCAGGGCATACATACCAAGCAGTCCCAGAACCTTGTGGATCTGGGGCTGCTTGGTTTGAGGGCAGTGTGGTGGGGGGGCAAAAGGGGAGGGGGGGGGGGGGGGGGGGGGGGGGGGGGGGAGATAGGCAGTGGGGATAGGGGGAATTGGAGACAGCCCCTTATGTAATTGAGGCTCAGGGCTGAGAGGGACCAAATCTGGAATAGTTCAGCTTGAGATGGGTCTTCAGCTAATGGCTGGTAAAATTTGCTTAATGACAGTAATAGGGACTGTTGTCCCTATGTAATGCAGCCACGTGGTGTGCCAATTTACAACTGCATCACTTAATGACTAAAATTCTGGTCCTAACTGGGGACGCAAGTCGAGGATTACCTCTGCTAAAGTAAAACTGGTCTGGAAATCTACTTAAAGCATTTGTTAATCCATTAAGGACTATCTAAGCAGCTGGTAGGCATCAGCTACGCAACAACTCAAAGCAATCTGACAACTTAAGCATGCCGAAAGTCACTCTCATATTTCAATGAATTTTCAACAGCGCTAATCAAACTAATTTCAAGTGATACTATACTCTGGCAACATTTCAAATTACAGCAACTAGAACAACTTGCTGAACTGTAACCTGAAATGTATGCGTTAGATGAAGTTATGCAACACAACCAACATTTAAAATGCTGTTTTAACAACTTATTCCTATATATACACATTCCTCTTAAAGGCTTAAATGTTTAATTTACCACTTTGCTTGAGTGATGCCTCAAAAAACAAACTGATTATCTCTCTCCCCCACACAATCATCTTATTTTATATTTATGGTGTAACATTCATCCTTGCACAATTATTCCTTCACAACGAGACAAAGCAGGAAACCCATCTTTCCAACAGTTCAAATCATTTATCTTTTGCTGAGCTGCTTGAGAATGGGCTCCTTGTTATTCAATCACAAAGACATCACACAAAACCCACAACAAGGTCATGAAAACATGGAGAAATAGCTCGGCAAACTTCATTTAAATAGCCTGTGCAGGTAGCCCTCCACCACAATAGGGATCGGGCAGTGTGATCATTAAGTGAGGTATCATGTGACTGCACTGATTTTGCTACCTTTCCTGCCAGTCATTAAGCAAATGACCATCAGGTAAACATGATTTACAATCTCCTGCTAGCTTCCCCACTGACTTTGCTTGTCAGAAGCTGACAGGGAAAGTCACAGACCGGGATCACGTAACTGCAGGATGCTGCAACTGTCATAAAATGTGCAAATGGTTGCCAAACACTCGAATTATGATTATTTGATTACAGGGATGCTGCAACAGTCACGCAAGAACCAATCATAAGTCATTTTTTGTGCTAACATAACTGAATAATCACTAAGTGGTTGTTAAGCAAGGAATACCTGTTGTAATGTCAGATATACTGAAAGTGTTACCTTATAAAGCTACACACTATTATGTTAACATCCCGTGCCTTCTTCTCTGTCTATTTTACGTGCGCAGCAGAATGTAGTAAAATCCTGACATGACAAATTGACTGCACCACTCTACATGCCACCTCTATTACTGTATAGTAATTCCAGGACTGAAAAAGAATCCCTTTTCTGTGGTGCTTAGACGTTATCTGGAGAGTTTACAGCATGAGTTTTACTTTCAATACACTACTACAATAGACGACTTTTCTGAACGATCCTATTTACCATTCCTTCATTCCAGCCTATGTCAGCTACTTACATCAGTGTTAACTTATTGTAATAAACTAATTTATGTCCTTTGCTATGTCTCCCAGTAAGTTTTTATACACATCTCTGCTGGACAGGCAGCAATCATGAAAATATACTAAACTTTTGTTCTGGCTTTGGAAAACTGTAATGCTGTAGTATGACTCACATTTTGCAACTATGTGTAATTCATACCTTCCAATTACAACAAAAGGTTTTGCCTGTGGAAAAGGGGAAAATCCACTGACATTCTCCTATCAGGCTCTTCAAATAAGTCATCTAGGAAGCTACTTGAATCACTACCTGAGTGCATCCATCCTATAAGAACTTTTTTTTTTTAAAGCCTTTTGTTCCAGCAATGACAATCCAAACAGGATGGTCGGAGGATGGAAAGACAAAGACAAGGAGTGGGAGGAATTTAGTTCTTGAATGAAACTGTACTCCAGGCAGATAGTATCTACAAGATTGCACTAATGTCTTCCAAAACCTGCAAATCCTGCTGGAGAAGTGGCAACGAATGATGGGAGGGTTGGTGTCGGCTGTTAAACAAGAAGTCTAAATATTTGTGGCCTATTTTATCTGACAGTTGCCTAAGGACAGTACTGCATGTTTAGTGTTTTCTGGGGAATAATAAAAGACATCCTACAAAATACTTCTGAGCTAAAATAATCTCCAGCCAAAATAACCCATTTAAAATTGGGTGTCATGTATCAAACTACACTAAGGCAAAAGCCGAGACCCAATTATTTTGAAACTGGCATTCATTGAAACTTTTGGTTTAACCCAATGGTCACCCTTTATGATGTAGACAATGGATTTGGATTCTGACAATTGATACTGTCACATGTTATTCAGTTTCTCCAATCATTCCCCCCCTTGATCAGTCCAGGCCATCTTCAACTTAATCAGATAACAAGCAATTAAAGCCTCTTATCAACTCACCAATGAAACAGGAGTACCTGATGTACATTTAACAACCTCTCTGCCTTCACCTTGCACAAACACACATCACAATTTATTAAGTACAAGGTGGAATGAGAAAATCTCTTTCCAAGGCCTAAATAAACTGCTTCAGAGAAAGGAATACAATGACTTTAATTACATTAGTCCACCCATCCATAATGGGGAATGGGGAGATGACACTGTCAGAGGAAAGCACTTTTACTGCTAGTTGTACATTAAATATTTAGAACAAATTCCCATCGCCACATGCTGTTGAAACTGAGAACAATGGTACTTGTCAAAGGGTGCCTTAACTGTTGCATTTATGATTTAAACAATGTTGAAAGAATTTTTGTTTTAGTCTCTTGCGCAGCTATCCAGTTCCACAACTGACACAAAATTACAGAAAGTTTTTCTTTTGAGGAATACAAATTATGCAAAAGGAAATGAAAACATTCTGGTTCTAATTACAGAAGTGTTTGAAAACTGAGAAAATTTCTCGTGCCGTGAAACATCGCTGCTTTTTAAATGCTGAGCGCTACACTAAACGGTCATATATAAAACATTATATACAGCCATATATCAACTATTTCAACTGGACAGGAAAAAACTGCATGTCCAGCAATCCAGGTCTTTCAAACTGACCCTCTACTTTGCTGAAACAGCATTAAAATGACAAATGATTATAATCCAGTGGCTCAGAGCCAGAAAGTTCTAAATGCAACGATCTGTAAAAAGAAAAAGAAAACCCTGACAACAATAAGCAAAAAGTAGTATTATAGTAAGCTGAAACTTAGATGTATGGATTAGCTATAGAAGCTCACAACAGATAATTTTGCAGGAAGCATGTTCCATTAATGCGTATTTGATAATGCTAATTCTAAAGTAAGGCTGGAACCAGGGAAAATCGTCAAACTTATCTAGAGGAATCATAGAAAGCCAACATGATTCCACATAGTTTTTATTTTTACATGATGCTTAAGTCAGAATGTTTAGTCATGGCTTGTTAAACCAGCCATGGTGATTTGAGACATGCACCATACCTTGACATACTACAGGTAGTCCTCGATTTACGACAATTGAGACCAAAATTTATCGTTTCTAAGTGAGAAATTTGTTAAATGAGTTTTACCCCATTTTATGTCCTTTCTCGCCACATTTAAGTGAATCACTGCAGTTCTTAAATCAGTACAGCTGTTAAGTGAATCTGGTTTTCCCATTGGTTTTGCTTGTCAGAAGGTCGCAAAAAGGGACCATGTGACCCCGGGACACTGAGACCATCATAAATGAGAGTCAGTTGTCAGGCATCCAAATGTAAATCACATGAACCATGGGGATGCTACAAGGGTCATAAGTGTGAAAGATGGCCCTAAGTCACTTTTTCCAGTGCTATTGCAACTTTGAATGGTCACTAAATGTACTGCTGTTAGTCAAGGCCTATCTGTACATGGGTTTCTGTCATCGTAAGCCTATAGTACAGTACAGCTTAGCACTGAGGTTGACAACATTGCCTAGACATACCGGAGTAACTGCTTATTTCCAAAAAAGATATACTGACTCTATCCCAAATTGCAGAAATCACATTTGAAATCTTGCAAAGCTGCAGCATTTTGTGAGAGCTCAGCCATTTTTTAAAATGTACAGCGAGACTGTCACAGAACGAAGCCCGGGGCGGAAAGAATTTTGGCCGAACATTACATGAGAAACAACCTTTTTTTATGGTTGCATTCTAAATCAAAATGTTTCTCTGTAGATTGAGATCTACATAAAAAAACATATTGCAAAAACATTTAACTCACCACAATTCCAATTTCAAGAAAGTAAATTCCAAGCAAATTATATTCTAGACATTCTATATAAACAGCCTGCAAAAAAAACCATGACTGGACTGCAGATAGCACAGATTGTAATAAGAATATTTTCATTAAAACAGTTTAGTACTTTGTTTTTATTAAAATAATTATGTTATTACTATTTTTTGCGTGCCTTCAACTAAGTCTTGACTTTTAGAGACTACTAGGACAAGTTCATGCAGTTTTCTTGGTAGGGTTTCGCAAGTCATTTGTCATTGCCTATTTCCTAGGTTTGAGAGACAGTGGCTATCCCAGTTGGATTCATATCTAAGACAGGACTGGAACTCACAGCCTCCAAGATTCTTTTCTAATGCCTTAATCACTACATCAAACTGATTCTCAATCTTGTTTAATAATTCTATTTTTTAAAAAAAACTTGATGTGCTATTTAATTATTATCAAGGTGGAATAAGAAGGTTAACATGTAATACAAGAGAACTGCCAGAAGCTTCAAGTTCAGGCATATCTTAATGTGCAGAAATTTTAAAATCCAGACTGTTAGAGATTTATAATAGCAAAATGAGAGAACCCTACAGATATAATTTAGTTAAAATAGTATAGGAATTGAAGTTAATTTTAGCATACTTAATTTTTCTCACTTGAATAAAATGTATACATATAATATATATATGCATATGCACAAATATTCATGCCATGGGTTTAAGTGATTTTAAGGCAGGTATCTGATCATATTCCAACAGCATTTGAAAATATGCTTGTAGTCCAGTACACATAATCAAATAACTAGGACAGGAAAGGCATCACAAGCGTTACTACAAATAATGCAGCACCTATTAAAAGCTAATTTTCATAATAAAATATAGTAAACAGTAATTTACAAACTGCTCATTTTCAGATTTAAAACTCCACCCTCACTATGACTGACAAGAACAACTAAAAGTTAAAAAAGAAAAGTTCTGGAGAATGTCTTGCTCTTAATATTTTCTTATACTAGAGTAAGTGGTATCCTTGCTTCTTAAAGAAAATGTTGCAACTATCCATATATTCATGCAAACTAAGCATTTTTTTCACTTTCTAGTATAATAGTAATGCCTTTAAACTTTCAAAAAGCAAAAAAAAAATCACACAGTTTCATTGGTTATTCCTTAAATGCTAAAATATGACCATTTTTTCCCCAAACTACTTCCATATATTAGAACCAGAAGTTAAAAATCGTAATGACACCTAAAACTGTAACCCTATGAAATGGACCAGACTGTGTTTTCCAAGGCTATATAGTGAACTTTATTACTGAAAAGTACTATGAACTTTGCCTTCTCCTATTAAAATCTAACACTTTAACCAATGCACAAAATTGGGTTGGTATTGAAAAACCACTTTTACGATTATTTTGATTTAAAAGCTCACAACCTGGAAATCTTCCACTGGACAAGTTAAATGCACCTTAATTTTAAAGAAGTCCATTAAAAAAAAAACACCTTTCAATATACCTTTTTTCTATTCTTTTTAAAGATTCATTTACACTGAAAATAGGAAAGTTAACAATACTTTCTCTTACTCACAACAATAGCACAAGTAGAAGATCGCCTGAGTTTCATGATGAAACTTACAATCGCTACTGAAACATATTTAACTGAATGAGGATCTAATCAATGGTGTAGTATTGTCTTCCTTTTGGCTTAAAGATTAGAGAAGCAAACCATTCGAAGCTCCTGCAAATGGTATGTCAAAATTTATTATTGCCTCATTTACAATCCAGAACAACACATGGTAGATATAAGCACAGATTCCTGGCCACATAGAAGCAATATATGAAGTTCGGGCTTTATTGCTATTTCAATTACAACACCAAAAAGGAAATTTAAGTACAGGATATATGGGATTTGTGTATACAAATATAGACATCAACTAATTAGATCAATTCAGCAAGTGACACCAAGAAAATGCAGTATCTATATAGATCGGCAAGAGCTATGTGTAATTGCATGTGTCCAAGAGTCAGACAGATTGCCTTTCAAGAAGTCATTCAACTTTGGCTTCTTATGCAAAAACTGGTTAGCTACTGAAGGAACAAAACCTAAAGACAAAGTATGCAACCTATGTTGAAATAATAAATAATAAATCAAGCAGAAACCATGAGAATATAACTTCAAAGTATCTGCACTCCTTTCTGGTTTTTAAATACAGTACATTGATGTAGCACTTTATTTAAAAAAAAAAACTTTGATGACATCAACAAAGTAACAAAGTTACTGAAAGTTTTAGTCCAAAGTGAAATGGCCAGCTAATATTCTATAATGTATTGCTTAAATATGCACATACAAATAAATATAAAAACTCTGTTTGCTAAACTGAGAAGACAGAATTCATTACAACTATGTATTTCCTGACTATTATAAATAGGAATGTAACCAAGTTGCTTTTTGGAGTATGCTTTACATTTCATCCTTCAAGTAAAAATGCCATGTAAAAACCAAAAGGAAATGAGGAGGTTTCATGACACCCAAGTCAAAGATGTAAATCCCCTCTTCACTACCTAAACAGCATATGATCACTTTAAAATACAGCATTCCAGAAACTTTTCTGGCTGCATTCCTAACAGCATGTTTGAAAACCTACAACTGTGAGCAGAGAAAACAAGTATCTAAAAGCCAGAGAATGAAGGAAGCCTCCTTCTCCCAATGTTTAGTTTTCCCAAGCAGAACTAAAAAGTTCTGCTCAATAAAAAGGGAAGATGCCAAAAATCTGTCTTATCTCTATTCATACCCAAAAGTTATTGTTCTCCTCTTTGCCCTTAATCCGCTGCTACAAAAATCCATAACTTTATTACCAGCTCTTCTCCGAAAACCAAAGCTATTCCTCATCCTTTCCTCATATATACGCATATATATGTGCATATAGGCAAGTACTGGATTAGTGTGTGATTGTGTGTATAGACATACATTATGCATGTACGTGTGCATTTAGACAAGTATTGGATTAGAGTTGAGTGTGGTTGTGCATACATAAAATAACGCATGTATGTATGCATGTATGCGTGTATATAAGCAAATACTGGATTACAGTTGAGTGTGGTTGTGTATATGCATACATATAATACATGTCTGTATGTATGCATGTTATGCTTAGGTATTGGATTAGTGCGTGTATTACACACCCAGACATACATATGCATGTGTATAGGTGAATACTGAATTGTGTGTATGGGCCTGTGTATATATGTACGTACCCACACACACAAAACACCTACCTCCCCCAACTCCAACCCAATCCTCCCCCTTACCTGGACTTTCAACTCAACGCAGCCCAACCAAGGAGAACGGGGCCTCCTTTTCCTCCCACTCCCCACTCAAGACAAAGGGCAGCCCACCCATTCCCCGGCGAGGGAAATCTCCCCCCCACCCACCTCGGGTGCCGCGTCCCGAAGCCTCAACCCGCGCCCAGTCCTGGAAGGAAGACGCCCCTGGCCCTGCCCCAAACGCCCCGGGCGAAAGAGATGGGAAGCGGTGGAGAGCCGAGCCAGGCCGCCCGGCTGGAGCCTTGCAGGGAAAGCCCCTCCACGAGGCCGGGCGGCTGAGCCTCCCGTGGGGCCTTCGCCCGCCGTCCCTCTCCTCCATTGACCGCCATGCGGCCAGCGGGCCCGCCTCGCCCTGGCCCTGCAGCCAACGGCCGCCCCACGGGAGGGCTCCGTGGGGGAAGGGGAGGCCCGCTTCTGACCGCTCCTCGGCCCAGCACCGCAGAGCCCATCAGCCCCGACCCTTTCCCCCGCCCAAGAGCGTCACCGGGCCTTTGAAAGGCTCCGCGAGGCTGCAGGCGCGAGTCAGGCCCGGCCCAGCAGCGTGTTCCCGCCCCGTCGGGAGGGCCTCTCGGCGGTTTTACCTGAGCGCCGTGGACCGCCATGGCGCCCCGGCCCCTCGCTGAGGGAGAAGGCGGCTGCGGCGGCGAGGCTCAGCCGTCTCCCTCAGCGCCTCACGCGGCGGGCGCCGCCGCCATCTTCTCGCTCGCTGCTGGCAAAGGCGCACGGCCGCCACCACACACGGCGGGCGGGCGGGCGGGCGGACGGGCGGGCAGGGGAGGGGCGGCCGCGGCGCCTGCGCACTAGCCGCCCGCGCGCTCTACGACACGCGCTTTGCGCTCAGACAGGCGGGCTCGCCGGCTCTGGGTGGGCCACTCCCCCCCTCCCCGCCGCCGCTCTGCGCATGAGCCTTCCAACAGATGAGGCCGGGAAGGGAGGCCAACGGCTGGCTGCGCAGGCGCGCGGTGAAGCGTCGGGGCGGTCCGATTTGAGGGAGGACGGAGAGTGAGGCGTCTTGCGCAAGCCTGGTTCGCCTCAGGAGGCGTTTCCTATAGCGTCAGTCATTGATCGGTGAGGGGCCCCGGTTTGGGCATCGTGGTGGGAGTTCTTATCTGACGATGCCCTGGCAGAGGGTTGACTTGATTCGTTACGGAAATGAACGTATGAATGAATGCGAAGGAAAGGATTGGCACGCGTCTCCTCAGAGTGGTGGGGAACGGGTGTCCCTATAACAAGAAAGGGGTGGGGGAAACGACGGAGACATTTGCGCACGCGCATTTCGGCCATCGCGAGGGAGGAGAGCCGTCTGCGCATGAACGCTTATTTGAATACATTTTTGTGCTTGCCCCGGAGTGGAGAGAGGTGTGGCTCCTTGCACATGCGCGACTGGGACATTGGCAGTGCGCAGGCGCCGGGCTTTACCCGGAGCACGTGTTGGCTGGAGCGATCTTCACCACCAGGGAAAGGGGTGTTGTCGGAATTGGCCACCTGAATGGAGAGGTTGGCTACTTTTTTTAAAAAAAAAAAACCAATTTTGTAGCTAAAGGTTAAAATGAGTGGTCGCTGGTGCCAAGTATGGTTGTTTTTCTGCAGACATTACCCAACTAGGTTACATCATCAGTGCAACTAAGGAGTGAGCTTTGCTTTGGAATTATTTAAATTATCATACAACATGGCATTACTTTCCTGCAATGTTTTATCTTTAGCCAGCTTTTCTCTCTATGGCAGGGAAAAATGATATTGCAATCCCATTTTGAACAGCTGAAGAAAACAGGTACACTGGATGTGATCCAGCTGGACACTTCATATGATGCCTGGACAATATTACTCACTTTTACAAAATTACACTTCACTCCCTTCTTTTCAGAACCCTGGTGATGGAAAGCAGCATCCCTGGCCAATTGAGGTGGAACAAAGCCAACTCTTCTTTGAAAATAGTTTGTTTGAAATTCAAATTCGGGATTAAACACACAAAAAGATCTGGAGGAAAGGAGATTAGATCATTCCAAGCTAATATTTATCGAGCAATTCTTGTAAAAATGATCAGCTCCGTTTACGGGAAAGAATAATACTTCTATACAAATGAGTTCTCAGAGGTTGTTGTTTCGCCAATGTTTTTACTTCTACAGACTACATTGACAAGTTCCTTCAGTTTTTTTAGGCAATATTTTCAAAAGTGGCCTTTATCTTCCTTCCGCTGAAAGAGAAGGACTGGCCAAAGT
Source organism: Pseudonaja textilis (assembly GCF_900518735.1). The sequence continues at coordinate 5,472,794 of NW_020769373.1, read as the reverse complement.
CACCCAACTGGCTTTGTGTCAAAGGCAAAACAGAGATTCACGTTTCTCTGTCCCTTCTTCAGCGCCTTCAAGTAAAACCACTTCCAAGTGCCCAGCTAAATATTAGCAAAACAGGGTCTTCTATTAATAAAAGCTTCCTCAAATTAACGAGAAATGCATTTTGCCTGGAACAGAGGGCTAATCTTACATCCAATCATTTAAACGACATCCAAGTGTTGATAGGATCTTCAGGCCAAAGCACAACATGCCTGTCATTACAGGTAGGGTAAATAAACCAGATGTTTTGGGGACCTCTTAACTGAAAGCAGGATATTTCAATGAAGTACTCCAGACCAGGAAGATTTAACCAAGAAATTAACAATACATAAAACAAAACCATTTTGAGTATGCAAATAAACCCGGTAGATGGTTAGTTTATAAGTTAAAGAAAACCAAAGAAGAACCATATACCAATTGAATGATAATGGAACAGTAGAGACGGATCTGGAAAAAAAGAAAATAATCGTAAGAAATTACTTTGAGAACTTATATAATCAAGACATAGTAGATTTAAACAAAGTAGAAGAATATCTGAAGGAAAGAATGTTACATCTGTTACTGGTAGATAAGAAGGAGATATTAAATAAGGAAATATCTCTTAAGTGAGTTGAAGGATGCCATTAAAAGACAAAAAAGCAACAAAACCCCAGGCCCAGATGGTCTCCCAAGTGAATTACATGAAGATATAGGAGAGCCATTAGAAAACTTGTTACTAGAGATTTGCAATGAAGTATTACTAGAGGCAAAAATCTCGGAATCATGGAAGGAGGCCTATATTATATTAATTCCTAAAGAGGGTGTAGATGCCAATCATAAAAAACTTTTTATAACAATATTAGAAACACTTGGATAGAATTAGACTGAATAAAGAAATTAAGGAACAAAGATTAAAAGAGAAGAATATAAATTACAAGCATTCGTGGATGATATGGTATTTATTATAGAAGATCCAATAAATTGCGGACCGATATTATTAAGGGAAATAGATAAATTCAGTAAATTAGTAGGGTTGAAAATTAACAAAGAAAAGACTATTTTGCAAACTTCACAGCCAGCTTCTGATAAAAGTCAATAGGGGAAGCTGGATTCGCTCAACCACCATGCAATTCACTTAACGACAGTGGTGTTTTGCTCAACCACCACGGAAAGAAAGGACATAAGATCAGGTGCAACTCCGCTTAAGAACCGCCTCGTTTAGCAATGGAAGTTCCAGTTCCGATTCTGGCTGTAAGTTTGAGGTCTGCCTGCATCGGGATAAGGATAGGCTTCAGTCCAAGAGCCATCACTCATCTTCCTTGATCCTCGTGGCATTGCGGTTCAGGCCTCAAGACACAGACGCAAGCCGAAACATAGGCGATGGCTTTGGGAAGGTTTCTAGCTTTCTGCCATTGCTTTGATGTTTTGTCGTAAACCTGGACGGCCTTGGAGAAGCTGTTGGTGTTTTTGCAACTGTAGCCGCCCAGGATGTAGATCTTGCTATCCCAGGTGGCCACAGCAGATTTGCTGTTGGCCTGGAGCAAAGGCACCACCCTATTCCACTGATCGCACTTGGGGCTGTAGGATTCCACTTCCAGGATGTCAAAGCGTGTCATATCCAGGTAGTTGTCGCTGCCCCAGATGACATAAGTGTCATTCTGTAAAGTAGACATGCTGTGAAAGCCCCGGGCCGTGATCATGGGCCTTCTCTCCTCCCAGGTATCCGTCCGATAATCATAGCACAGCAGGTTTTTGAGAAAGAGACCTGTCTGGTAATCATGGCCTCCCGAAATATAGACGAGTTCCTCGCGGATGGCGCCCGCGTGGCCATACATGAACCTGCGGCGGAAGGAAAAACAGGAGGAGACTTTTAAGTGGCCCTTCCTAGCAGGAGGGGAGAGGATGTTTTCAAAAACCCGTTTGAGATTTAATTATTTACTCTGGGGTGTTAACAGAGCACGCCTGGCTGCGTTGAGTTCCTCAGATCCATGACTGAAATCCAAAAGAGCGTAGAGATAACAAGCAGAGCTAAGAGTCGAAACTCACCCATGCAAATGGACAAGAATAAAGGTTGGCTGTCATTTAAAAACCGAGCATAGGGTTTATTTATTTTTGGGATGTTTTTGCTCTTTGTGCTAACCTGTGTTCATTTTGTATAATTTTAGAATTGTAAAGCACCCAGAGTCCCTTGTTAGAAATTCAATAAATAAACACAAAGAAGGACTCTAGTTCAGCTAAGAATCTGATTTTACTTAACATATTGCCAAGTGCAATGGTTTTCCTCTCTCACTGCAAGACTTATTTTTATTTCTTTATATCCCACCTTTAATATTTTTACAAATAACTCAAGGCCTTCAATATTTTCACAAATATTTTTACAAATAACTCAAAGCACCAAATATATCTAACACCCTTTTCCCTCCTATTTTCAACAACAACCCACCTGTGTGGTGGGTTGGGCTGAGAGAGAGAGAGAGAGAGGGTCCGCCGGCCAGCTCTTATGGCTATGATGGGACTTGGAATTTTTGAATTTTGCCTTACAATAGATCTCTGATCTGAAAACAAAGAAAGATCCTTCCCTTATTCAATGTGCAAATCCATGCAATCCGAATTATGTGACCCACATGGAATTATTTTGGACCCCTTGGGTGCAGACTTCGGTTGCCCAAGTGCCTTTGGTGATATATCGGTTGTGATATAAATTTAAGCAACTGGTAATCTTAAAAACTGAAGGCAACCTCTGGCCTAATTTCAAGACTGTTTTGCAAGAAAATACCTGTGGGTTGCTTCAGCTTAGTGCCTCAGGGAGAGAAGGGGGGGAGGGTTGAGATAGAGAATTAAAAACTTTAGAGCCGAAAGGGGGGGGGGGAGGAATGTGTGTGTAGTAGGAAACAGCTGAGGATTCTAATGCTACCACTTTCCCTGATCATCTCTCCAGAGCCCTTCTTAATCTGGTGCTTTTCAGATGAGTCACAACTATAATTGCCTGAATTAACAGAGTAACAGAGTTGGAAGGGACTTTGGAGGTCTTCTAGTCCAACTCCTTACTCAAGTAGAGGCACTATGCCATGCCGGATAAGTGGCTGGCTCTTTCCAGAAGGTCTACCACTTTTTTTATAATACGGTGACCAAAATTGGATGCCGTATTCTATCATCATTTTGCCCAGGTGCCCATTTCACCTGGGCAAGCTGGCAACATAGGACCAGGTGTTCTTCTCAGGGCTGTATGCCTCCACTGATGACAGTGTTCTGTTTTCATTCCTGCCACCCACAGCTACCAGCATGTCTCTGATGGCCCCGAGATAAAAGTCTGTGCGCTGCTGCCTCATCGAGGTGAGCTGAGAATGGGAGAGAAAAGCCAAAAAATGTGCCAAGGGTCATCCATCACAGAAACCAACCCTTAAAAATGGTTTTCTTGGCAAGATTTCTGCCTGGTATGCCATTGCCTTCTTCCTAGGGCCAAGAGAGAGTGACTGGCCCTAGATCACCCAGCAGGCTTATGTGCCAAAGGCAGAACTAGAACTCCCAAACTCCCACTTTCGAGCCCTGGTGTCTTTTATTCTAGCACTGCACAAAACAGACCTCTCTCGCCACAAACCATGGTTTGCGGCAAGCAAACCATCGTTTGGTCTGGGCGGGGCTTACGGGATCCAAGGCTGGAGGGGGGTCTGGACCTCAGCCTCTGCTTCCTGGGTGCTGACCCCTCCCTGGTAAAATCCCCCCTCTCCCCGAGCTGGGGCCAGCCAGGAGGAACCTGCAGCGAAGAAGAGCCGCCGGCAATGAGGACCGCGGGAGTTTCCCATCATGCCTCAGCGCCAGCATCCTTGGACTCCGCCCCCGGCTGGAGATGCTACTGTGGCTGCTGCTTTCCCCGCGGGCTAGCCTGGTTCCCCTTCCGCTCCTCCGGCAGCCAGGGCTCTCAACCAGGAACTGGAAGGCCGGAATGACCGACGAGAGCTAAAAAGGGGTCTGGCTGGCTAGCAAGAGGGTGGGTGGGACTTGCCCGGGCTCCGCTGCAGTGCAAAGGAAAAGCGAGGGCTTGGGGTTTTTTTTTTGCAAAGGTTTGAGTGGCAGGGGCTTCCCGTGCGCCCCCTCCTCGCTGCCAGCATTCCTCTCAGGCGGCTGGAAAGGGGAAGAAGTCCTGCTCCAAGGACCGCCTCTGCTTCTCCCTGACCAAGAGGAGGGCGGGGGGAAAATGGAGGGAAAACTCGCTTGTGGGGTCTCGAGAAGTTTCCCACGTTCCTCGGAGGTTGTGGACTACAAGAGCAGGTTGAAAAAGAAGGAGGGGGGGACGGACTCCTATTGGAAGTTGTGATTCACTCCTCTCCTAGGAGAAGAAAAGAAATTTTAAAATATTAAAGGGGCAGGAAAATTCTCCCCAAAGACAGGAGAAGTGGAAACCCAAGCAGGGATTCAGCACCCCCCCTTGTCAATAGGGCCATTAAAATAGCTGAAGCCAGCCTATTCTCCACAGCAAAGGAAGGATAAAAATTACACGCATGGGATACAGAGAAAAAGCCTACAAATTAGCTAAGATCCTTTCCCATAGAAATAAAAAAGATGGCAAACTATAGAACTTGTGAAAAACAGCAAAAGCAAACACCCAGAGGAAAAGAAATCAAGAACCTCAGACACGTGAGAAAAGGAGATACTCGCCAAAACCCAGTAATAAAAAGATTTAACCCATGATCGCAAACCGAAGGCATAACAGAAAGCTCGGGATATTGCAACAAAATGCAAACTGATTAATTATCTACAAAAGGCCAGGAAAAAAAACAGACTGGACTATAAAACAGTTACTTATTTGCCTTCTACCCAGATCCCAGGACAGAAAATCCCAATCTCAAAGAGGTAGGATTTAAATGCCATTTTAAAAAAAACCCATCACACACATACTAATCAAAAGACATTGAAGGATTCACATACGAATCAAAAAGGGACCTGAAGGGTATAAAAAGTAAGTCACCAAGAAGCAGTCTAGTCTCATGTGATCTCTTTTTACCTGCCTTCCTATTAATAAACTGATTCTGGCTTCCAATGAAGCCGGCCTCCAATCATTTTGCAGTAAATCTCCCAGCCGGGAAATTTGAATTCACAAAGGGAAAAAGCTGTATTTTCCTTAAAGGGAAAGGCTTCTGTTTTATTGCTGGGTGACTTCTATTTTCTTGCTGGAAAACTGTATTGTTGCATCAGTTGTTTTTAATTTTTACAAGATTTTCCTAGACTTTTTGGCCTACCACTTTCTGAATCCTCCAGCCCTAAAACTTGTGCAAAATTTAAAGACAGAAATACCGTACTTTCCAAATTCCAGACAGAGACAGGCTCTGTTTCCCGATCTTTGCTTACGAATAACCCAACTAATCAACCTTGATTCTTAGCCTCAGGTTGTTTGAGGGTTTCTGTCCTCCAGCCTCCATTTGCTTTTGTTACTTTTAACACACCCCAAAACATATTTTTTTCCAGGCCAGCAGAGGGAGATAACTGCACCTGAAATAGATCTGACAGAAATAAAATTCAGTTTCCACATTCAAAGAATAACTGCCCCACGGGGAGTATCTAATTCAAGCGGTAACTGAAGCCTGCCCTAGTTTTTAGATGGAAGTCTGCAAGGATGAGTGTCTGGGAAGAAGAAAAGAAA
>NW_020769373.1:5415180-5457141 GCF_900518735.1 Pseudonaja textilis | reverse complement strand
CTCCTTGAATTTGGTAACTATTTCTCCTGGTCCGTTGTGGAAATTTCATCATTGTAGTTTGTTTGGGTTTTTATTTCACCTCTATCTGCTCATTAAGTTTGAGCTGTTTTGCTTTCTTTTGAAGACTATTTCTGAGTATGTTTTAACTCCAACTGAGTATTATTATTGAACAGTGAGGCCAAGTTGGAGGCATTAAAGGACATTTATTTACGTTTTGGATTTTGTTATGTTTGTGTTACACCCTGGGTCATCACACCCATCGTTTTGGAAAGCTTTCAATTCCTGTCTCGAAAGTGCACAGGCCACCGTCGTCCTTCAGCCTCACTTCCTGCAGATGAGGAGCTCTTATCTATCTGATCCCAACCTTTGCTAAACACACCTTACCTTTCTGTCCCCTTGCAGAATTTCGCCAAAGAGTTTGTGATCAGCGATCACAAGGAACTGGATGAGGATTACATCAAGGGTGAATTGAAGAAAGCTGGTGGGGCGAATTACGATGCTCAAACGGAATAAACCCGGAAGAGGAACAGGCCATGCCTCCTGCAGCCACCCTGAATAGATGTGCCACCGAAGGAGGCGGGAAAGCACAATTTACCTGTGAAAATAAAACTGGAAGATAATTTGAGGCAAGTGTGAGAAGGAAGCTGCTTCATTGAAGGCTTCCCTGAAGCTCATCTCCAGAAATGGACCTTGATTTTGCTTTGTTTTGTTTTTTTCATTCCATCCACACCAGCTCCTTCTCGTGCATTTTTCTCTCTCTCTCTCTCTCTCTCCGAGTTCTTCTTTTAACCGCTGTCTTTCTCGTTTCAGCCAATATTACATGGGTACCTGGCCTCATAGGAAATTGGCCATAAGTCACGGCGTTGGCTTTAGGGGGCCTCCTGAAGGCTTCTTGAGAGCTTTAGTTCTTTCTGTGAACCTTGGTTGATCTAAAACGGTCTCCCAAGGATGAACCACGGATTCATTCTTGATGGCTGTCTTCCCAAACTGACCAACAAAAGGGCTTACAACCTGCAGAATGAGTTCCGTGGCCCGTGAATCACAGGCTTTTTTCCAAAATTTGTCTCTCCTGGGTTGGATGAGATTTGCAATCTTCTCCACACCACAGGAGGGTTTACTTCTAGGTGTTTTCTTTTTTTTAAAAAAAGCACAAAATCGCTGTGTCCCCCCCACCCCCCAATAATTATAGCAAAAGGGCTGTGACCTGAGACACCCCTCCCCCCACCAGGCCAAATGCATCTCTGTAAAGTTACTACAGGGTTGCGATTGTTATCGGGGTAGAAGAAAGAATGTTAAATACAGGGTGAATGATGAGACGGGTGGTATTGGATTCACTGAAATGAAATCCTATTTAAATCAGGCCAGCCTCTTTGGCTGGGCACCAGCTAGTAGCAGAGGGTGAGCACTGATCTACTATTCAAAACCAGATGTGGGCCTTGATTGAAACAAGTCATGCATTTGTGGGACATAAATTTCCTTTCTCCCACATAAAGCAAACTTATTTACGCAGAGCTCTGTTTCCAGAAGGTTTGGTTCTTCAGTGAGGTGTGTGCCAGATTGTGAGGGGTTTTTCCCCCCTACCGTTGTGCTTAAAAATAATTTCCTTATGCCCAATGGAACTTTGCCACAAAGAGCTGTGCGGAGTGTTGCAATTTCCAGTTACAATCGTGTGTATGTTTTTCCTAGGGATAAGAAGCGTTGCACACAATGGGATTTCTAAACGTGTGTGGGTGGGTGGGTGGGTGGAAGATCGGAGGGGATTTGGGATGAGTAGTGAAATCCACTCATGCTGACATCACTAAAGGTCAAAGAGAAGCTGAAATATTTGGCATTAAACAGCCATCGAGGGAAAAACGTCATCTTTTATTTCAGTTTTTTATGGAATATGAAAGAACATAATTTGCCTTAAAGGAACAGCTTGGTTTTGCGTCATATGATCTTTCTTTCTTTCTCTCTTTCTTTCCTTCCTTCCCTTCTCTTTCTTTCTCTCTTTCTCTCTCTCTTTCTTTCTTTCTTTCTTTTTCTTTCTTTCTTTCTTTCTTTCTTTCTTTCTTTCTTTCTTTCTTTCTTTCTTTCTTTCTTTCTTTCTTTCTTTTTCTTTCCCTTTCTTTCTTTTCTTTCTTTCTTTCTGAAAACATTGCTGTAAAGACCAGTAAATAAGGGAGAAAACTGAATGCCTCCTTTTCTGATTGTACTGTTTTGTACCGTCAATGTTCATATATTTTTTATTTCTGCCTTTGTACCCTGAATGTGTAAGATGATTGCTGGTGAGACTTGTAAAACAATTATATAGCAGACCTGGGTTGCATTCTTGTGACGTGTTAATGCTGTTTGCTTTGACTGGAAACAAATGGGAATTGTGTGATCTCCTCTATTCTTTTGTCGGCAGTTAAGAGTATTGGATTGTCAAATCACAGACTGTGTCCACCTTGCATATTTCAACCTGTCTTTTGGTTGGGGGGGACTAAGAGATGGCCTGAAGAATGTCAAGTCTAAAAAAAAAAAAAAGACAACTTATGGGAACTCTCAGCCATCTTCAGGAATTTAGAGGGAAGCTACAGGGAAAATGACCAATAAATATTTTACATCAGAAAGTAGGACTAAAAATGACCTATATGCATTTAGCTACCTAGATGTCATTTAAATGTTAGAAAAACTCCCATCGTAGTCTACTGCACAAGTTGTGAGTTCTGAAAACTTTTAAGAAGCTAGGCAGCGACTTCTTGATGATTGTCTGGTTAACAGAATAACAGAGTTGGAAGGGAACTTGGAGGTCTTCTAGTCCAACCTCCCTGCTCAAGGAGGAGACCTTATATATCATGTCAGACAAGTGACTGTCCAGACCAGGAGTCCCCAAACTTGGCAACTTTAAGACTTGTGGACTTCAACTCCCAGAGTTGAAGTCCACAAGTCTTAAAGTTGCCAAGTTTGGGGACCTGGTCCAGACTCTTCTTGAAAGCCTCCAGTGATGGAGAATCCACAACTTCTGAAGGCAAGATCGATTGTTCTCACTGTCAAGAAATTCCTCCTTAGTTCTAGGTTGCTTCTCGCCTTGATTAGTTAATCCTCCTGCATATTGGAGAGAATAGTACTAGATGTTCCTTGTGGTCCCTTCCATCTCCACAGTTACATGATCTTACATTGCATCCTTGTTCCCCCCCTAGATGTGATGACCTTTCAGAATGAGCCAAGAGGATGCCAAGAGATTCAACAGTAGAATCTCTTCCCTGCTGCATAGTACATTGTGTGCTGGGGGTGGGAGGGTGCATATTGGGAAAACAGGTAGAAACCTTGCGTGCATGTCTGTCCAGAACCCGGCTCCTATGTTCTTCCTAATCCTTTTCCTCTCAGGACAGCAAGCGTTCAGATGAATAACTCATTAGGTGTCCAGGGACAAGGAATTATATGACCATCAGATTCCTGGAGGGTCTGCTAAGAAAGAGAAGGTATTTTGACCCATGTCTCTGATGATAGGGCGGTGGGGTGGCTCAGTGGTTAAGAGGCTGGGCTTGTTGGCTAGAAAGCGGGCAGCCTGCGTTTGAGACTTGAGCACCACACAATGGGGTTGAGCCCCCATCCTCACACCAGCTCCTGCCCACCTAGCAGTTTGAAAGCTTGCAAATGTGAGTAGATAAATAGGTACCCCTTTGGTGGGAAGATGACAGCACTCTGTGAATCCTGCTGGCCATATGCGTGTGAATTGTGTTGGCTCAATGGCCGTGAAACGGACACGAGCACTGCCCCTTAAAGTCGGCAATGACTAGTGGAGTAAAAACGCACAGCGACTCATCTATGGAGATTCTCATTCCTCCAGATCATGGTTGTCCTTAAAGATGCATTTTCAAAAGGCAACTGGACTTTCCTGGTTTTTCTTTGAAGACATTTCTCTGAAGAAGCTGCTTGGATGAGACGCGAAACGTCTTCAAAGAAAAACCAGGAAGGTTCAGTTGCCTCTCGCAAAAGCACCTTTTGGGGACTCGTTTACCTCTGATTATTATAAGGGGGATGAGTTTAGTTTAGCTCAGTTTAGTTGTTTATTGTCATTGCACCACGTGCAACAAAATCAAACACCATCTTCAGTGCACATCATGGCCACTGATATTGCATTAATATTGCACTATAACTATACAGTAGAATTCAACAGAGCTACCGCCCTGGGATAGAAGCTGTTTTTCAGCCTATTTGTCCTTGTTTTTATTATTGTCCTGTACTGTCTGCCGGATGGTCATAGTTCAAAAAAAGGGTGCCCAGGATGAGATGGATCCTTGAGGATGTTTTGAACTTTCTTGAGGCAGTGGGAGCTCTAAAAGCTCTTCCAAAGAGGGGAAAAGGCAACCAAGGATCTTCTGGTCAATGACATTCACCCTCTGGAGCGCTTTCCTATCTGCCCCTGTGCAATTGGCAAACCATACAGAGGTGCAGTCAGTTCAGATACTCTCTGTGGTGCAGCAGCGGTAGAAGTTTACCAGCACTTTTTCATTCAGTTATTGTTTCCTGAGAAGTCTCAGGTAATGTAATCTCTGCTGGGCCCTTTTGACCAGGGCTGCAACGTGAGAAAGGTTGGGGGCAGCGTCCTTTCCCATCTCTGCAGCCCCACAGCCATCTTGTAATTCTTCGGCTTTCAGCTCAGGGTGCTTTCTAACCATATGAGCATATGAAATTGTGCTCATTGACCTACATCTATTTCCCACATGCTCGCGAGCTAAAAAGCACATTAGTGTGTTGTTATAGTGACAAAACCAGCTGCAGTTCCTGGAACCCTACGGAGGTGTCCTTAATCTCGCCGTTCGGGGAGGATTTCTTGGTTGTTCTCAGCCTATTAGCTGAGGCTTAGGCGTATATCTGGATGGCATCTCATGGCTTGCCCACTTCATCCAAGTCAACGGAGAGCAGTCCGGACATGGCAGATCCTTCCAGGAGAAAAATGATGAAAGCAATTCCCAATACGGGTAAATCCTTAGGACAGGTAGTCCTCAACTTACAATAGTTCACTTAGTGACCGTTCAAAGTTACAACAGCACTGACAAAAGTGACTTATGGCCATTTTTCATACTTGCGACCGTTGTAGCATCCCCATACATCCAGATTCTTGGCAACTGGCTTATGACGATTGCCGCGTCCCCGCGGGATCACATGATCCAAATTCAGTTGCTTGGCACCTGGTTCATATTTACGACGGTTGGAAGGTCCCCGGGAGGTCACGTGATCCCCTTTTGCGACCTTCTGACGACCAGCCTCATCCACGGGGAAGCCGGATTCACTTAACTACTCCACAAGTGCAGGGATTCGCTTAAGAAATGGGGCAAGAAAAGTCACAAGATGGGGCAAATCTCACTTAACAACTGTCTCAATAACAGAAATGTCAGGCTCAGTTATGGTCGTAAGGCGAGGACTACCCTGTATAAATCGAATCGTTCCCTCTTTCTGTTTGTGGGAAGGTTTCGTGTGTAACTTTTGGGGCGCGCGGACAAGTCTTGAAAATCTATTGCATCTAGGAGGTGATATTTGGGCTGTAAGAATCCAGATGTTTACTAGAAGACCACAAAGAGAGACCCAACGTTCATTGGAAAGGCCATTCGAGGAGATTGCAAAGCACCAGGATTAAAATCAGATTTTTTTTCCCCCTTTCCTGTCCTCCCCCTCCCAAGCACATTGTTATCAGACTCCTTGACAACAGTTGTCATAGCAATCCTGCCTTTTTTTCTTTTTCTTCTCCATCTCCAAGGCGTATCTGCACCCACAGTCATGGAATGAACCCAAATGAAGTCATTAGGGGAGGTGGGGTGCTGGTGGTTGAAAAAAAAGCAAAATTAAAGTCTTCTCCAAGTCAGAGTCAACAGCCCCTGATCCCATGGCAAAACCTGTTAGCTATTTTCAATTTTCAGCTCTGTGTTTTCTTCGCAACTTCCCATCCAAGAACAGGCCAAGTAACAGAATAACAGAGCTGGGAGGGGCCTTGGAGGTCTTCTAGTCCAACCCCCTTCCTCAAGCAGTTGTCAAGCAGGAATCATTCTGGACAAATGGCTATCCAGTCTCTTGTTGAAAACCTCCAGTGTCGGAGCACCCACACCTTCCTTCTGGAGGCAAATTGTTCCACCGATTCATGGTTCTCACTGTCAGAAAATTCCTCCTTAGTAGGAACTTGCTAAGTTTTTTTATCAGGATATACCAAGTTCCAGCTAATCACTGCCTCTTAGCAATCTCCCTTCATCATAAACGCTAGGAAACAGCTGTCATAATTCATAGTTGAATTTTACTTCATTGAGTTAGGCTACAGGAACAGAATCTCGATAGCAGCTTGACGACGCTTCTCCTTTCTTGCCTCTGACACCGAAGAGACTCAAAGTGGATAGTTTCTTTCATACCCCTTCCTGTTCTCCTAAGCTAAGTGCATATTTTCCCAACAGCTTCCATCTATTTTCTTCAAGGCCGTCTCCGCTGCAGCCATTTTCTCACCAAGAGAGACAAATAGGCCGGGGGAGATTTATGAATGGGGTAGCGATGATATAAATGAGGTCTGTTTCTCGAAGGAGATTTAAAGTTGGTTCAGTTCATGGGCTTGAAGAGATTGTCTCCCTCAAAATCCCAGGGGTCTTCTGAATTCGTAAGCGGGGAAAGCTAAAACGTCGCTTTGGGGAAATCTTTAAAATGCGACCTCCCGCCGCGGGACTTCTTGAAATGCTGGAACCATCAGAATTTCCTGTAGAGTCATCCTTCTGACTATCCAGCTGCCTGGGGTGGAGTATTTGGGTCCCGCCTCAGCCGACTCAGCAAAATGGAGAATTACGAAGAATTTCCAAAAGCTTAGGAAATCCCCCCGTTGCTCCACGGATATTGGGCTGATGGACAGCAACAAGTTCGGGCAGGGAACTGGGGCAATTCTCCAAAAGGAAGTGAAGCCAAGGCCATTGTTCACGAAGCTGAAGGAGATCTTGGACCAGGGAGCAGGCCAGGGAGATGATACGGAGCAGAGGCTTTATGGAGGCTGGGCAGGAAACAGACAGGCGAGGCAGATATGGATCCCCCTATGAATTATTTTCTCTTCCTCTGTTGTAGCCTGACAATTCGGGGTCATCCAATGTGCTGGATTCCCGTAGGTTGAGGAAATAACAAAAGGATCCTTCCTTTTTGATGCCCAACATCCATAGGTGATCTAATTGCTTGGCCCAAGGCTTCGTGGGACTGCCAAAAGCAATGCTACGGATTCCTGAGCTTCTTTCCTAAAAAAATATAATATAAAGGGGCCTCTTCCCCACCAAAAAAGAGGAGCATGAGGTTGTAGATCCTTCATAGGGGCCCTCTTCTTGAGGAAAAAAGTCAAAACGCCACCCCAAGTTGACACAAACCTTACTCTACAAGGCATTTTCAGACTAGAAGGTGCAAATATCTAGAAAGCCTTCAGTCTGGGGGAATGGCATACAGGAGAAAACAAGAATAGCCGAAGCAGCCTTCAGGAGCTCAAGTAGACTTGAAAAAGAAATAAAACCCAGAGAAGTTTAAAGGAAATTCTAAATCTAAAGCATCCTAAAAGAGGCAGAACAACCGGTGAAGAAAATCTTTGGGGTAGCGGAAGGCAAATTTCACCGCAATACAGCAGAATCATGAGAAGAACATAACCTGTGCTTTGCTTTCCATACCTGTCTCCATGGCTCCTTTTCCTAGATGCAGAAACCTTCAAATAATGTTGGGGGCACAGTGGAAAGAGAAAGGAAAGGAAAGGAGGAAGCACAAAGGTAGGAAAGAAGAAAAGGAGATAAGTAAAAAGAGAGGGAAGAGGGAGGAAAGGAAAGAAGGAAAGGAAGGGAAGGGAAAGGAAAGGAAAGGAAAAGAGGAGAAAGGAAAGGAAAGAAAAAAAGGAGAAAGGAAAGGAAAAAAAGGGAAAAGGAGAAAATAGGAAGGATGAAAAAAAGATGAAAAGAAAGAAGGAAAGGACTAGGAAGGAAGGAAAAGGAAGGGAGGGGGGGAGGAAAGAAGGAAAGGTCACCATTTGTCTTCTATTAATAAAATGCCAAGATATTTCATGCTGTAAGGCTTCAAAGTTACTGAGAAACAGATCTGGCACAATCAATGTTTCATTTCTTCTTAATCCTAGGATTTATTCTTTAGGCAGATGAAAGAATCCGGCTTCCCAGTCCCAGTCTTTTCAACATGGTTTTTTTTTCTCCCTCCACAAAGCTTTTTTTTTTTTCATTTTTTACTCTTTCTCTCCCTCTCTTGCTGTCATCTTCAACCACCGGAGGGTGGGGGAAGGGGGCAGAAATGGCTGCACCTGGGTGGAAAGGCTGAAGAGCAAGCGGCTGCTCCCAGGTTGGACAATCTCTCACTTCCTGCCCTCCGAACTGACCTTGCGGGAAAATAGATTAAGGAAGCCCTATTGACCCAGTTCCCCAAGGAGCTGCCGGCCAATGGATCAACATTTGTTCACACCGCTGGTCAGTTAAATCAAGGGTAGCCGTGTGTGCAAGGCTGCTTTCTCCACGGGCGTGTGGACATAACAGGGGCCAACCATCGATTTTTCATGTCATCCCACGTGACCCAACAAGCCACGTCAAGAGCAGGGATGTCCAACCTTGGCAACTTGAAGACCTGTGGACTTCAACTCGCAGAATTCCCCAGCCAGCTATGGGGATTCTGGGAGCTGAAGTCCACAAGACTTTAAGATGCCAAGGTTGGATATTGTTAAGGTATTGAAGATTTAACAGCCGACCAGCTGTTGTAATAATGCTGATGCAATGAGGATGAGTCAGCAGGGATATTGCCACTTTAAGACTGAGGATGGGTCCACAGGGTTTTACCACTTTAAGGAGCTAAATATAAATATAAATAAATATATTCTTAAGTTTTCACAGGTACTTACATGTATGGTATTCAGCTTTCTTCGGGTATTTTCCCACGTCATTATAGTTGTGCTTTTAAAGTTGTAGCAACATTTTGGCAGAATCTCATTTGCCATCATCAGGCTTCTGTACTGTGTTCGAACACAATATATATATATATATATATAGCCATGAGAGAAGAGCAACCAGGATGATTAGGGGACTGGAGACTAAAACATATGAAGAATGGTTGCAAGAACTGGGCCTGGCTAGTCTAGGGAAGAGAAGGACCAGGGGAGACAGGAGATCAGTCTTCCAATATTTGAGGGGCTGCCATAGAGAGGAGGGGGTCAAGCTATTTTCTAAAGTGCCTGTAGGCCAGACAAGGAGTAATGGATGGAAACTGAACAAGGAGAGATTCAACCTGGAAATAAGGAGAAACTTTCTGACAGTGAGAACAATCAACCCATGGAATAGATGTTGCCTTCAGACATCATGGGAGCGCCACCCCTTGAGACTTTCAAGAAGAGACTGGATTGCCATTTGTCAGAAATGGTGTAGGGTCTCCTGCTTGGGTGGGGGGTTGGGCTAGATGACCTACAAGGTCCCTTCCAACTCTGATTATCTGTTTAAAAAAAAAAACCAAGGAAGTCCAGTTGCTTTTTTAAAAGCACCTTTGGGATTATGCTGTGATGCTCTGGCATTATAGCTAAGTTGGCAAGTGGGTATCAGCCCCTCCCAAGTTTACCTATAACTTGTTGGAGGGCTATGGCCAAGATCTAGCCCTATTTGAGTTCTGCTTTTTCTGTCCAAACAGTCAGAAGGAAAGTGCAATAATGCATTTGCTCCCTCACCAAGGAAAAGATGTCAGGCCCCGATTAAACAGCGGAAGTCCCTCAACACTCCGAGTTATTTAAAGCAGCTGGTCTGGTCGGTTCTTATTCCACACCTCGCTCTTCAATCTGCTATTGATTCAGTCTTTGCTGCAATGTGCTAGAAATTAATAGGCTCTTTCGTTGCTGTTAGAAGATGAATTTAGAGCTGGCCATTAATAAGTCCGTTGGGGGAATTGAAGTTTTGGATCTGAAATCTTCTATCTTCCTTCAGGAGTTTCAAGGGCTGTTTCACCCATGAAGCATCTGGGTTGTGGTGGACAACACACTGCTGTGGACATCACCGTGGGATGTCACAGAGAGTTCCTTGATGATTCTCAGTCCTCCAAGTCATGGTTGTCCCAAAAGTGGCTTTTTCAGGAGGCCACTGGACTTCCTTGATGTTTCTTTGGAGACGTTTCGCTACTCATCCAAGAAGCTTCTTCAGTTCTGGCTGGAAAAGTATCTATATTTTCTTTTTATGTACACTAAGAGCATTTGCACCAAGACAAATTCCTTGTGTGTATAATCACACTTGGCCAATAAAGAATTAATTATTCATTGGTAAAGCACTATGAAGCTATATATAAGTCTAAGTACTATTGCTCTTCCTTCCTTCCTTCCTTCCTTCCTTCCTTCCTTCCTTCCTTCCTTCCACCCTCCCCTCTCCTCCCCTTCCCTTCCCTTCCCTTCCTCCCTTCCTGCCATGGTGCAGTGGTTAGAATGCATCATTACAGTCTAAATGCCACACAGGGGCAACTCTGTAGGCTGTCCTGAGTCCCAGGCTTGGTTGAGCCTTGCTGGATGACGATGTAATGAAAGGGCTTTGGGCAATTCCTATTATATAACTCTACCTGGAGTAGATCTTTGTTATGTAAAATAGGCTGGTCCAGGCCAGAGTAACGGCCCATTAGCAAAGGTGTGTGTGAGAGTTTCTGCCTCTTTTGAGTTCCTTCTTTTTAGGGGAAATATTCTGCCTTTTTAGAAGAGCCTAAAATATTCCATTTTCCTAGGAGAAGTGCGGGCGTTAACCCAAACAAGACGAACCGAGGTAGATGCAAGATCAACCACGTTGATCAATCCTGATCCACTTTGCGATCGCTGAGTCAAGGATTTACCTGTTCAATCGGGGATTGAACAGGTGGGACTAAAGTGCTTATTTTGGGATCAGCGCTCCTGCTCTTCCAGGTTTCCCCCTTTCAAAAGCCTGAAATAATGGCCCCTTTTTTTAGCAAATTAAAGAGAGTTTGAAGGCCTACGGTGTGGGGGCTGCTCATTCCCTTCTGTGGCCTCAGCCGTTGTGCTGATCTGCAAAATCAAATGCAACCCTGTGGGAACACACACACACACACATACACCCCGCCCCGAGATTTCTTCTCCCAGGACTAGTCTGATTCAGCTCAACCAAAGCTTCTTCGGGCTTCCTGGCCATATATGGTCAACATGTTTCATGTGAGGAATGTCAGCGAATCAGGTGAGGTGTCAGTCAAAGGGAACCTCGCTGAGCAGAAAAAAAAAAACCACGGGAAGATGACTGTGCAGTCGAAGAACTGGGCCAGTGAGAGTGAAGCAGTGGCAAAGGTTGCCTTTTATGGTTAAAAAAGGGGAAAAAAATTAGTAATTTTTTTTTTTTAAAAAGCTGTCACTGCCATCCAAATCTACCCTTAAGTCAAATTTAGGCAGCGGTGGCCAGATGACTTAATAAGCCAGAGGTAGAAGTGTCCGATGCGTAGGGTTTGGATTGCTGCATTCATTTGTCTCAGGTGTGCAATGCAATTCTTTTTTTCCCTTATAAGGAAGTGTTTTTCGCCCTCTTAAATAATGTACATAGATAGTCCTTGATTTATAACCAGTATGCAGCATGCCAGTTAGGGTCATAGCAATAGCCCTTTGACTTATATACCACTTCACAGTGCTTTACAGCCCTCTCTTAAGTGGTTTACAGAGTCAGCCTCTTTCCCCCAACAATCTGGGTCCTCATTTTACCCACCTTGGAAGGAGGGAAGGCTGACTCAATCGGAATTGAATTTGTGGGAATTGGCAGAATTAATCTGTAATGATGCATTCTCACCAGTGCACCATGGAAGGAAGGGAGGGAGGGAGGAAGGAAGGAAGGAAGAAAGGAAGGAAGGGCAATAGCACTTAGACTTATATACCGCTTCATAGTGCTTTATGAATGAATAATGAATTCTTTATTGGCCAAGTGTGATTATACACACAAAGAATTTGTCTTGATGCAAATGCTCTCAGCGTACATAAAAACAAAAGATACTTTCCAGCCCCCTCTAAGCTGTTTACAGAGTCAGCCTCTTTCCGCCAACAATCTGGGTCCTCATTTTTACCCACCTCGGAAGGACGGAAGGCTGAGTCAACCTTGAGCCTGGTGAAATTCGAACTGCCAAATTGCAGTCAGCCGGCAGTCAGCAGAAGGAGCTTGCAGTACTGCACTCTCACCACTGTGCCACTGTGCCTCATAAGTCACGACTGCGGCCGATCAATGGAATGCATGACCTTGTTCATTGCAATATGAAGTTATAGGGAGTTTGCATCCAGGGGTGGGATTCCAATGTTTTAACCACCAGTTCTGTGGGTGTGGCTAGGTGGGCGTGGTCATGTGACTGGGTGGGCGTGGCTTTTTTTGCAGCACCCACCCCCTCCGCAGTCTGTTTCCTGCCTTCCTGGGCCTCAGGGAAGCCTCCTGGGGGAAACAGTCAGACAGCTAGGGGGATCTCGGCACCGCTGATCATCGAGAGGGGAAAAAACGAAACTTCTTAAGGAGTGAGTGGGCGGGGGGGAAATGCAGTCAGCAATGTTGGGCATGCGCGATAAGGACTGACTGGGCAGGGAGGGGAGGGGCGGGGTGGGGCGGAGAGGGGCAGGGCCAGCTAGGGGCACAATTTGCCAGTTCTCCAAACTGTGCAGAATCGTAACAACCGGTTCTATAGAACCGGTCCAAACCGGTACAATCCCACCTGTTTGCATCTCCTCGTCTGACCGCTCGCTCATGCTGTTGTCATTGGTGGTTAGTTCCCTCCCGGTTTGTCCTACGTAGTCGCAGGGAATCCGATAAATCTGGATATCTGATAACCTGGTTTGTATTTCAGCTGCAGATGTAGGCCGTGCTCAGCTAACTTAGTTCATCACATCTCTTCCACTCCCCCGAAAGAGGTGGAAAAATTAGGTTCAGGACAAAAAAAAAACAACCTCAGCCAGTTCTGATCTCACTTACCCCCGCCCCCCCAAGTCTGATTCTCCCCACCCAACTCAAGCTGTACTTTGAAGTCGACTCAAATGGGATTGTGATGTAAACCCAGTGCGATTTTGTTCTACTTGGCATCAATTGCATCGTGCAGAAACACCGCCCGGATCTCTGTATCATTGCACAACAGTGAAAAAATGGGGAAGGCTATGATTTGAACCGCCGGAACGGCTTATTCAAGGCGATCAATGTGGAACTCAGAGGGGAAACAGTGCAATGGCCCTTGTCTGTTGCTCAATTCTCCTTTCATCCCTTCTGAACAGCTGGGCCCACAATGAAAAGGCTCGTTTTTTCTTCTGGAACGCGTTGTGCGTTAATAAACATCCCACTGCCATCGTGTGGGCATCGGCCCAAAAGGCACAAGGCGGCTGGCACCATCCTGGGTACTTTTATTCACGCCCAGCCAAGCTGCCACTCTGCCGCATGGGAGGTTTGCTGAAGGCAGGGGAGGATGATCTGGAAAAGGAAACAGCCAATGGCAACGATGGGCTGCCTGCTAAAAGAAAGCCAGGTCATGCACACACTTGAAAGTAAATCAGGAAGCTTGTAATTGTGGAATCTGTCTGGCAAGAACAAAGAATTCTTACCCACAGGAAATATGCATGTGTAAATCTTGTAACAATCCTGGCTAATTAGAAAGCTGATAAAAGTAATATGAGTTAGACAACTTGCAGCTAAAAGTTAAGAATAGAGATGGTCTGCAGCAAATCAAATGTGTGTTAGATAACTCCTAGGGCATTCATTAGCCAAGACTTAGCTATAGGGACAGCTAGAGACCAATAGAACAAATTGTAGAATTATTACTAAAATGTTTATTAGATGACATTTCTTATCATCTCGCTTTGTCCCACCTTCTCTAGTGAAACTGTATAAAACTTATTCAATCCTTTATTCTGGGCTATTGGCATTTTGACCAGGAGTTCCTTTTCCTTGGAGTACTCCAATAAAAAGCAATCAGAAAACCTGCACTTCATGTCTGGCGTCCATCATTGGCTTTGGCACCAGGCTAAGACCCGAATTGGGAATAACAACAAAGTCTAATCTTTCCATTTTGAAGGCCTCGTATAGTTTTGCATCAGTAGTTCAACTAGCTGGAAGAGTGTCTTTAAGATGCACAGTTTGTTTTTTTGCAAACCAGTTCTCTTAATGGCATGCATTATTGTAGAAACATAAAATTGGGCATGATTCCGGCGGACAGGCACAGAAATAAAATCTCCAGGAAAAATAAAATAAATAAAATTATCTGCCTTAATCCCTACACCTGCTAAATTGTAATACTAAAAAAAAAAAATTAAAATGCTTCCTCTGGGCAGAAACAGGATTCGAACTAGCGACTTCAAGACGCCTTTTTTGAGGCTTTTGCCCGTCTCGCCCCTAGGAGGGGTGGTTACGAAAGCTGAAAAGACGCTCTTTCCCGCAAGAGGGCGCTCGCTTCGGAACGCATCTCCTCAAAGCTCCACACCATGGAGCACAAAAATCTAGAAAGTCAGCCCCTTCGCACTTCCGGCATGACTGCACAAACTCCCAGGAGGGTTTCTTACCACTGAGCTGCCGATGCCTAGAATGGCACTGATGCAGCATAGAAATTCCGCTTTTTGAGGCCCTTTAAAGACTTATAAATGACGGAGGCAGTGACGTAACGTTTATTCTCTCCCCCCTCCGCTCCCATTGGCTGAGTGCTCTGTTACTCAAGCGGGCCCAGGGGAGGCGCCGCAAGCCGGCGGCTTCTCGGAGCTGAGAGCGGCGGGGCGAGGGGGCGGAGCCTTGGAACGGCGAGGCCGCTGAGGGAAATCGAGCGGCGGGGACTCCTCCGGGCCTCCGGCACCGTGCCTACAAAGCGAGGCGGCGGGCTGCCGCGAACATTCGGCCTTGACGGAAGGGGAGGAGTCCGCCCGGGACCGCCTTTATTCATGCGAAGCGCGAGGCATGGTGGGTGGCCCTCATTGATATTCATGAGCCTCATGAATATTAATACATCATGAATATAAAGGGAGGAGCTTTGGGGTTTTTTTTTTTTCTTTCTTTCTTTCTTTCTAGCTTCCTTCCTTGTCCAAGTTCTCCAGCTGGGTTAGACCAAATAGGTATGTTTTCTCTGCATTTTTAAAAGAATAAATAAAAAAGAAGATTCCATCTCTTTTTTTTTCTTTTTCTTTGCACAACAACTTTGCAAAGTAGGCCGGCTTGCATTCGTTGCCCAAGTCCTGGGCAGCTCACTGGTTTTTGTTTTTTTTCCCTGCCTCTCCTTGCACTTTGGGCTGTTTGCTTAAGGCACTCCTTGCCTCCCCTGACTTTCTCTCCCTTTGCTTTCTTTTTTTGGCAGATTTTATTTATTTGCTAAATTTGTCTCCCTACGGGGCTACTCTGGTCTGCGATAAAGCAGTGAAAAATGATTTAAAACGTGTAAACATAACATTTTTCTATTTGTTTGTTTGTTTATAAATAAGTTTTTCTTTTTTGCAGGAAAGCTGGGTTTGGTTTGTGGGAGCCAAAGGTTTGGAGGCGTTGGGCAGCCCTGTTCCTCTTAAAAATGTTTTTGTGTGTAGTTGTTAACGTATCATTTTTATTATATTTATGATATAAGGATGTGGCCTTAATAGTCCCGAGTTCAAATGCCAGCTTTGCCCAAATACTAAATATATTTAGTATTTAGTATTTTAGTATTTAGTATTTTTAGTATTGAAGCTTAGCAAAGATCTCAAGCCAAATAATTTATATTTATTTTATATATATATATGGCGGCTCAGTTCATCAAAGGCAAAGAGAAGCTGGACTCTGCAGCTCTCAAAAACCAGGGTCTTTTAATGTGTATTTATGTGCATATAGGTATAGATAAGATACAAACAGAATGATAGATAGCCAGGTAATTGTTAAACGAATTGCATCTGGTTTTATGATTTTTTTTTGGCCACGGTTTAAGTGAATCACTCCAGTTTTTAAATGACTTGGGCCACCATTAAGTGAATCCAGTTTTCCCCATTGTCCTTGCTTGTTGGAAGATGCGTGCAGAAGCTGCAAATCACGTGACCCCCCCAGTGGTGGGATTCCAATAATTTTAACAACCGGTTCTCTGCCCTAATGATTTCTTCCAACAACCAATTCATCAAACGGCTCAGAAAGTTAACTGGTTCTCCCAAACTGGTGCGAACTGGCCGAATCCCCATCACTGCGTGGTCCTCTGGGATGCTGCAACCATCATTGGGATCCACCCCCCTTAAAAGTTGCCAAGTTTAAAAACTTCTGTTTTCTCTGCCTCCCAGGTGCTAGGTTCCAGATTTCAGTTCCACATCTGTTAGGAAATTGGTGCAGCCACCCAGGAGAAGCGTAAATAGCTTGAACACCAGCAAACGTTATTTATATATATTGCCTAAAATCAGAACGCTAAACCTGGTATCTTACGATGAGTTTAGAAAGGCTGTTTTTTTCCCCCCTTTTCTTTAACCAGGTTCCTGCTCCATGAACATCGGTCTACCACCACCGTCCAAGACACGCTTGTTTGACGAGATGAGAAAATAAAGGATCCCGTATTTCATCCGTTAAGATTCCTGCACATTCTGGGCAAACGTTGACGGGAGTCACATCCCATCAAGAAGAAGAAGAAGAAGAAAAAGCCATTACTTTGGTGGAAACCCTTATTTATAAAAACAGGTAAATGCCTTCTTGTTTCTGGAAAGCTGTCAGAAAATTGGTTTCATTGTGCTAAGCCGAAGTAGGCAGCATTCATTGTGCATGATATATTATTATGACTCCTGATATTTCCTGTGTGGTTTTTAAAAAAAAAAATGTTTTGGGGCTGCTAAATAATTCATTTTTGGGAGGCTTTGATGGTTTAGAATCTGTATATCTGTCGCTGGAACTTGTTGAATTTGATAACAAAACAAACTAACTCATGTTTCATGCTTGTTTTTTCCCCCCCCTTCTTTTCTTCCCCCGGTCTTTTACTCTGAGTTATGTATGAGACAGAAAAAAAAAGAATAAATCCTTTCTTTTCTCCCTAAATGGGAAAAAGGAGACTCACAAGAGAGTGGTATAGTGATGCCCGAGTGTGTAGCAAAAGTTTTCTGGTCTCCATGAAAGTTAAGGGCAGCCATTTCAAAAGGAGGGTTTTATTCAGAAGAGGAGTGGGCAATTGCCATCTCTTTATGACCTGGGGGCTTTAACGCCAGCCATGCTGGCTCAAGGAATTCTGGGAGTTGAAGTCCACAGGTCATAAAGGGGCCATAGTGGCTCATCCCTGATGCAGAATACAGTGTTGTGGTTGACCAGCAGCCGTTGCAAATGGCGGACAGTGAGGAAGTCAGGGAGTCTGTACAGGACGTGGACGAGGGTCCTGCATCCGATGCAGGGATGGGGCCAGGACCTCCTGGAAGTGGGGTGCTGACTCGGGAGCCTTTGGAGTCTGGCAGCAGGAAGGCAGAGGAACAAGGAGAGCCTGTTTCCCGTGTGCGTATGCACAGAGCTGCTGGAAGGCGAGAGCAACTGAAACGAAAGGGGTGACTTGGGAGTAAGGCTGGGAGGTGATTGCCCCTCCCCTAAGGGATAAAGGAAGTGCAAAGGTAGAGAAATCTTTGCAGGAAGCAAAGTCGTTCACTCTGTTTGGATTAAATCTTGTGTGGACTTTGTATTCCGTTTGGCTTTATACGGTTAATTTGGTAACGGTCCTAGGTGACTTTTCCCAGTGCCGTTGTAACTCTATAAATGGTCACTAAAGGAACTGTTGGATGTTGAGGACTATCTCTAATTCCCTTTTGACAAACAGCAGATAGGTGCAGAGTCCTGAGGTCAAATAATCACCATTTATGACAAGAGGTCTCCAAACTTGGCCATTTTAAGACTGGTGGACTGCTGGTTTATGACCTTCTCCGCTTCCAGCAAGCAAGGCTCTGCATTCATTCAACAGCCGTGTCATTCACTTAACAGCTTCAATAATTCACTTAACAGGCTGTAAAAATTGCATGCAGCTCACTGAACAACCTCCTTGCTTTGCCACAGATGTTCTGGTCCCAATTTTGGTTGCAAGTCGAGGACCACCCGTCACAGAACCAGATCTTTAACCTTTTCTGTTTGTGTGGCTTTCTGACGCTTGTCCGCGTTCGCAGAGAACAAGCTTTCGGGAAGCCTTTTGTAACATCCTTTTCCTCCGATTTCTCCTTCGGCCCTTTGAGGTGCTTCAGGTCAGGGAAATGGGTTGCACAAGGGCTCCGTGCGGTTGTGGTTGTGGCTGCAGGCTTTAATAACAACAGGGTCATATAACGTAACAGAATAACAGGCTTGGGAGGGACTTTGGAGGTCTTCTAGTCCAGCCCCCTTCTCCAGCAGGAGACCCTATGTAGCATTTCAGACAAATGGCTGTCCAGTCCCTTCTTTAAAAAACCCAGTGATAGGGAAGGGGAGAAGGGGAAAGGAAAGGAGGAAGAATGAAAGTAGGAAAGAAGAAAAGGAAATAAATAAAAAGAGGGTGGGAGGAATGAAAGGAAAGAAGGAAGGGAAAGGAAGAAAGGAAAGGAGGAAGAATGAAGATAGGAAAGAAGAAAAGGAAATAAGTAAAAAGAGGGGGGAGGGAGGAAAGGAAAGAAGGAAGGGAAGGGAAGGGAGAGGAAAGGAGGAAGAATGAAGATAGGAAAGAAGAAAAGAAAATAAATAAAAAGAGAGGGAGGAAAAGAAGGAAAGGAAAGGAAGAATAACAGAGTTGGAAGGGACCTTGGAGATCTTCTAGTCCAACCTCCAGCTCAAACAGAAAACCCGACATCACTTCAGACAAATGGTTATCCAATCTCTTCTTAAAAATTTCCAGTGTTGGAGCATTTACAACCTCTGGAGACAAGTTGTTCCACTGATTAATTGTCCTCAGTGTGAGGAAATTTCTCCTTAGTTCTAGGTTGCTTCTCTCCTTGATGAGTTTCCACCCGTTGCTTCTTGTCCTGCCTTCAAGGTGCTTTGGAGAAAAAGTTGACCTCTTTTCTTGTGGCAGCCCTTCAGATATTGAACCGCTGCTCTATATCGTGTCATCCTGAGTCCTTCTTTTCATTGGAAAGCCTGGCCTTGCTTCTCTCCCCCCTTCCCTTCCCCTCCTCGGGGCAGAGCCATCTCAAGAGTTTTCTTCTTTGACTTCCTCCTCCCTGGGCGGACTCAGCTGGAGTTGACCTAATGGCTACTGAATACCTTTCCTCAAGGCCGCCTGTCTCCGTGTCCCTCTGCAGCCTTCTCCTTTCTTCCTCTGCTTATTCCCCCACCCACCCACCCCGTGTCCTCGCAAGGCTGAGTCCCTCCGAATTTGCTGACATAAGCTTCCTTGCCTCTCTCCTTATTTTAATTTAATTTTAATTTTCTGATCCCTCCCAGGATTTCATCCCCCGGCCGAAGGAAAACAAAATGGGCAACGTGGAAAGCAACGGCTCTTACCAGAAACACCTTTCCAGGTTTCTTCCCGATGAGCTGGCGGACATCGAGGGCGTTTTCAGCGCCTTACGTGGAGCGGACGAGGACGTCGCCGCGAAGATGGGGAAGAAGGCGCAGGCTGGGGTGACCCTGGAAGCCCTCAAGGTGAGTAAGCAACGGGCAGGCGGCTTTCCTTGGGGTTGTAAGCCAGCGGGCCTGGGGAACCCAGAGCGGGACGGAGCCCATCAAATGGACCGCGTGATCTGCTGTCGCCGGGGCAGGGCGGGGTGGGGGTGGGGGTAAGTGGGAGTTGAGGGGTGATTTTTTTTTATTTTTATTTTTTTTCCAGATTTTGTTCTATTGTACTTGAATAATTTGAGTCTTTTTGTTAGTTTTTATTTTGTGTGTGTGTGTGTGTGTGTGTTTGTTCTAAATATGGTTTTACATTCTGTAAGCCGCCTCGAGGCGTCATGAGCAAATAGGCGGCAATATAAGCCCAACAAATAAATAAATTAATTAATAAACCCAATAAATAAATAAATCCAATAAATAAGTAAATTTATTATTGTTGTTATTATTATTGTATTATTTATTTATTATGATTAAATTTATTATTTATTATTATTATTTTCCTTGCCTTCATTATCTTATAAGTGACTCAAGGCAGCGAAATTCACATAATACTCCTTACTCTTCCTCAGAGGTGCTGTTCTAAAGTTTTGCTTTCTGCGGATAGGGTAAGCCACTCCTTATGGGTGGTCCCTGACTTATGACCGCAAATTTCTGCTGCTGAGCGAGGTATCCATTAAGTGATTTTTTCCCCCCTTTTACCACGTCTCTTGATGCCACCGTTTTAAGTGATTCGCTGCAGCCGTCTTAAGTTTGTAACCCAGTCGTTAAGTGAATCTGGATTTCCTCATCAGGAGAATGCAAAAGGGGATCACATGACAACCCCCCCCTCGAGGGGGACCCTGCGACTGTCATAAATGTGGCCTAATGCTTCAATGCTGATCCCGTAACCACGGAGAGGCTGTGAATAAGGTCATAAGTCGCTTTTTTCGGTGCCTTTGTAACTTCGAATGGTCAGTAAACAATCCATTGTAAGTTGAAGGGTGAAATGAATGATGTGTCTTGGAGTTGGCTGGCTGTCAAGGCGCCAACAAATCCACCCCCCACTCAAATCATGAGTTAAAAAAAAACCCGATTTATGAGGAGTGACCATGTCAGCGTTACCTGAGTGCAGCCGACTCTGAGACACATCATGCATTTCCCCCTTGACCCTGATCTTCTCCTCACCCCTTGGATGTATCTTCTCCAGTGGGACACCTCCATAGCCAAGTGTCATCAATCATGCTCTCCAGTAATAATCTTGCGTGCCAACAGCTTCGGCTGCCTCGCATTTATCTGAAGCATTTAAGGAATGTGCTGCTTTCTCCCACTCCCTTTCTGCTGGCAACTAAAAAGACCAAAGGAGTATTTTTTTAGTTGACACAAGGACCAGGTGTACTTTTCTTGAGTTCTTTGGTCTCCTTTCCTAGGCCTACGTCAAGGATGCCCTGCCTCCATCAATGGTGACGAGACTGTACAATGGGATGAGAAGCATCCAGGAGACCCATAATTCCCAGGAGGCCATCCCCTGGGTATCAAAGGAGCAATTTGTGGTGTTTGCGTCCACCCTCTTCAAGGGCAACGCCCAGGAAAAAAGTGGGGTTGTCTTGAAGATGGTCTCAGGTGCTCAGAAGACGGTGAAAGGAAGCCAAGTCCTAGAGGTAAGCAGACCAACCTCTCGTTTGCCTTCAGGGGGAAAGGTGAGGTCTATTTATTTAGCACACAGCTTCTCTCACGCGGTCACTGCTACGCAACCCTAGTAAAACGCCACAGAGACACAAATACGCCTTTCAATAAAGCATCAGCAAACCTAGAGTTTATATAAAGCAGGCGAAAATATAATTCTTCCTCTTCTTGTGCCCTATCCGTCATTGGACATTGGCGATCCTGTTGGCGATCCTATTTTTACCAACAGCCACACGAAAAAATGCTGTTGAGTTTTGTCCAAACGTGTCCCTTAGATTTTGAAGCCACGATGTTCTTCTTTGCCTTCAATCTTTCCCTGGAGGATTAAGTGAAATAGGGTGTGTTTTTCCGGGTGTTGTGTTGTGGTTCGCCGGCAGTAGGTGTGGACGTCTGAGGTCTCGGAGAGCGAGGACTCAGATGAGGGGCCTGCGTGTGATGCAGGACTATCAGGGAATGGGGTGCTGCCTTCGGAGATTGTGCGGGCTGGCAGCAGCAATGAAGAGGCCCCCGAGGAGCCTGTGCCAAGTGCGCATGCGCACAGGACTGCTCGTAGGAAAGAGCAGCTGCAGCAGCACACGTGACTCGGGAGTAAGGCTGCAAGGTAATGGCCCCTCCCTTAAGAGAGAAAAGCCAGCTGAGAAACCGGAGTTCTTTGCAGGAAGCAAATAAGTTTTTGCACTCAAGCCTGGTGGACTTTCGGACTCTCTTAGTTTGTGTTTGGAGACTCTTTGTGTTTGAAATAGTTCTTGGGAACTTTATCTAGTGTTCTTAGCAGCCTTTCACAACCTTGGCCAACAGCCTTTTAACCAAGAAGGAACGGAATTCGTAAAGAATCCTTGAAAGGTTTTGCTGTTACCTCCATTTGGTGTTTGTTTTCTTAGAACAAGGTTTGGGTCAGAAGATGTCCCATCCCATGTTCGATATATTCTGACTTTCATAACTTTTTTAATGGTTTTGATGATTTCCCTTGGCGGCTTTCCCAGGCAGCTTATCTAACCTCCTCATTTTTGATTTTGTCAAGCCAGCTTATACCTAACAGCTGCCTGTAAAGCCACACTTCAAATACTAAAATAAGGTTAAAATATTAAAGTTAAAAACACAATAAAGTCACCAAGGTCTTTTCAGATAAGCACTGCTCGGTCCTTTATGTTGTTTCTAGAAGCAAGATCACCCAGGACCATTTAAAAACCCCTTGTTAACTCTTTGAAGTTTGCAGGGGATCTGATCAGCTCCGTGATTCACGTGCTGAGCTACAGGAAGCTGCTGAAAGGGTGGAAATTAAAGAAGCTGAATAATTCAGTCGCTAGGATCAAAGCCTTGGCTACCCAGCTGGTCTCTGAATTGAAGTCTGAAGGTGAGCTTGCGAGCGCTTGTGGTATTATATATTATATATATATATATATATTTGGTTAAGGCGGACTCCCATCCACATGTACTTTTAACCCAGTTCTGGAATTTTGGTGGCAGCACACCCCCTTTCTATTTCCTGCGGTATTCAGGAAATATTTTGTCGATGTTTTAAGTCCTTTTGATCGGTTTCTTGCAAAAAAAGCACCCCCCAAAACAAAACAAAACACCCATAGGAACGAATAACTGGGATGGGTTTACTTTAGGACTGCTGCGTTCATTTTACGACTTTACAAAGAAAAAGTGTAAAATTGTGTCAGTCACGGGGAGGCCTCAGTTTACAACGGTCATGACTTAACGATGAAAATTCCAGGCTCCATTCCACAGAGAGAATAGAACAACAGAGTGGGAAGGGACTTTGGAGGTCTTCTAGTCCAACCCCCTGCTTAGGCAGGAAACCCCATACTACTTCAGACAAAGGGTTATCCAACATCTTCTTAAAAACATGCAGTGTTCACAACTTCTGGAGGCGAGTTGTTCCACTGTACTCACTGTCAGAAAGTTTCTCCTTAGTTCTAGGTTGCTTCTTTCCTTGTGTAGTTTGCACCCATGGCTTCTCGTCCTGCCTTCAGGGGTTCTGGAGAATAGCTTGACTGCCTCTTCTTTGTGGCAGCCCCTCAGATCCATTATGGTCATATGTTGAGGATTACCTGTAAGAATCCACTCTGAGGCAGGGAGATGTTACCTTAGGGTTAGGGGAATTCTGGGAGTTGAAGTCCACTCCTCTGATGTAGAGAAAGCTTGATATTTGTTATGCGTGGTGTAACACCCTCTCTCTTGCTTCAGAGGGGAAGAAGATGGAGGGAGCCTCTGCCCTGGATACCACCTGTGACCAAAACAGCATGGAGGATTGGCTTTTCCGAGTCCCACAGATCTCCACCTTCCTCAAGGTGGTGCTTCAACAGGGCCTGCTTCTCCTGCGGCCTCTCTCCGACGAAGCCAACGAGACCCTCTGCCTCCTGCCGGAATGCAGAGGCCTGCAAGGGACGGCCCTTGTCAGCCTGCTCGACCTCGCCTCCATCACCTACCTCAATTCCCACCTGCCTTCTGAGCTTCGGGACAAGTGGCAGCTGCTTTTCGCCTCCCGGATTCACGGCGAGAGCTTTACTCAGCTGTGCGGACATATTGTCAGCAAGGGGCCCTGCCTCTTGGTCCTGAAGGACACCGATGGCTACATCTTTGGCGGGTTTTCCTCTTGCTCCTGGGAGGTGAAGCCTCAGTTTCAAGGTGAGGTCCTTGAAGTTTCAAGGTGAGGTGAAGAAAGGTGCGCCCCCCCCCACCCCCCAGTCTGCAGAATTGTGCACAGATTAGACCAGGGGTCTGCAACCTTAAACTCTCCAAGAGCCATTTAGACCAGTTTCCCACGGAAAAGAAAACACCGGGAGCCACAAACCATGGGTGGGCGTGGCCAACTTGACGTCACTCCCACCCAGTCACATGGCCACGCCTACCCAGGTTTTGTGGCTCCCGGTGTTTTCTGTGGGAAAGGGGTCTCTCCCTCCCTCTCATTTGTGTTTTTTGTGTTTTACCTTTTCAGGCCAGGCAAGGAGTGACTGGGAGGGGAGGGGCCAGCCAGTGGTAGGACCACCCAACAGGGAGCCACAGCAGAGGGTCCAAAGAGCCACATGCAGCTCCAGAGCCACGGGTGGCTGACACCCGGATTAGACCATATAAAGTTCTAAACAATTGTCCCGGATGTTTCATGCATTAAATTAGCAGATTTTAAGTACGTTGGTTCAAAAATCGTTGCCGTGCAATGTACCGTTTGGGCTCTCTTGAGAGCACAAAATGAGAGTTTTAGTGAGATAAGTGGATAACACCCATGCATACATAAAAGTGTGACGGCTGTTGCTATCCACGAGGTGGCAGTCTTCTCTTAGAAGAAGCTTCCAAACAGCTAGCTCTCCTGTTAAAATGGGAAATGAATGAGGACTAGCCACTTCACTTTTCCCCAATTAGGCTCTGCCGGAGTGAATCTTGTCTGTTTTCCTCTCTCTGGTCCGTAACTCTTCCTTCGTTTGCTGCTTACAGGAAACGACACCTGTTTTTTGTTCTCCATTTCTCCCTCGCTGGCGGTGTTCACCTGCAGCGGCTACAACAACCACTACATGTACCTCAATCACGGGCAGCAGACCATGCCGAATGGACTGGTGAGTAACAAACAGTGGGGCGTCTGAGTTTGCTTTGGCCCCAAGGCTTTGTCCACGATGGCTTGTACAGCCACGTATGCTTTGTGTGAATACTGTCCAAACAGGGGTGTCCAAACTTGGTGACTGGTGGACTCCCAGAATTCCTCAGCCAGCAAGTGGACTTCAACTCCCAGAATTCCTCAGCCAGCATGTGGACTTCCAACTCCCAGAATTCCTTTCCCAGCATGGCTGGCTGAGGAATTCTGGGAATTGAAGTCCCCAAGTCGTAAAGTTACCATGGTTGGAGACTCCTGAGTCAAAAGACACATTCTGGACTTCCTGCAAATGCCAAGCCCTCTCTGCTGTTCGTTGAGGCAGCTGACTTCCAGCGTCCTTGCCGATGTGAGGACAAGGTGCCCAAACTTCCATAAAATCAGCTGTAGCTCACAGAGAGGCTGCTTTAATGAGTAGCAGATGTCAAAAGCGTTTATTCTCAATCCTTTTTGAAGCATATCCAGCTGCAGGAGAGGGCTTTTGCTCCTAGCTCTTTTTAAAAAAATGGATTACAGGTAGTTCCCAAGTTACAATCTTTCATTTAGTGGCCAGAGTTACAATGGCATTGAAAGAGGTGACTTATGAGCCAAACTCACTTAACGGTCTTACTTAGCAACAGAAATTTTGGGCTCAACTGTGGTCGTAAGTCAAGGACTACCTGTAATCCTTGCAGGTGTGTCTGTTGGTTGGAGGTTCATTCTTGCATCCTCTTTAACTTTTTCCAATACAAACATGATCACATGCCTGCATATTTTTTTTTTTCCTTCCAGGGTATGGGAGGCCAACACGAATACTTTGGCCTCTGGGTGGACAGTAACTTTGGCCAAGGCCACAGCAAAGCCAAACCTCGTTGTACCACCTACAACAGCCCTCAGCTGTCGGCCAAGGAGAACTTCCTGCTGGATTCCATGGAGGTGTGGGCTGTGGGAGAGCCCCCGGAAGCCAAAAATGTAAGTCTCACCACACCCAGCACAACCACCTTAGGTGGTGATATAAACTTCCTGTTTGGGTCAGGAGTTGGCTGCTCCCTAGTAGGGCATGAAATCCCATCAGTCAAAAGTTGGTTTAAGCTTCTCGTTTGCGCCTGGGGGGGGGGAAGCCAAAGGGGTCCTGCAGCAGAAGATGGAAAAGATCCCCAAGGTTGGGTTGCATGGAAGTCAACCAAGCACATGACCAAGCTAGAAGGAGAAGACGGGGGAGGGGAAATGGGGTCTTTGGAGCTCTGTGGTGTCCTTGGTGCCTCTGGTGGCCCGCGGGAGAGAAACAGGATGAACAGAGGGCAGAATGATTGACAGGGAATGGAGGAAGTAGACATCAGAGAGGCCTCCTCAAGCATGTCTGACTTCAGCTGCTTTTGATGGGATTGTGGTTGCAAGGAGGATGTAAGCGCCAATTGGATTTTTTCCAGGATGAACGCAACTCTTGCACATCCTAGGTTAGGGGACAAAATTTTGGCCAACAACAACGAGGATTTATTTACGTTCTGCTCCCCCATCAGAATGGATTTAAAGGCCTGGAACATCCTGGTTGTTTTCTATTTTCCTTCTAACCAGGTCTATCCCTGTTTAACTGCCTCCTAATTAGGCACCGATACTAGATTAAAGTGTTAGATTGTGGTTTAACACTTTGGGTATATCTAAACCTTGGCTCCTGGAGCGAACCAGACTATCAGCTTCAGTTATCGCATGGTTGACCTGCTTGGCCCTTTGAGGTGTTTTGTTAACCTGGGCTTAGCAATGCTGTGCATATTCAGTTTCTTCCCATCCGTGGAGCTCGACTCCTAGCAAGGCAGATAGGTTCATACCGGATATCGACTCTTAAATTCTCAGGTATTCGGTTTCTAAGATCTTAACGCAAGCGGGAGCCTTTGTTTATCTCGATCTGCATTTTCTCTTTCTTTTGAACAACTTGAATAATAAAAAAACCCAACGACCCAGTGCTCTTGGATTCCTTCCTCCCCCGTGGCGCCCCAGCTCCAAGAGACTTACCGCTTAAAAACGGACGTAAATTTGCTTTCTCTGGCAGCTGTGTCACTGACCAAACCGGTTTCACCGATCTGGTCAAAGCAGAACCTTTCCACGTTTGCCAAGCACTAGGACAGGCAAGGAATCCAGCCCAACTTTCTTGGCTCTGGTTTCAGGGTCAAAGTCGGTCAGAGCTGATTACAGCCCAGATCTGCCCACCTTCAGCTGTGGTTGTTGTTCTTGTTTGTATTATTCCAACCTCTCTTCTGGGTTTGGCTTTAGGGAAGAGGCCCAAAGAGCATCTTAGACGCTGATCCAGAGGCCCAAGCTTTGCTAGAGATGATGGGGAAAAGCCGCCAGAGTGATGGGTTTCGGAAACCACCTGAGGATGATGATGATGAAGAAGACAACAACTGAGATCCCAAGTCTGACCAGGATTTTGTTGGACCATCTTCTGAGCTTTCTATTTTCCACACATCAGTATCCGTTCTCCATCTCTTAAGCGTGTTGAGCTTCGGTTAAATAACAATTGGTGTCTTTACAAACTTTGGACGTATGATCTGCAGTTTTTTCTCCCTCCCCCAGGGATTGGGCGTGTATTGTTCTAAAGTCAGGACCTCCTTTTTCTTCTTTCCACATTATTCACATTTATTTGGGGTGCAAGCCCACCCAAGGGGACTTCCAGATTTCTGGCGGAAAAATATTCCTTGGAGGGACCCCACTTCGCTAGCAAGAGTTCTCGAAACTCAATGTCTTTCCATGTAAAACGATCCGTATTTTGTTGGGAAAATTTAAGTGCTCCGTAAAAGCATATTTGGGGGTCTGTTGAGGTGCAATATCCGGAAATCAGGATTTCATATCTGAATTAATCGCACCGATATAAACAATTGGATCATGTTCGGCCTGAGTCTTTTTTAGAGACAAATCTTGGCTGTGAATTTTCAACTTCGTGAGGCGTCAACAAAGCAGACTGTTAAATGTGTGAATCCAGCCACTGTTGGGTTTTTTTTTGAATCCTAATTGAACACCAAGATTGCAATACCCCATTCACCCAACCCCAGAAGACACCGAGGCAGACTTTATGAACAAGTGTCTTTATTACATCTTTAAATAAATAAAGGCAGGTAATCCCTCAACTTTGATATCTGTTTGGAAGGGGGACCCAATTGTCAGATGACTAGATGGAATCCAGGCTTCCTTTTAACTTTGCGGGACCGGATGGCTGGTGATCAGAAAACCAGATCAGCCTGGGATAAGAGTCAGGGACCTTCCAAGACTCAAGAAGAGACTCAAGTTACTCCCAGGGGATTTCCGGGATGTGATATTCCCTTTGAACCCAATTGGAGGGCACGGTTCCAAACCATGGCAGGTTAACCAGATAGGAATCATTCACAACCCGATGAGCTAATTCCACTGTGTTGTGAGGCTATATTAGCAGAACCTTTCAAGTCTGAAAATACACGTCTTCTTCCATCTCCTTTACAGCCTGAGAAACTAGGGAGGGTCTCTCCTGAACGTCTTTTTTTCCCAATCCATTATGCAGCTGAGGGCTACTCGGTCTTTTATTTTGACCATTCCTTTGCCCCATGCCCCACGGTCTTTGCCCTCACATCGTTGACACAAGGCGTGCTCTGTTCGTCAGGCCATTTCCAGTGGTTTGTGATCTGCCTTGGACCTGCAACAATATTTCTCGCACACTTTGACCAGTTCCGAGAGGATGAAGACCGAAGACGCTAGGGCGGTGAGGAACAACAGGTCTATGAAGAAAAGGAAATGACAGGGTTACTAAGACGGAAGCAAAACACCCAAGGGGTCATTAGTTGGCAACTGAGGATCCTCTCCGTATTCCGCTTCTATTGAAACTGCATTTTGGAGGACTATTTTCTTACAGTTAATGGGAGCCATAAGGACATTGACATGAAAATAGCTGTCAGGGTTCCGGCAGTTGCCCCCATTTAAATCATGACTTTCGAACCAACTTCCAAAGCTTAAAGAAGATTTATTTGGAGTAAACATGCCGGCGCTACCTGGGTGCAGCTGACTCTGAGATACATCATTCACTGTCACCTTTGACCCTGGTTTTCCCCCCCACCTCCTGGGTGTATCATCATTCATATTCTCCAATGGGACACATCCATAGCCAAGAGTCATCAATCATATTCTCCAGTTAAAATTTTGTGCGGCAGAAACTTTGGTCACCTCGAAACGATCTTTGAAAACATTTATGGAACGGAAGCTGCCCACTGCTCCCCGATCCCTTTCTGTTGGCAACTCTAAAAAGACCCTAGAAGTATTTTATGACATAAAGGGTTGGCAATGAATTTTTTTTTTGCCCCCAGAGGAGGATAATGTATCCCCCGGATCCTCGTGATTTTCACGGTTCACGTTTTTTGAAGGTTGCCATTTAGACTTGTCGGGAAGAAAAGACGTACAATTTTGGAAGCGAGCTGGCTCTCTTCCATTCCCGATGCTGAGAAGCTGAAATTTCTATATAATCTTAAAACCTTTTATTTGGAAAGATTGAAATCCTTCGAAAGGGGAATTCCATGACTTACCCAGCGCTCGTAAATTCTCTGTCTGGAAGATCTTTTGCAGGGGGGGGATGTAAATTACAGCCATTTGACCCAAAATGGAACCCAGCACCGAATATAAGAACATGCGGTTTCGGAAAAGACCGATTTCCAGTATCAGTTTCATCTGGAGGAGAGAAAGGAAGATCAGATCATTCAATAAGTAACTTGGTCTTTTTTTTTTTTTTTTTCCTTCTGGGAGCCCAGTCTGATTTTTTTTTGTTCAAAGTAGATTCTTTTTTTTTTAGCAAATCAGATGATTAATGAAATCAGGTAATCAACAGCAAATCAATGCAACGCCAATGCAGGTATTTTTGAACCAGGTGCTTTTCTTACTATTGTTGGCATCAATAAGAAAGTTCAAGGAGAGAATTTTGAATGAATTTAGCATTTCTCCTGCAAGTGCCAATTTGCTGTTTTGTATTTAGAAAGTGGAAAAAAAGAACCCTTCAGATATCTTAAATGCACAGACATATTTAATGTGCATAGCCTGGCATATGTATCTTAACAAACCGGAATCTGCTTGGTTTACTTCGTTATATGAAGCTAAGCATGCTTGTTTAACTATGGCTTAGTACAATATAGGGCTGCAGTAAATTATGGTTTTCTTAGCAACTGAGTTAAAGCAAACCACGATTTACTGGGGTGCATGAAATTAGCCTTTTAACGTTGTTGTTTTTTGACTGAGACAAAAAATTAGCAGTTCCTTCTTCAAATTCTTTCGAAGGTCCAGTGACGCTTTGTTGAGGGTAGCAAGGTATGAAACCATCAATTTAGTAACTTCTGCTAAATTGTTCCTGCTTTGATTTTAAAGGTCCCCCACCCTCCGTAGCTTATCTTCAATGCTCCAGTCCAGTTTGACTAATGCTTTGCTACAGATTCACCCCAAGAGGTTTATTTCATGCCCAGAAATCTACCTCAAATGACTGGAGAACCACTAAAACAGGAGGCTGTTGGGCTTATTAAAAGAAACAGAACCAGGGAAAAATAAGTAGCTCCAAGAAAGATCTTTCTTTCTCTCCCTCCCTCTCTCTCCCCCTCCTTCTCCTTCCCTCTCTCCCTCTATCTCTGCAAATAATACTCCTTTCCTACTTTTCCAATCAGCAACCTTGAGTTTACCGAAAACAGGGTTATAACCATTGTGCCATAATACAGTAGCATTCCTAACAAAAACAATTGTAGATGATGTTGGAGTCTGACAGGTGAATTTTTTAAAAATGGAATTTTTACTTTAAAGCTGGTTGCACAAATATGTATTTTTGATGCTATAACTTCATAACGTTCAATTTAAGCTTATATGTGTATGTGTATCGACGCACATGCACGATTTTGCACATATATACATTCACGCACACAGTATTTTAGGTTCAGTAAGACTTAGCCACAAGAAAGAAAGGAAAGGAAGCAATCGACTTTGTTTTCCTGGGTCTGGATGGTGGGAGGTCACGGCACAACAATCAGAGGGAAATTGTTCAGTGGGAGTATGTAGTAGCTTCCTGTCTGGATTGAATACCTTGCACGCAGATTATGAACAGAGTATTTCAGCTTCGGCCGGATTTTCGTAACAGCATTAGCGCTTAGTCTGACATACTGCTTCAGGGTGCTTTACAGCCCTCTTTAAGTCAGCCTATTGCCCCCGACAATCTAGGTCCTCATTATACCCATCTCGGAAGGATGGAAGGCTGAGTCAACCTTGGGCCGGTCAGGATCGAACTGCAGAACTGCTGGCAGTCAGCAGTGAGCAAAGTGAGCCTGCAATACTGCATTCTAACCACTGAGCCACACACACAGGGCTAAGCTAAGGGAAGGAGGGCGGTGCAGTTCCTCGCGGCTTCTCTCCCCAAGGAAAACAAAAATTAAGCCGGCTCTTGTTAAAACGTTGCGCACCTTCCTAGTTTGCCAAGCCTTTCCTTTCTCAATGGGCTCTGCTGAATTAAGCTTCCACTCTCACCTGAGAACGACAGGTCAGGGCATTGAAGAGGTCAAAGAAAACAAAGCAAGTGAAAGTCATTGTTGTCGTCCGGGGCGTTATGCCACTTTCCGGAAGCTGGAAAGGCAAGGTGGAAAAAAAGTGTCTTTGAAAAAGAGGAGGGGGAAGAGGAGAAATCGAGTGTCAGCATAACATATCAAAGCCCCTCCCACCTCACAATGAGCCTTTTGTCGACAAAGTCACAATCACCTTGAAAACGGGTTGCCCTTCTTTTGAAAGAAAGATCTGGAAGGAAGGCAGTCGTGCCAAACCATATAAATATCACGGGCTTAAATCTGCACCTGTTGACAGACAAGCCACCAGCAGGTTGATGAAAGCCTAAAATGCCCCAAAATGTGCCCAATTTTGCCCCTCTGTGCAATTTCCACCTGCAAAAAGTGCCAATGTTGCTTTTTTTAAAAAGGCAACTAGACTTAATTTGCTTTTTTTTTTCCTCTTGAAGATGTTTCCCTTTCTTGTCCGAGAAGCATCTTCAGTTCTGACCGAATGGTGGATTTCTCTTCCTTGCAGTCATCTGGTCGTTGGCACTCTGAGAGTCACTGAGATTTATGTGCGCCCTCGGGGTCACCTGAAGAGTGCCAAACAGATGTAGGGCCTATTTGGAACTGCTGAAACATCATCTAGGAAAACCTAGAGGTGCTTTTTCCAAAGGCAACTGGACTTCCTTCATTTTTGCTTGAAAAACGTTTCGCTTCTCATCCATGAGGCTTCTTCAGTTCTGAAGAAGCTTCTTGGATGAGAAGCGAAACGTCTTCAAGGAAAAAAAACAAAACCCAAGGAAGTCCAGTTGCCTTTGGAGAAAGCACCTTTGGGACAACCCTGATCTAGATGACTGAGAATCTTCATAAGACACCTGCATCTTACATCTTTACTGAGAAAACCTTTTGCATGTCTTCAAAAGAAAAAAAAAAAGCTGATCTGGAGTTTCCAATTCAACCAATTGAAGAATGCATTCCTCATCCAGAATGCAAATCCTGAGCCAAGCAGCCAAGACTCCTTCTCTGAGTTGGTTGCATCAAAGGCGGAAAAAAGTCACAAAAGGGTGATGGAACCAGGAAGGGTCTTAGGATGATCTACCTACAATCTCACCTCCTTCCAGAAGACGTAGATGGTCCCTATGATGATAACGGTTGCCGAAAGGATAATTTTTAGGATCAGGGACTTGCTGAGAATTGTATCCGTGGTGTTTCTTGGAGGTTTTTTGATGGCATCTTTGTCTACTGGTTCAACCCCCAAACTATATAATAAAGATGATAATTATAATAACAACAACAACAATAATAATGACATTATTTTATAAACAACAGACTAACTGGTTATTTATATTTACTATGGAAATGGCCATGGATAGATTTTGAATCTCTAAGGCATGTTAGACTACAGCGGACCAAATATGGACAGTGCCAAACTTGGATATTAAGTAGGGATACTGAAATGCCACTTATAAAGAAAATAAGTTGTAATATCGTCTTACTCATGCGGTCCTTGGTGCTCTCTGCACTTGGTTGCTTTCTTGCAGGCGTTTCATGACCCAACTAGGTATCAGCACTGCTAGCACACGGTCCTAGCACTGATGATGTGATCTAGTTGGGTCATGAAATGTCTGCAAGAAAACCACCAAGCTCAGAGAGCACCAAAGACCCACAATTCAATCGTCAGCTACAAATAATCTCTTCACTCGTAGTTGTCTGAATATAAACTCTAACTTCAAAAGAACTGATCATTGTACAAATACTGAGCGTGTATATTTGTCTTTGGTAGATTTGTAGCTTGATGAAAGGATGGGTATCAACCAGTTTTCCCTCAAAATCACTTTTCATATCCAATTTCAGACAGGAATTTTCAACTTCTATTTTAATTGTATATTTAAGTCTTCATGGAAGAAGCGGAAAGAAATCAGATCTGGATTTCGCGATGGGAAGGTTCTAATTTTCATCCTGGGGTCCTCACCTTTGAGCTGGAGGGCCATCCATGATGATATTGATCCATAAGATCTGCATAGCATTGAGTGGATTTGGCAGATTGAATATGGTGGACAGAGTTATTAAACTTAGAGCGGAGATGCTCCTATAGGAAGAAAAGCAGGAGAGAAAATTTAATCAACATTCTCCGCCCTTTTTGAAAAACAGCTTCCGTTCTATTTCTTCTTTGTCATGACTTACGTGCTAAGTTGAAATCGAACAAAGTTCTTAATGTTGTAAAATATGCCCTTCCCTTCTTCTATGGCGTGTCTGTTGGGAAGAAAACACAACGTCCATACTCGGATCTAAATAGTTAAGCTTGGACAGAACATCATCCATTGTTTTTTTTTTTAATAAAACCATTTTTTTAAATATATTTATTTCAACAGAAATAATCCTGAAGTCATTTCATACACTCTTCTGAGGTTCGTCCCAAAGGTGCTTTTCCAAGACCCAACTGGACTATCTGGGTTTTTTTTTTTCTTTGAAGACAGTTCACTTCTCATCCAAGAAGATTCTTCAGCTCTGACCACCATCTGGGCAGAGCTGAAGAAGCTTCTTGGATGAGAAGCAAAACGTGTTCAAATAAAAAAAAAAGAACAGTCCAGTTTTCTCTTGAAAAAGCACCTTTGAGACAACCATCATCTAGAGCAGTGGCCCCCAACCTTTTTTGAACCAGGGACCGGTTTCACGATTATTTATTCTTCCACGGACCGGTACCTGAGTAACGCGAGACTCCACCGCCATCGGGACGGCTCTTCGCTCGAAGCTGCCCCCCCTCGACAAAACTAAGGCGCGAGCACCCAAATGCCGCTTTCCAACTGAAAACCCAGAAGCTCCGTTGAAACAAGATGGCGGCACCCAAGCTTTGCGGCCTAGTAAAAAATGATCCACGGACCGGTACTGGTCCGGGGACCGTTGGTTTGGGACCCCTGATCTAGAGGATTGAGAATCTCCATAGATACATACCGAAGTTCATTACTGCCTCGGTTTTATTACCATTGCCCAGGAACCAGAGGGAAATTTAATCACAGCAATTAGCCTCCATTTTAGGTTTCCGCCAATTCTACCCTCTTCTTTTTCAGTGGAAAAAAGGGGCATGAGTGTACACTCAGGAGTGCTCAGTGGGCTGTTCGGTGTTGCACGTTAACATCAGTGACCCATGGTGGCGCAATGGTTAGAGGGCGGCACTGCAGGCTACTTCTGTTGATTGGCATCTGCCATCAGTTTGGCAGTTCGATCCCAACCGGCTCAAGGTTGACTCAGCCTTCCGTCCTTCCGAGGTCAATAAAATGAGGATTCAGATTGTCAGGGGCAAGAGGCTGACTTAAAAAGAGGGCTGTAAAGCACTATGAAGCGGTATATAAGATTAAGTACTAATGCTATTACGAAAATCCTGCCGAAACTGAGATACTTTGTTCATAATCTGTGTGCAAGGTATTCAGTCCAGACAGGAAGTGACGACTGTGTGATGACCCAAAGGGGGATGGCACAAAGGCAACACAGATAATCAGTAGGAGT
Source organism: Pseudonaja textilis (assembly GCF_900518735.1). Next base: position 5,422,429 of record NW_020769373.1, on the reverse strand, counting down.
CCCATTATTAGCTCCAGCTTTGCCCCCAATGTCTGGTTATCTTCTGGCTGGAGAAAAAACTCTCCCAGGAACAGCCTTTGGCTGCAGAGAATCAAGTCCAAAATGTGTCAACAAAAACTGTAACTTAAAGTCCAATCAAGGCAAAATGAGGTAATTACTCCGGCAGGGCAGGAGCAAGAATTCCAGACGTGAAGGCATGGCAATAACTCAACACAGTTGGGAGGATGCCAGGAACAGAGATAAGCAAAGTCAACACAAGATAAACTCATGCTTGCTCCCAGCAGATACCACACTCAGCTTGCATCTCTTTTAAACTCTCATTCCCAGGTGTGGCTAATGAAGGGAATCGGGGCCCTTTCCTCCCCCATAAACCATGCAACCCACGTTGCTCTTTCCCCCATAACTCCCTGCATGCCCTAGGATGAAGAAGGGGTGGACCTGGTTCTTCCTCTGAACTCCCTCTCCCTTGTTCTACCTCGTCCCTGCTCTGCCCAGCCAGACTTTGCCCATCCCCAGTTTCCTCCACAGCCAATGGAGCCACACTCCCACTTCCCGTCAGCTGTTTGTCTTCCTCCTCCGATTCAGACTCCGCCAGAGGCATGACACACTAAACCGCTTAGAGAGGGCTGTAAAGCACTGTGAAGTGGTATATAAGCCTAAGTGCCATTGCTATCAAAGGAGTTTTAGGAAGTGTGTATGTCAGAGAAACAGTTCTGGCACAAACCACTTACATGATGGCTGAGAAGTTGTCATCCACAAGAATCATGTTTGCAGCCTCCTTGCTTACATCCGTGCCTGCCCGTCCCATCGCGATCCCAATGTCGGCAGACTTCAAAGCCACAGCGTCGTTCACTCCGTCCCCTGTCATTCCCACGATGGCCCCAGCCTTTTGCAAAGCCTACGGAAGTCACAGATGAGTTTAAACCTTGGCCTTCACCTGGTGGACAGAAGCTTTGACTTGGGGGGGGGGGGGGAAGGAAGCCCATTTAAATTGCAGACAATCCTTGACGTACGACCACAGTTGGAACCGGAACATCTGCTAAGCAGTGCAGTTGTTCAGTAAGTCACACCTGATTTTATGACCTTTGTTTGCTGCGCTCATTAAATGAATCACATTAAGTTATTAAGGGAATCTGGCTACCCTCCTCATTGACTTCGCTTGGCAAGAGCCCCTGGATCTTGTCACCCCAGGGCACTGCCACGGTATGAGTTCCGGTCATACGTCACTTTTTTCAGCGCCATCATAACTTTTGTAGAGATTTTCTTTGTACATGGCTGCCATTATTAATTTACAATTTTTCATCCAAAGTTTTTCCCAATCCTCTAGTTGTATGTTGTATCCAAAATTTTTCACCCAGGCAATCATTGTTTGTTTCACTGCCTCCTCTTCTTTATCAGATTTTAGGAGGGAATTATATATTTTGGATATACGTTTTTCCTCTGGTTCTAATAAAACTTTGTCAATTTCCTGCAGAATTTTATCTATGCTAAATTCTTCTATATCTTTTTTGTATTTTGTTTGCACCTGCAAATAAGGCCACCAATCTATCATTATTCCTTCTTCCTTCAATTTTTGGTTTGTCTTTAAGTTTTCTTGATTATCTAATAGTTGATTGTACCTGATCATTTTAGTACTATCCAAAGTATTTGGGTAAATCATTGCTTCTATAGTTGAAAGTCAGCCTGGTATCTTAATATAGTGTTTTTTTCCTAATTTTCTGCCAAATCTCTATTTATGCATCTCTAATTAAATGTTTTTAACATGTAGATATGTCTTATTTTTCTTCTCCCACAAAATGGCATGCCATCCAATTTGTAGATCATGTCCTAGAGTTAATGTTCTCTTATTATTTAAAAATATCCATTCTCTAATCCAAATTAGTGTTGCTGCCTGGTCATAACTTTTGAACGGTTGTTAAATAATGGTCATAAGTCAAGGACATTCAACATCAAGAAAAGAGCCTAAATGTTCAGAGTAGGGATCTTAGGTTATTGGTGCTAAAATGTACACAGATATTACGTCGGCTGTTAGAAACTGTAAGCATTAATTCTTCCAATTAAAAAAGTAAGATTTGTGATCTATTTAAATCTCTTTATCAGAGATTACTTTGCCCATAAACCCAAGGATAAATGTTCATGCAAAGATAATTGCTAGAATCAAGCTAAACCACGTTCATATCGATGCCTTAATCCCACATTAGCCAAGAGGCTGTTTATATGCAGGTCTATTTAAATAATTATCTGATTGTCCCTTTATGATTGTCATAAACTGGAACAAGGTGATTGTGGATTAGTTGTTGGGAGTTTTTCTGAGCTAATCAACTGTGCTTACTTTTAACCTACACGTCTCAAATCAACAACAAATAAAAGTTACTTGCCCCTTGGTGCAGCCAGCGGGCAAAGAAAACCGCAATAATTCAACCAGGGCGACAATATGTTTTTACTAACAAGTTCAGTCTATTTTTTTTTCCTGCAGTTCGTTGTTAATTCACTACTTAAGAAAGTAGAACAGAGTTGGAAATTTCCTTTGCTCAAATAAAAGGCAACGGTTTGGTTTTATTACTGCTAAAAGATGCAGTCTTGAGTTTTGTAAGTGAATCAGTGACAAAATAAATGCATCCTAATTTGGAATTATTTCATTTGTCGCTATCTGAACAGCTAGGCAGTGATGGTCTCTCCCTCCTGATTGTTAGCGAAGAATGAATAGATCCTTGGTTTCAGAATGAGTTGCAAGAAAAACGAAGGAAGAGAATGAATCTTAATTTTTGCAGTCAGCAGTTATTTCATACATTAAGGGGAGATCACCAAGAAGCAGAATCATTTCAAGGAAAAGAATTGCATTACAAGAGAAAAATCTTGGCACTCTAGAGTTTACAGTCTGAAGGATACCTTTATAATTTTAACTTTGTGTTTGGGGCTTGTTCTGAAGAAGATGGAAACCTGGAGGAGGCGGGGAAGAAGAGATGTACATGAGACCGTGATTTTGTTTGAGAAGAGTTGCCCAATCCCATATATTCTCATGACTCCTTCAAGCCACCGTTACATTTTTGATTCTTGAAGACAGCGTCGAGTCATCGATGTTCTCCAGTTCTTCCCCAGACATAGCGTTCATTTTCCCATTACAAAGACCAATGTTCTTCCCTGCAAGGAAAGAAATTCATTAAGCACATAATGGTAGGTTTAACTTGTACAAACCACGTGCACATTAAGAAATGGCTCATTATGATTCAAAAAGGGCCACATTTTTAGTGTTTCATTTCAAAATTGGACCTCTTCTGAGTCCTTTCATGATCGAGGCATTCTGGATACCTCTAGGCTTTTCCTTGCTGTGTGATTCTCTGGCTGCATCTCTTGAGTGAAAGAACCAATAGATGATCTCAAGGAAGCAGCCAAGGATGTTAGCTTGGAGCTGGATTTAACTCTGTTGGAGCTCTTGGAAAGAAGTATCCATGCAACCTTCTTCAGAACTTCAGAGAAGGAAATCCGGAATAAAAACAAAGCTACGATCCAGCAAAGTTTTATTTTTTGCTGTTGACATTGGATTCTCAAAAGGTTGCAGGACCATGACATGTGACTTCTCTGGAGTTGGCAAGGGAGGAGAAAGAGATCTGCATTCTCTGAAATGATTAGCCTCTCCCTTCATGAAATCACATCATGCAGATGACAAATGGTTGAAGATCTCTGACTTGTTAAATGAGCAGGGTAAAGCAATTTGTAATTAAGAAAATAGTGGTGTTGCATGGGAATTTTTTGCACTGTTGGGTTAGATTAGAAGAAGGCAGCCTTGCTGTGTCCAACCCGAACCTTTCAGCGCAGCTTCATCTTTATCTAAGATGGAATCAAGGTAAGGATCAAATAGGGCATTCCATTCTAAAAAGAAAATAAATAAATGCTGTATTCCATGTCTTGCTTACCAATAGCCAAAGCTGTTTCAAAGGCATCTCCAGTTATCATTTTCACAGCTACACCTGAGCCATTGAGAACTTTAACAGCTTCTTTTACGCCTTCTCGTGGCGGATCAATGATTCCAACTAGACCCAAAAAGGTCAATCTGCCAAGTTCCGGTCCAGAAGCCAAGGCGAGCACTAAGATGAGAATAAGAGACTGGGAATCATGATGAACCACATTACTTTTTATTTAAATTACTGGCATGGAGTGGCCTCTGGAAAATTTGGAAAAATGCAGTTGGTACAGAACATTGCAACTTGATTCTCTGCTATCAGGTCATGTTTGACTCATCTTATTACAGTTGCACTGGCTTCCAATTTGTTTATTCATCCAAATTTTTTAAAAAAAGTATCTAGATTTTGCCCCTTGCCTATAAAATAAACTCTTCAGAACCAGGATATTTAAATTTAAATTTCTGTGAGAATCTTCTGCTAATTTACAATGTTTGTAAGAGGTTCTGTTTTATGTCCCACTATTGAAAGAAGCTAGGGCTGATTTGTTTACTTAGTTCAAATACTTCTAGGTTGCTTCAGTCATGACACTAAACACGCTTGCTGTAATATAAACAAAGTGTCAAAGCTATATTACAATCACCATAATATTAAAACAATAACATATAAAACTTCCAACTGTAATAATTCATAATCCAGTGATTGCAAGTGAATTATCAGGCTTAGCCCAAGAACACCATAAAACAACCCAGCTAAAGCTCAGTCCTTTATTTGTTTAGGCACAGTAGGCAGAATCTTGCCAGATTAAACCATTATTACATGCCTATATGAGAATGAATGGCAGAGCCTGGGACCCGAGTCAAGAGACGAATCAGCCTAGAGTCTCAACATTCCCACAAGTGGTTTAAATCTAACGCCTCTTAAAATCCATTAACCCTTATGTAGGTCAAAATAGTTCTAATCGTTAACTGACTAGGTTTGTTGTAGCCTATCGGCTACTGGCCCTTCCAGCAACTGAATCGGGAGCAGGAGGAAGCGCGGGAGTCAGGATCAGCCTCAGCTCCAGGGGAAAGAGGGAATGGAGCTGTCAGAGAGAGAGAGAGAGAGAGGCAGAGGCAGAGCCTGGGCTGTCCTTCAGTCTTCCGACGGAGAGTCAACAGCCCCCAAGTTTGGAGGTGGCTGATGAGGAAGAGAAGGGACAGCTGGGTCCAGTGCCTGACGCGCGGCTGTGCAGGAGGCAGAGGAGAGGAGAGTAGTGGAAATCTATGAGCCGGTCCTTGGGACAGAAGAGCCACCGCTGCTAGCGAAGCTCCACCCAACTCTGGGGATCAAAGGCCGACAACTATTCATCTCTCTACCCGATGGACTGTTTAGCCTGCGTTGAGAGAGAAACTTATTCCTGGAGCTCCTAATAAAGGAATCTTTTGAGTTCACACCAGAGGGTTTGTCGTGTTTGGGGAGCTGGGCCAGAACAAGATTCCTATCCACCGGCATGAGCAATGAATCAATTTAATTGGAACTAATGTGTTGCCTCGCTTTTACGCTCCTGACAATCCCCTGGGGGTATTATAGGGAGCAGCTGTTCTAAACCTCTTCCTCTGACCCAGCTTTGGGTGGGCTGCATCTTGTCTCACCCCTCTGCTTGGAATGTGCTCCTTCCTAGGAAACCACCACCTCACATCCAAAAGCATAATCAAAATACCATGGCCGTCCATCCCCTCCAATGTTGACATTCCTGTCTCCAAATGCTCTTTGAAAGAGCTTTTGTGAGCATGGAGAGGTCTTTCCGATAATGCTCCATTACTCCATCCTTAGTATGAAGCTATTTTCTTTAGATGGCTTAAAGACTCTGGTTTTGCTCAAGAACCTTCATTTGTCGAGGACGTAAGATTGGGATAAAATGAGGCACAGGCACAGACCGACCTCGCAAGCCAAGGGAACCCATGCACTTTTCTTCTTGGGCGTAGGAAGCTTTCTGTTGGGGAGTCAAGGGCAGAGCAGTCCCTCTGTTGTTGAACATGGTACAATGCTGCATCACTTCTTTAAAGGCCCCTTTCATGAAGTAGATGTCTTCTTGATCCTGAGAAAGGAGAAGGTGGAAGATACCACCAGGAGAACATCTAGAACCATTGACCTTTTTACATCCTGAATTAAGTTGTTTATTATATACACAATATTTTTAAAACGCGGCATGCTGCATCATATTAAGAAAGGAAATATTTTGTTTCTCCAACTCAGCTTGTGTTGGAGACGGCAGAGAAATGAACCTTCATGCTAAGCTATGTCGTAGTTTATTTGACTCGTTTAGGATATGGTTTGAATCCCACAAGGATATAGGAACTTAGAGCACCATTTTTGGAAAGTCCTCTGGATTTGCCATATCCCCCAGTCTTGAAGGCCGTCAAGCCAACTTGGGTCAACTCTGCTGAGCTTTCCTTAAAAGGAGTTGTGAGGATCAAAAAGAGGAAAAACCATGGGATATAAAAGTGACTACATGCCTTTCACTGGAATAAATTCCTACAAGAATGATTTCTTTAGTTTCTAAGCTTGGTCTACAACTAAAACCCACACAGTTGCTTCCTTATCTACCTGATTTTTCAAAGCACACTTCACAGCCATCCATTTTTGCTCCGAGCTAAAGGGAATCTCTTTTGTTCGCACATAAGTATTGTTTATATCATCCAGGTCCATCTAAAACAGATAAGAGAAGGACAGAATGTCAGCATGAATTCGTTGGTTGAACTAGACTAGATCGACACAAAATTGCATCAACACCCCTCCGGTCAAAAGCTGAATATTTTAGTGCTGAATGTCTATGTTGCTTTTGAACGGCAATGTCAGGCTTTGGAAAAGTAGATGTCTTCTTGATCCTTATCAAACCAGGGCTAGTTAGACTGAGTTTTCTTTTGAACGCTAAACTTCCTTTATCCATCTTGCTTTATTACAAACATACAAGCAGACTGTGTTCCCAGTTAGGTCACCTTCCTGATATCTCAGGGGCTTCCACAAAGAAGATGGAGTCAAGCTATTCTCCAAAGCACCCAAGGGCAGGACAAGAAGCAATGTGTGGAAACTAATCAAGGAGAGAAGCAACCTGGAACCAAGGAGGAATGTCTTGACAGTTAGAACAGTTAACCAGTGGAACAACTTGTATCCAGAAGTTGTGGGTGCTCCAACACTGGAAATTTTAAAGAAAAGATTGGACAACCATTTGTCTGAAATGGTACAGGGTTTCCTTCTTGATCAAGGAGTTAGAAGATCTCCAAGGTCCCTCCAACTATTCTAATTCTAATTCTAATTCTAATTCTATTCTATTCTATTCTATTCTATTCTATTCTATTCTATTCTAT
>NW_020769373.1:5385890-5412144 GCF_900518735.1 Pseudonaja textilis | reverse complement strand
GGAAGGAAGGAAGGAAGGAAGGAAGGAAGGAAGGAAGGAAGGAAGGAGAAGGAGAAGGCAGGGAGGAAGGAAGGAGGAAAAGGGAGGGAGGGAGGAAGGATCAAAGGAATGTAGAAAAATTAAGGAAGGAGAAATAAGTGTGCGACTCACCTAGAGTTTCCACTATAGGCAACTTCTTCACAATGACTTGTTTCTTGGCCATTCTCAAGACACCCAATACTAGCGTCACCGTGACTACGATGGGAAGGCCTTCAGGGATGGCAGCCACCGCCAAGCTGCGCACACACAATCATTTACCACTGATGTTACACACCACTACCTCTTCCTGCAAGGAAGTATACCCAAGCATCAACTTGCTCCGAAACCCTCATTCTAGAGTAGACACAGAAGACTGGGCCAATGGATATATGGGTAAATGACCCAGGAATGCAGATTTTTGTGGAATGTCTATTCGAGGGAAGACGTTTAGGTTGAAGTTGGCCTTTCCATTAAGACTTCTAGTTCTACTGTCTTGACCTGATGTCTCTAGTGTCAGGGTTCCAAGTAATGCACCCATTGAAGTCAGAACTCCAAGGCAGATAGATTACTCAAAGAACAATTTATTTGGATACATCATATTGGCACAACTGGTGAAAACCAACTCTGAAAGTTCCTGTGGTTTTCACCTGATTAAAAGTGAATGTTTTCCCCTTTCCCCAAGTCATCATTCACATTGTCCAATAGAGGTGCTGGCTTGGTTACTTCGCTTCTCCTCTCCCAGCCACCTGTTGGAATGACCTTGGTTCCCACAGGAAAACTTTTTGTTTTGACTGCAAAACCTCAGCTAATTATTCCTCCCTCCCTGTCCCCTCTTTAGCCTTGTGGCAATCCTGAAGCCACAAAGATGGCTTCAGCCGGGTCCGCTTCATGGTTGACATCTAGGGTATTGGGAATTGTCATACAACATATTCAGAGGAAGCCAGATAGAAGAAATCTATTGTAATTTGTCAAAGATGAGAAGACTTCTAAGAACATCTGTTCTCTGCATTGGTTTTAAAATTGAGGCTGGCTGGACAGCACTGGAATTCTTTCACTGGGCAGGAAGTCCACTAGATATGTTCCTTTTTGACTCTATGAGAAAATTTGCATATCATACTGATTCATAAGGTGGTATGTCTGGCTTTGGCCTCGCATGAGGAGTGATCCCAACCATTATGGGTTATCTAAAGTCAGAATCAAGTCATTATGATTTTTTTAACCAATTATAGTTCAACAAACCAAGTCTAAGCAAGTCAACTCAACTCCTTTGATAGTTCAACATGCTATGCCTACATGCGGAAGAAATCTCCCTCAAACTTACCTCACTCCAATGGTGAACATGTCAAGGAGATGTTTCCCTTGCAGCCAGCCAATCAGCATAAGTAAACCTTGAAAAACATAAGATAAAGGTAAAGGTTCCCCTCGCACATCCATGCTAGTTGTTTCCAGCTCTGTTTCCAGCGTTTCTTGTTGACCACTATTTCTCTACCTCAGTAACTTAAAAGATGTGTAGACTTCAACTCTCAGAATTCCCCAGCCAACCATGTTGAAGTCTACACATCTTCTAGTTGATGAGGTTAAGAAACACTAATGAGGACAGTGGAAAACTGAACCATATAGTCTTTGGTCTCCAAAGTTTTTTGGGGAAAAAAAGTAAAACTCACCAATGATCCCAAAGGAAGCAATAGTAAGTTGTTTTCCCAATTTATCCATGTTTCTCTGCAGAGGTGTCTTTGGAGTCTTGATGCATCAGACCAGAAGGAAAGAAGAAATGGAGGGAGAAGGGCAAAAGACATGAAAGAAATCTATCAAACTGATTGGCCACACAATAACAATTATCACAGCATTTGCACTGGCTACCGCTCTGCTTCCAAGCATGACTCAAAGTGATATTTGTCATCTCTAAAGTCTTCCCTGGCTCAGTGTGGAGGGAATATCTTGAAGAACCAGGAGGAAGAGCTGCTCCCAAGTCAAATGGTCTGATAAGAAGGGTTTAAATTGGGGCAACTTGAGAATGCCCCTCCTTAGTTTACATAAAGATAAAGGAGGTGAAGGGTACCAATAGAAAATAATATTTATAGCTTTTGGTTGAATTGTGGTGTCCTTGGTGCTCTCTGAGTTTGGTTGTTTCCTTGTAGATATTTCTTTACTCAACTAGGTAACACCATCAGTGCTCAGGAAGCACATTCAGAGTTGTAAGATTCTGTTATTATAGCTATAGGTAGACCTGACCTGTATGGCCATCAAGGACAAACAGCTTAAGTTGTACCTGAAATTCTAGATCCCACAGAAATCGAATGATATGTTGTCATGGCCAAACACTGATCAATAAATGGCTCACTCTACCCTGAATCTTTGCAAGCTCTACTTGGGGTTGTGGCTAAACTGTAGCAGATTTACACCAAGTTGCTGCAGCTTCCTTTTATGTTTTGTCATGTGTTGTTACTAACTGTGTCAACACCTTTCTCCCAACTTGGTCATGGAGTGGCATCTGATGTCTAATACACAGGACCAATTAAGGCAAGTTCTCAAAGGAACATCTGGTTTTGGTTTTGAGTTTTGAGAATGATGTGTTCAAAGTCCATTTCTCTGCGTTTTCTTACCTCTTCCTCCTGCATCATTTTGAAGACTTCCCCAAACTGTGAGTTTTCACCGGTTCCAATAACAATGCCCTGCAGAATAAAAAGAAGTTAGAAAATATATCCAAAGCTGACTTTTTGCTTATGTTTTGAAATTCACAATCCAAAGTTTCAGACTTTTCTGAAATAATGTAGGGAAATTCTTAAACCCTAATCCCTCCAGTCCCTTGTATACTTCTAAAATATTTGGGGGACAACTATGTAAGTTCTACAACAACTATAAACGCAACTTTAAGGTCTTTTTACTGTGCTAAAACCTTTAGATCAGGACTTCTGAACTGGGAAAGGTACCTGTCACTTTTTTATTTCCAAATTAAATATTCTTCTCTCTCCAAGCTGGACAGATATTCTGCTTACACCTCTTCCTGCACAATTGGCTCTTGTGGAGAGACAGAAGTTGTTTTTCTATTTCAGAAACTACCACCATGCAACTCCAATGGTTCACCACCTGGGAGAGCTATCCACCAGCTCAACATCTACTGGAAAATGTCACAGAGGGGTCCATTTCTAGTGAATTCAATCTCTTCTAGTTCTATAAATTTAGTTCTGGCTGATTTAGTCAGGCTTTGTTATGAGAATGAAGAAAACCCATCTCTTCGTCATGTGTAGGTCCTTCAGCTGATAGAAGGATGAATCAGAAAGGAAGGGATCAAGCCCAGAGTATGAAATCCACACAGCATCCCCAACAGACAGCCATTTTGGAGGGTTCTCTCAGGACCTGGCAAAGCTGGAGCTATCCTTTGTCCAAAGCGTCCAGAAACAGGTCCATGGTCTTAAAGCCAGAAATGATTATGTTCCCCTTCAGAGCAGCAAAGAGCTCAGAAACCAGAGACAAGTGAAAGATCAACGTTCCCAACAGCAAGAGGGAGCCCAGCCATGTTGGAGAAGAATGATTGCAATGAACGAACACTCAACTTGTATTACAGCCCTCTTGGTTCAAGATAGGAAGAAATGATTCGGATCGCAGAGCCTTCAAAGAGAGGTCATCACTCCCACCTCTCAAAAGCTAGGTGGTGAGGCTAGGATTGAGGTCCACAGCAGTGGTGGGTATTCAGCAGGTTCTGACCAGTTCTGGAGAACCGGTAGCAGAAATTTTGAGTAGTTTGGAGAACTGAAAAATCCCACCTCTGACTGGAGATTTTACAGTATCCTTCCCCTGCCATGCCCACCAAGCCACACCCACAGAACCGGTAGTAAAAAAAAATTGAATCCCACCACTGGTCCACAGTGAAGATTTCAAACAACTGCTAGCACAAAATTAAAACACACTCCAACTCTCTTTGTTAGGTGACATCTGGAAAACCACTCACTTTAGCCTTGCCATATCTCACAAGAGTTCCCATGAAGACCACGTTGGTGAGAGTCATTATGTCTCCTGAAGTTGCTAAGATGCCATCATTTTTACTACAAGGTTCCACTTCACCAGTCAAACTGGACTCATCCACCAGGAGATCTATCACCTTCAAAGAAAATCAGGATGAGCGCATTTGATCACGGCATCATTTGAGTCCACACTGCTATTTCCTTTTCACTTGCTCATGAGATGGGTGACTACAGAAATTAGCTGAATCAACAAATGAACTTGCATGCAGGGGATCTTCAAACTACAACCACATTTGAGATGAGATTTTCCATGTCCAAGCAAGGTAGTTATGGAATGAGTTGCACCCACTACAATTGAGCCTCTTCTCCCTGAAGCTCATTTCCTTGGTCATGATGTGCTACATCTCCAGCCTCAGAAAAATATTGAAGTCTGGACTGTGAAAACATTTTTCAAACACACAGACCTGAGAGGTTTGCATGGACTTTCTCGATTCACCTACTCTTAGTGGTTTGGAATCATAACAACCAATAACATGGGAGTATCTATGGAATTTCACTTCAGATTGTCTCATGTGACCACATGCATAAGGGATATTCAGAGCCTTGCGTGTCCCTCAAGTATTACCTCTGTGAGTCTTATGTCTGCAGGAATACGATCTCCGATGGAAAGGTAGACAACGTCTCCTGGCACAAGCTCCCGAGCGAGAAGGTGTTGCCTTTTTCCTTCTCTCAGGCTGGATTTTCAGAGAGGCAAAGAAGAAATACCAGGTGTTAGCAGAGCACATCCGTGAACGGGTTGTGAATGAAGATAGGAAGGAAAAAAAAGAAGAAACTCTTTAGACACGGACAATTTGGCTGGGAATCTATTGGGTGGAATTCAACTTTATAGGGTTGCGGCCAAACAAATTGTTATCCTACCTCCAGGGTCTGCTTAGATGTGGATGGGACAAAAAAAGGAAGCCATCCAAGCATGTATGGACTTTGAAAGAGTAATAGGCCAAGCTCGGATTGGACCAAAGTGTTAAACTTTCAAACGTACTAGCAAAGTTGGAAGTTGTTCTTCCTTGAACTCAACACAGAAATGGGCATCCATCCCAGAACTGATAATTAAGGCTGTAAGCAGCATACAGATCAGATAAATAAATCACCAATATTGATAAGAAAGTAGGAGTTTTTTTCATCATCATTCACATTCATCCAGCAAAAAGTATGATCCATGGTTAAGAAGTCGGAGCAGCTGATCATCTGAGTACAAGAAGCTCTGATGCTGATAGTTCCTTGAGCAGAATTCAGAAGTTGCCTGGATTTTGGCTGCAAAGATGGTAGCCAGAAGACCTTCAAAGCAGAAAGGAAGAGAGGAAGAAGCCGGACATGCCCCCACTGCAAGGATTGAGACATTTTCCAAGGATCCTGCTTACCAGTTGCACTCTGGTGGAACTAACTTGTTAAGTTCTTCCAGTGATTTTTCAGAGCGATACTCCTGCAGGAAAAGAAGTGCAATTAATGTGACTTCACTGATGGCTGCTGCTACTACTACTACTACTAATAATAATCCAATGTGGAAAATCATCATACCTGGACAAAAGCTACTGTGACAACAATAACGACAGCCTAATGGGGAAGAAAAGATGAAGTTGGTAGATAAACCAGACACGTGTTTAATGCCAGTAAACAATTCAGGCAAATCCCATCTCAACTATCTGGATATAATAATTAACTGCAGTTCTTTTTAAAAGACGCAAACATTCTCAATTGTTTTCCCCTCACGTATGTGTGGAAGTCGTTCACCCAACCCATCGAACAGAAGCAAAAGGTGGAGGGATTTTATTAGAAATCCTTAGATTTTCCTTCTTATACTTTGGCAATGTTCCCTTCTGACTGTGCTGAAGCCAAGGACTCCAAAGGTCACACTTCCATTGGAGAGAAGCCACGTACCATTGTAATACTCACGGCATCTTCGTACTCTTTAGTAATCAGACTAACCACAGCAGAAGCCAGGAGCAAAAGGATCAGAGGGTTCTTAAACTACAATGAAAGAAAGAGGTGTTGATGACAGCCGTTCTTGTGTTCTTTGCTTAACGGTTTATTCTACTTTAGATGTGTTATGTGAAGACCCATCTCTCTGGAGAATGCTAGAATGCTGGGAAAGGTAGAAGGAAAGAGGATAAGAGGACAACCACCAGAAAGATAGAAGAACTTAGTTCCAGGGGTTAGGGGTGCATCATTGTAAGAGCTGAAGGACCAGCTTAGGGATAGGTCATCTCAGAGAAGATCTATTTATCTGGTCACTGGGAGTCAACAAAGACTTGATGGCCCCTCATCAACTAATCAATAGTGGGATTAAATGTTGCTACACTTCACACCCAGAATTCATTGCAAGAGATCCAGGTCTCTGCACCAACTGCAGAAGTTCTCCAGCCACCTTAGCCACAGATTTCTCTTGAGCTTCTGGACTTTTCTCTCTTATCTTACTGTCCATCACTATAATCCCATTTCAGCCTTAGGAGGAATATTGTGTTAACACCGTTTTGCCACCACAAAGCACACCTTTTTCTGCTGCTAAAATGTGCTACCTGGTCAAGGTATTTCTTCCACACTGGTTCAGTATTATCTGCCACAAGTTCATTCCAACCATGCTTGACTCTGCGGTGCAGCACTGAGAATTCTGAAAGTCCTCTGTCTAAGTCAACCTGGAGGAGACACCAAGGAGCAAAAGAGTAGGGTCAAGACTTTGGGGCAAAATTGGCACAGCGCAATGGAGCTAAACATCTCTGTCAGCAAACAAGCTAACTTTGATCAGACAGTTACCCTTTTTTGGCATTTGGGTTTCCTAGGGCTTGGCTCCACCATCATTAACTTCTAGAAGAGTGTTGCTCAACCTTGGCTGGATGAGGAATTCTGGGAGTTGAAGTTCAATTCTGGGAGTTGAAGATGAAGTCTATCTTAATGGCGACAAAGTTGAGAAACACTGATCTTCTAGAAGAACTTTTCAAGGTGATGAGGGTTGCAAAGCACATAACATCCTAGGCAAGAGGCCTTCTTCTTCCACCTCATTGAAGGCAGGAGAGAGAAGTAAATGGAGATCTGATCTGTTAGTCTCCTAAGATAATTCTGGTTGGGGCCAATGTGTGTCTCTTTATTCAAACACTTGAACCGAGATGGCCTAGATAAACCACTTGACCAGCTTGCAAGCTGAGACAGAGGTTTTGTGTGTGTGTGTGTGTGTGTGTGTGTGTCTGTGTGTGTGTAAAATGAAATTTGAAATATCACCTTTGCTATTTGCCTCGTAAATTCAAAAGAAAAAGGAGTGCAGTTAATTAAAACTGTTTTTCATTTTCCACCGTGATAAAAGGGAAAGAGGCAGTGAATCAAAATGTTGGCTTCTCAAATTCTTGGACACCCTTTTAACATTGTGTTAACTGATTAAGGGGAAAAAGATCACAATTTGTGTTCATTCCTAAACTTCCTTATTCATACAGAACTTGCACCTGCTTAAATCTTTGCAAAGAGATTGTTTTTTTTTTATGCAGAGAAAACATTGTGGCTGGGGAAAAGAAAATAATTATCTCTCAGCTCTCTTTGTCTGACATTCTTCATCTGAATGGTTTAAAGCTGGTTAGCAAACATTCCTTCACTTTATAAAAAGCTTTTCAGATAGACAATGTTTACCTTATTCTCAAGAGATTTTTAAGCAATGGATGGTTATCCTTCCAAAGGCATAATAACTAAAGTGTTCCTTTAAAAGTTTGGTGACACTTACCTGCAACGTTTTGGCCAGGTCTTCTACTTGACATTGGCAAGCTGTTTTGGGTGGAATGGCCTCAATTTCTTTCTCTTGATGAAATGACTTCAGTTCAGATTCATCCTCTGACTGCACCATGCAAACAATACATTGAGGAACATTATTAGCTGATGGGTAACAGTTAAAACTCTCCTTGATCCTTGTCATAAATCACTGCTTGGGGTAGAGAGAGTGCCAAGTTTCCAGTTTCACCCACCAACGCCAATTCTTTGTCTCTACTAGCAAACATCAAATGAACTTTGACAAAGATGAAGGCGTTATTGTTTCCCTCTCTTGTTCGGGGGTGGGTGGGGGGCGGCCTTTCAAACCCACTCAGCAGAATTATGGGTCTTTCCTTCTGATCTGTTTTGGTTAATTCACCCATCACAAATTTACACTCAGCTTTACAAGAAGCTAGGTGGCTCAGTGACTAAGAGGCTGAGCTTGTCGATCAGAAAGGTCGGCAGTTCGACGGTTCGACTCCCTAGCTCAGTGTCATGGAGTGAGCTCCCGTTACTTGTCCCAGCTTCTGCCAACCTAGCGGTTCGAAAGTACGTACAAAAAAAATGCAAGTAGAAAAATAGGGACCCCCTTTGGTGGGAAGGGAACAGCGTTCTGTGCGCCTTTGGCGTTTAGCCATGCCGGCCGCATAACCACGGAGACGTCTTTGGACAGCGCTGGCTCTTGGGAGCCAGAGATGAGCACCGCCCCCTAGAGCCGGAAACAACTAGTACATATGTGTGAGGGGAACCTTTACCTTTTACAAGAATCTGTCCTGGAGGCCATCGGGCAGATGCTACTCCTGATGAGCACAGAGGGGAAATGATGATGAAGGAAAGGCTTAGCCTTAGTATGATGGATGAGGTCTCCACATCTCCACATTTTAGGAAGGGGTGACCCATGATTCATTTTCAATTCTGTTGGCTTTCTCTGAATTTATTTGGGGTTCATTGCTTTTCCTAGGGTCCAGTTTAGGAACAGCACACTGCGTTTAACCAGGTTAGCGCATGAATACACTTTCCCACTTTGAACGCCTACACTGAAATGTTAACAAAAGGCTCTGCGTTCAACCAAGGCGCCCATCCCTTCAACCCTAACCAAATGCTTTGAGAATGGAGCTGCTAGGTTTGTAACAGCCCCTATAAAGTGCCCTTTGCCAACTCAGTGTTTAAGACAGCAAGAAAACACACTTCCGTTTTGGGAAATTGTGTGTCCCTGTTTCCTTGGGAAAGAATTTCTGGAGTTCAGAAAAAAAAAATTAAAAAAAAAAGACTTGTGGACTTTAACTCCCAGAATTCCCCTGCTGGCTATGTTGGTGGGGGAATTCTGGGAGTTGAAGTTCCACCTAGATCTTCAAACAGATTTATATCATCCAGAGCAGAACTCTCCAAACTTTGCTGCTTTGGGACTTGTGGACTTCAACTCCCAGAGGAGTTGAAGTCCACACATCTTCGAGCCTGCTAGTGGGGAATTCTGGGAGTTGGAAGTCCACCATCACAAAGCCGCCAAGGTGGAGAAATAGGATCCACTGGGCTCTAGCTAGGTAGTTTCTGAATATGTGGAATTTCTTTGTTCATGGTAATTAATACCCCTGGCCAACAGTTTCATAAGCCCTGGCTTCTGAAAATGAGCAGTCTGATTGTTTGCTTTGGTTGCTAAGGTTTTTTTTCTCTCCCTTCCTTCTTTTGCTCTTTTGATTAAGTTCATCGTGACTTCAAGTTTAGGAACTAAAGTAAACATGGCCCTTAAATCTCTGGGAAGCAGATAAATGCTTTTTTTTTTTTTTTTTTGTTAACAGAAGCAATCCAAAATGGACACAGAGCTGCAATGCACCAGGAAATCTAAAGGAAAGACTTTTGTGTTTGCATTTGTTTCGTGGTGCCAAGGTTTCCTTTTGACAAACTTTGCCCTTGGCGAGCTAAATAAATAAAACAGGCAAGTTGTCTCTCACCAGTTGGTGTGGGGGGGGGGGGGACGGGGGGGGGGCGAGGAAATAGAATTATTAATTTAATGAAGACACCGAAGAGGGTTGGGGAAGGTTAAACATGCTTTTCTATGAGTCAGATTTGCAAGGATTAGGTTTAACACGTATGCACAGACATCAGAATCAAAGGCTTTTGGTACAGTTCTGGCCACTTTTAAGACTTGGGCGCATACACTTTCAGAATTCCCCAGCCAATATGGAATTCTGGGTGTTGAAGTCCACAAGTTTTAAAGGGACCAAGGTTGGACACCCTTGAATTTTACAGCTTTTCTCAGTTCAAATAAACCTGGTTTATAGACTTCCTGGGTAGGATGGGAATCTTATAAACATTTGAGCAATATAAACTTAGAAGCCAGCGGGGACCCAGATAAAACTTCCTGTTCGGGAAAATTTTATATCTTATGTCATGGGTGTATTTCTCCCTGCTCTTATCTTGAGTGCTAATCATACAATATTTGTTGGTATATGTCACAAAATTAAATCAGGAAATGGAGATCTTTCTGGGAAAGCCGTTTAAATATTCCAAGAAGGAAACCGAAAAAGCAGTATGGAAAATATCACATCATAATTAGGCACACATCCAATGTTTACTATTGCAAATACCTATACACTTTCAAGCCAGACAGAGTCCACCATGGGTTAGCAACTTCATAAGACTAAAAGCCCAAATGTCTTGGACAAGTTGAACTCATTCAGATGGGGAGACAATTGGTCCCGAACTGGACAATGTTTGGGATACGAGATGAAACCCAACTCAAAGTTTCACAAGTTCTGAATGAGAGCTACAACCACGGGATGGTCCAGGCCAGGTTTCAATCTTCGTTTTTGTCCTATTTCCACAGGTGAACCTCTTTGAGGCCTAGAAGTTAGTTTCTTGGATGGGAGCAAATGTTTGCTAAAATGAATGAATAAATTCAATCGCTCAGGGTGTGGTGCACAGGGCGTGGTTAAAAAAAAATAGCCAAGATAGAGAGCTTCTTACCTGCCATCTGGCTATTTTTGCAACCCTTCTGCAGAACAAGACATTAGCAAACCGTTTCTATAGCACGGCCAAGAACATGGATGTAGTCATGTAAGCACTAGAATTTGAATACTTCAATCCTTGACTTACAACAGTTTAGTGATCGTTCAAAGTTACAACGGCACTGGAAAAAAAAAGTGGCTTATGACCATTTTTCACACTGACAACCGTTGCAGCATTCTCATGGTCAAAATTCAGACATTTGGCAACTGACTCGTATTTATGCCGGTTGCAACATCCTGGGATTACGTGATCCCTTTTGCGACCTGCTGATAAGCACAGTGTCAGCTTTGGAAGCCGTATTATAAGGTGACCAACCGTCCTCCTTTAGGGAGGGCAGTCCTCCTTTTGTAAGTTTTGTCCTCTCTCGAAAAGTGTCCGCCCGCGTGTCCTCCTTTTGGATATTTGAAGACTAATCTGTAAATCTCCATATTTGATCGATGCCAATCCGATCTGTTGTGTGTAATGTGACGTATTTGCATTTGACATGCCGATTCGTCATGGTTCGGTACAGTGCGGCGAGACACGATTATGAGATGCATGCGCTCCACACAGGAGAATTGTTTTGAGAGAGTGTGCCGTGTGCAAGAGTGCATCGTGTGCAAGTGGCTTCGGTTTTTTTCCTTCAATTTATTTGTGTCCTCCTGCTCATCCTAAAAACGTTGGTCACCTTACATATTAGCAACAGATGCTTCCACACGGCCACCTTCTTGAGCCTGGGAAGATGGGAGGGGGGGACTTTTTTGGAGAGCATGTGGTTAGACATAATAGCATTCTCCTGCTAAGTCAAGGTCATGTTATTTCTGCACCTGGGTGAGGGGACGTCTCAAGTTGGGACAGATGGTGATTGGGGCGTGCGATGCCATGAAAGGTGCAGGGGGTGGATTTGTAATATTTTACTTATTGAGGGGAAACGCGGAGCTTTCAGATTCAGGGTTTCCCAGATGTGCCAGTTTATTACTCTAATAAAAGGAACCTTTGAGAAGATGTCTGTCTCTGAGTTATTGGTTGGACTTGGGGTTTTCTGGAATGCTGACACAAAGTCAATGGGGAAGCCGGATTCACTTCCCAGCCACGTTACTAACTGAACAACTGCAGGGATTGCCTTGACAGGTGTGGCCAACAAGGCTGTAAAATGGGGCATAGCTGGCTTAACAAGTGTCTTGCTTAGCAAGAGAAATTTTGGGCTCCGTTTTGGTCATAAGTCAAGGACTACTTGTATCATCTTTGAGCAAACTTCTCTTCTGTTTTCTGGCACTCAGAGGCAAAAATTAGAAAGAAAGAAAAAGAACAGTTTCCTTTCCTGGTTAGTTACTATGAATTAACATACATTCCAACAAATGTAGATATTTGCTGAGAAACCCAGCATTGCAGCTAAAGAGATGCATTCAGCTCCTTGCTCGAAAAAAAAAAGAAGGAGGCTTATTAAAGTCCTACACTTAGGCAAGAAAAACCCAAAGGACACACATAGACTGGGTGAAAGCAAGCTCAATAGCAGAAACTGTGAGACGGATCTTGGAGTCTTAGTGGAGAACCAGCTAAGTAGGAGCCAGCCGTGTGCAGCAGCAGCCAAAAAAGCTAACGCAATCCTAAGTTGCCTTAACAGAGGGATACAATCGAGATCAAGGGAGGTAGTAATATCACTCTATGAAGCCTTAGTAAAGCCACACTTAGAGTACTGCAGCCAGTTTTGGTCACCACAGTATAAAAAAGATTTTGAGACTCTAGAAAGAGTGCAGAGAAGAGCAACCCAGATGATGAGGAGACTGGAGACTAAAACATACGATGAACAGTTGCAGGAACTGGGCCTGGCTAGTCTAGTGAAGAGAAGGACCAGGGGAGACAGGATAGCGGTCTTCCAATATTTGAGGCACTGCCACAGAGAGGAAGGGGGTCAAGCTATTCTCCAAAGCACCTGAAGGCCAGACAAGGAATAATGGATGGAAACTGAACAAGGACAGATTTAACCTGGAAATAAGGAGAAACTTTCTGAGAGTGAGAACCATCAACCCATGGAACAGAAGTTGCCCTCGGAAGTTGTGGAAGCTTCGTCACTTGAGACTTTTAAGAAGAGATTGGACTGACATCTGTCAGAAATCGTGTAGAGCCTTCTACAAGATCCCTTCCAACTCTGATTATCTGTTTTCTGTTACCTTTTGTAATTTTCCAGGGGTAGTGATTACTTTATGGACTCATTTTTTCAACGGTAATTTGTCCTTCCGTTGCTTTATTTCTAGGAAATATTTAGCACAAGGAAGGGTGAGGAGAACACTTTCTTAAAAGGGCCCAAATTTAAACTGCAACGATTTCCTCCATTCCCTGATTTCATTGCATCTTATTTCCTGCTGGTTATTTCAGGCCCCAAAGGGGAAGGAAAAGAGGCTCCATTTATTTCTCAGACTTTTTTAAAAAAAAAAACCTGTCAAATTTCATTCCTTAGGTATTGAATAGCTAAATAAACATATAACCAGCCCGAAACTTTCCTGGTTTTTTTAATGGCTTTTGAAATAGCCTGTGATGCTAAAAGTATCCGCTGTAACTATTTTATCAGGATAGCAATCAGGTACAACGAAAGATTAAGCACTTTTAAGAGGGTTTTTTTTTTCTGTAACAGAAATGTTTGCCTTGAGTTTTACTAGCATACTTTCATGCAGAGGCTGTGCCCGTAAATCTTATCGGAACAGAACAAGCTGGCAAAGGAAAATTTGGTGAGAAAATACACAGGCAGTTTTAGTTTCCTCATTTGGGTTCTCAGGAATTCTCATTTGGGTACGTGAAACAGTTCTTGGTGGAGTCTCACAGGATCGTGAACTGGGACAACGGGTGATCCGTAGGTTCTGGTTCAATGTGTAATGGGGAACCACCATTGGTTTAGGGGTAGTACTAATGTGTCAACTCAGCCACCATGTTTTGCTACACCAGAATGTGGGCTTGAGGGAGCTACGCGAACCCAGCAACGGAAGGGAGGAGGAAGTTTAAGAGTAGCGAAGGGCAGAAGGTCAACCTTTTTAGTTGAGACTCATGTTGAACGTTCATCCTTCTTCCACCAGCCATGGCGGGGGAAGAACGTTCCTGGGGCATTCCTTGCATTGACATCGAAAGAACGCTCCAAGAGAATCCACCGCAGGTCTAACGAGGACTGCGCAAATGTCATTAGAACGATAAAAACTCCTTTTTATGGGACGTTGGGGGCGAAAACAAGGAAAGTCACTCTAAAAGTAACCAGCTAATTAAGGTAGGTGGAACAGCTGAACAGTAACACTTTTGTGCCGCTCTCAAACCTTGTAGCCAGTGACAAATTCACACGCAGGTCTGAGTGCCTCCCTCTTTTCAAGACCCACAGTTCCCTTTCTCTCTCCCTGGAGTCCCAAAGATACTTCTTCAGAAGGCAACTGGACTTTCTTGGGTTTCCCTCCCCCTCTTTTCCATCCCCCACTATCCTGTCAGACCTGAAAGAAGCTTTTTGGATGAGAAAAGAAAAAAAGAAAAAATAAGGAAGTCTAGCTGCCTCTTGAAAAAGCACCTTTGGGACAACCTGGAGGACGGAGAATTTCTGCAGTCTCTTCCTGGAGATTAAGGAAAGTGATCCCCAAGACAAGCCCCGATGGTCAGTCCCAACCCAACATTCCCTCCATAGCAAACCTCCTGACCTGGTCTCCTTGCTCCTTGCTGCCCAGGGACTGGTATTTCCGACCCAGATGGAGGAAGGAGGACCCATCCTGGAAGAACTTGGCAAAGCAGTGCTTGGCTCCCATCTTGGTGGGCAGGATGGGGGCAGGAACAGGTCAGAGGGGGAAGCACGCAGCTCAAGGCAAAGCTGCCGCAGCTACAGCGTCTGCTGCAAATTCCCTTATTTTATTTTTTTTCTCCCCTGGCTGAAAGGCTCACATACCCTCCTAAGCTCAGGAGGCGCATGGGAAGGTGATACGGGAGTGTTACCTGATACCGACAGACGGCAAATGCCCCGCCTGCCACTTGCAACAAGTGCCTGGGAGGGGCCAGATTCTTGCTCAGAATAGCTGAGCTGACCTACCTGGACAGGTCTGGTCTGCGGAGGCTCAGCCTTCCTCCAAGTCCTGGGAAACTCGGCTATTATACATTTACAAGAGGATTCAAGTCCTATCTGTTGCCCCAGGTCACAATTTGGGCTGGATTCCTACTCTTTCATCACCCTAATTCTAAGCCAGTTTCTGCAACGGTCAGCTGTACTGTAGGAGTTGCAAGCACAGAACTTCTGGTTGGTGTATTTCTCTCTCTCTCTCTCTCTCTCTCTCTCTCTCTCTGTGTGTGTGTGTGTGTGTGTGTATAAAGAGGTCTCATGTTGAGTAAGCCCAATGTAGGTTATTTTATGACCTGGGATCGGATCAATCCAGAAATGAGAAAAATCAGCATCCATATTAAGTGGGTGATTCAATCTTTATGAGTTTGTGAAGTTGCTCTTATACTTCTCATTTACTGCTTTATGGGATTAAAAAAAAAGAGAGAGAAATCTGGTAGTCCCAAAGTTGCTTTTTCAGGAGGCAACTGGACTTTCTTCTTTTTTTCCTTTTGAAGATGTTTTGCTTCTCATCTACATCCTGCCAGAGCTGAAGAAGCTTCTTGGGTGAGAAGCGAAACATCTTCAAAAGAAAAAACAAAACAAAACAGAAAGTCCAGTTGCCGCCTGAAAGTGTAGTACACAAAATTATCTGCTACAATGTCCTGCCTGTCAGTGACTACTTCAGCTTCATCCGCAACAAATACAAGAGCACACAACAGATACAAACTCAATGTAAACTGCTCCAAACTTAATTGCAGAAAGTAAGACTTTAACCACAGAGTGGTCAGTGCCTGGAATGCACTACCTGACTCTGTTGTTACATCCTCAAACCCCCTCCATTCCTTTAACCTCAAACTATCCCCTATTGACCTCACCCCATTCCTAAGAGGTCTGTAAGGGGCGTGCATAAGTGCACCAACGTGCCCACCATCCCTGTCCTATTATCCCCATTTATTTGTACCCATTTCCTGTATTCTTACTCATGCTTATACTTATTATCTTGTAAGCGATTGACAAATCCAATCCAATACAAATAAATGTTCTAGAGGACTGAGAATCTCTACAGAGAAGTCTGGTAGCACTTTTTTAAAAAATTGACAAACACCATGGACAGTAGAAGCTTTCATGAGCTGTGGAAAGGACCCCGCCACACTTGTGATGTTTTTGCTATTCTAAGCTGACACGATTCCTCCACAAGAACCTGCTTGAGGTGTCCACTCTTGGCTTCAAGGTGTTGGTATCAATCTTTCTAAGACTGTTTATAACTCTCAGTGATCATCTGTAGCACACCCAGAAGAAGCTTTTGGACTAAACAAACCCCAAAAGGAAGCCCATAAAGCAAGGCATTGGAGATGACAAGGCATCTAACTGCCCAATGTCTTTGGAAGCCTTGCCAAAATGAAGCACCACCTCAAAACTTCTCCTCACCTTGGAGTTTGGTGAGTTTGGGCAGGAGCTTCCCCTCTCAATTTTCTATCATTCACCCCAAAAGAAGGGGACCCCAAGTTTATAATGAAACTGTGGGAGTCACATGTGGAAGTAAACTGGCCTCTACCCATTAGTAAAAACAGCTGGGTTCAACTCTGGTAAAATTGCATGCATTTTAGAATGGCGATCTATGCCTCTGTCCCTTTGAAAGGGCTGATGCTGTTGACAACTGCTGACATTTCAGTTGCAAATTATTATGGGGTTTGTTTGTTTTTTGCAAATATTAAATAAATGTTCATAATGTTTCCAACAGTGTTGGCTGGGGAATTCTGGGAGTTGACGTTCACATGAGTTAAAGTGGCCATGTTTGAGAGGTACTGCTGTAAAAAAAGACCTTCCCCCCAAATCCAGTCTACACCGACCTACCTTTTCAGAAGAAATTCAATGACTCTGCCTTCCCTTGGTCTTTGCAGAGAAATTTCCCCTGTTAGCACGAGCAATGCGTATTTACTAGAGGTCATAATTACCCCACAGGAAGGTTGCATCGAGAGCTTTAAACAATGGTCAAACCAACTGCGCCTTTTTTTATTTCAGCCCTCCTACAACAGACCCACTTGGGTTGATTGGCTTCCTCAATTCAAAGAATGAAAACCTGACGCCGCTTTCCTCCAAGGCGAAAAGAATATCCTTGTGTCACGGTCCATAGATCCATGTGTGAAAATTGCACGGCGGATGAATTCTTGTTGAGACGTGGAATCAAATAACTGCTTTATGGAGGTTCATCTATCCTTGAAGACAAGAATTCTCTAGTTTGTCAAAAACGGTTCCCTCACCATCCCAAGTATCTGAAATTTGAGATTTGCAAATGGTTCCTGGAGATTTTTTTTTTATTTTTTATTCATGTGCAAAGTGCATTGTCCATTTTGGGACCAATTTGTCACCTGATCCTACTGCATAACATTTCAAGTTGCTCATTCCCAAGTCTAATTTTGTATCATTTTAACCTTAGAAAAAAGTTCACCCAGATCTGCTGAAGGTTGTGGAGGAAAACATAATAATTCCATTGTTCTCCTGGCTCGCAGGGAACATCACATTTCCTGCTTGAAGAAAGACACTCTGGTCATACATAGTGCCTTCACTCCATATCCCGTGTGGGCTACACACCAAAGATCTCATTCATATAGAGGTTTTGGATGAATGATCATTATTAGTACAGATAGGACGGCTGAATTCTCCAAACCACCAAATGAAATGCTCAGACTATACATTGCCATCTTGTAAAACAACACTATTCAAGTGTAGAATTATCAAAAAAGGCCAAGTGTAGAATTATCCAGAAAAGGTCATCCTGGTTTTAATAGTTTTAATTTTTTTTTTTAGTGGTTTTACATTTCTGCACACTTTTATATTGGAGGACCTCTCATGGACTGTGACTGCTAACATGCTTGTGAAGAAGGCACAGAAGAGGCTGTACTTCCTGAGAATGCTTAAATCTACTTCTGTCCTACTACCGCAACACCACTGAGAGTGTCCTGACATACGGCATCCTTGCATGGTATGGGAGTAGTTCTGTAGCAGACAAAAAAGCTCTACAGAGAACCATTAAAACTGCCCAGAAGATCATTGGGCTCCAGCTATCAGTCCTGGATGACATTTTCGCCTTTCGCTGTTTGAGAAAGTTGCACAACATTCTCAGAGACTCTTCCCATCCTGCTTACAATCTTTGTGAACTTTGCCTTCTGGCAGAAGATACAGAACAATTAAAACTCGGACCACACGTTTTCTGAACAGTTTTTTATCCCAGAGCTATTATTTCACTTAACGATGAACTTAAGGACCACCATCAGTGAGCTGTTGGACAGTTTTACTTGGTCTGTTGTGTTTTTTTAGGGGGAATTTTGGTGGGTGGGGAGGTGTTTGGGGATTGTCATGTGTGTGTGCATGTTGAGTCTGGTCTCTGGGTGTGATGGGAATTTTGTTGTATGTGTATATACTGGGTATATACGTACAACGACAATAAAGAATCCAATCCAATTCAATAATGATAAGAAGACCATTCTAACCGCTTTCCCTGGCAATACGAGGCACATTAGAAAGAAATTCAAACTAGCTTGGCACCAGCAGATTAAAAATGTTTGTCCTCCTGGTTTATTCTCCCTCGGTTATGGTTACTCTTTGCCCATCCAATGTTATTGTTATTTTCCCTTTGGCATCACACAAGGCTGGTCAGAAGAATCCTCCTTGAGTTAACCCAGATGTTTCTGCGTTTGCTTCACATAACCTACCATGTTGCTGGAACTGCGCCCTGTAAAAACAACGGCAGAAAAGCAAGCAGTAAAAATAGCATACCTAAGTTAATTTTGAGAGATCTTTTTCTTAGGAAATGGTAAGATGAGCTAGCTCCTTTTCTCCCAGAAAACAATCTCACTTCCTATCGCATTTTTGTTTGGCTTCTGGTTTGCAGATCTTTTCCTATATTCTGCACGGACCAGCCTCTTCAACCCAAAGATTTCTTTCCTGTTTATTACGGTTAAGATGGAATGCGGACGGAGGAGCCTCGACTTACGCCTATAATTGGGACCAGAATTCCTGTCATAAGTTGTTGCAGTCGTAAGTTGAGCCAGATGTAATTTTACGACCGTGTTTATGACAGTCGTGAAGTGACTCCATAGTTGGCAAGAGAACACTTACAGTTGTAAGCGTGAACCCATTCTTCCAAACATGTGGCGTTTTCTGCCAAAAATTGCCGGGAAAGGTGCCAAATTGTGATCAATGTGACAGGGTGGCTGGTTGAAAATGGAAGCTGGTTGCCAAGTGCCGGACGTGTGACTGTCTGACCATGGGGGATAGGGTCATGGTCATAAAGGCAAGGACCAGTTGTAAGGAAGCTTTTTTCAGCATTGTTGTAACTTTTGACATCAAATTTGGAAATAGTTGTAAATTTAGGATCACCTACATCAGGGGTCGGCAACCTTAAGCACTCAAAGAGCCACAAAGATCCTAACAGAAGCCCCTCCCCCTTCATTTCTGGAGCTGACCAAAAGTCAGTTTTCCCCACCTAGCACGGTATACTTTTTCCTCTGCCAACTGGAAGTCCAATTCCCCCACCATAGAGTGTCCTTCTAGTGTGGCATCCTTTTTCCTTTTACTGACTGGCGACAGGGAGCTGCAGCCGAGGGATGAAAGAGCCACATGCGGCTCCAGAGCCATGGGTTGCCGACTCCTGACCTACATAAACCTTTCTAGTTCTGTGTTCTTGAAATTGCTGCTCCTTCGAAGTATGATTGAATCATTAACTGCTTTTTATGAATTATCCAACACTGGACATTTTAAGAAGAATTGGACAACTATTTGTCTGAAATGATATAGGGTTTCCCTGCCTGAGCAGGGGGTTGGACTAGAAGACCTCCAAGGTCCCTTCCAACTCTCGTTGTTTTGGTGCTGAAACTTACCAAAATAGTCTTTGTAGTATTTGGGTCTTAGATTCCACCCATCTGGAGAAGGAAAAGGAAACATCAAAGCTTAAGTTTCTTCACAAACGACCATGTTGCACAGATAACAAGCATGGTGAGCATTCTTTTCTTCAAATCTCTTCAAAAAGGAAATGACAGTGTTGAGTTGTGAACCACCCAGGGGAGGTTAGCTGTGCTTTAAATTCTGAGAGAAGGTTTCACAGAGGCATTTCTGGTCTCTGGAAACCCAAGAAGGTTGGCGAACTACAGCAGGAAATAGCGATGTTTTATTTTAGTTTTTGTATCAACTCCCAAGGGCAATTCCACACCTGGATCTATCTAAATATTGCAATGTGGAGACAGGGCAAAAAATGAGCTTCCTCAACTTTTTTCTACATCTTGACTCCAGTTCTTCTTCTCTTCCCACCACGTCTTCTAGGACAACTTGTAACGAACACAACCTCCCCAAGTCTGTCTTCTGCAAGACATCCTTATGAATGTGACTCTAACACATTATCTCTCAGGGCCATGACTTATGAACTCAGACGCTTCACCTTCCTACCAGCAACTCACCAGAGTTCCCACGTAGCTTGATGCACTGTCCCTGGTTGGGGATGCCTTCGGCAGCATTCCCGGGGTGAATGATGTGGCATTCGAATCCCGTTGGACAATGAAGTGGGTCATCTCCATCCTCGGTGGTACTGCATGTTTCAGCTGTGAAAAAATAAATAAATCTCAAGATCAACGAAGGTCCATCATGGCACCTTGGAAGCTATCACTGCTGTAGTTCTGCTACTGTACCTTGTAGAACTTCTTCGGGGCCATCCAGGAGCCAGCCATTCCCCCCCAACCAGCGAGGTTTGGGCTGAATCAGCCAGTCTAAAACTTTTTAAAGAAAAGAGACAGAATATTTCTTATTACGAAGAAGAAGGAGACTCTTTGTAGTTCGGGGTTGAAATGAGGAGTCCTAGATGTTCTCTAAACTTGATTGTTTTCTTGTAGACATTTCATGACCCAAATTAGGCAACATCATCTACATCAACTAGACTAGAACTGATGATGTTAACTAGTTTGGATACGGAAACGTCTGCAATAAAGCAACCAAGTTCGGAGAGCACCAAGGAAGAAGAAGCATTTATCAAGTTGAGCAGAAGAGACTATGACCATGCCATAACCATGGTTTGATAATCCATGCCATATGAACACTTTCTGTCCCTGTACATCTCCCATCCTTTTATTAGAATCCCATAATAGCATCTTGGGAATCAACCAGGTCTATCAGCTTAAATAGATGTTTCCATTTATCTTATGATCATCCTTTTGAAGGACTTAAAGGACAATTTAAAAACTACACAACCATTTGAGATGTTTGTTTTGGCATACAGCAACAGTTGCAGGGATGGGCCTACTCTGATCGCATCTCCAGCATGAGATATTATGGGCTGGTCTACCTGGGGGTGGAGGTACTGATTCCAAGCAGGCATAGATGCATCCATTATAGCAACAACGTTTGTGTTTCTCGCATTCAGAGTCTGACCGACAGCTGGGTACTTCGCACGCTCGTTCTGGTAAGGTCTGCGATGGTGGCGGACACCGGTCATTCTTCTGGTAGTGTGCACTATGGGGATGAAGAGAGTCCTCATAATCCTGGAAGAAAGTAGATCTTTTTACTCGACCCTCCTTCAGCATTTTCCAAACACGTCCTCCCATCCTTTTCTATTAACTGTACTACACACCTGTTCACCTTTGTAACTATACAGGTTGTTCAATGTTTTCATGAACCAAGGAATAGAAAGCTTGCAAGGAGACAATGCTTTTCTTCTGAAAGATTTTGAGAATTGTGTATAATATACCTAAATGTTCCACAAGGTGGCACTAGTTGGCAAGGACGATTCCGCAGAGTTCTCCGTTTGAGGATGGCTCCATATGGAAATTTTCCCATCCTCACTTCTTGAGGAATGAAAAAACACCGGAATGTAATAATGATTAAATCATGTTTGCCAAAGGAGGTGATGGAAGTTTATTGATTTTTAACAATATTTGCATTTGGGAACAAATAAACATTGAGCATGATCTGCAAATTCTCACCCAACACAGGCAGAGCAAGTTGTTATATCTAAAAATAGAGCAGACGCCACACTCACTAGCACTGATGATGTTGCCTAGTTGGGTAATGAGATGTCTGCAAGCAAACCACCAGGTTCAGAGAGCACCAATCACAAAAAACATACCCCGATGATGAATTTATCTGGTGTAAATCTCTTTGAAACAAAAGTGTGGTCAACAAGCCCAAAAAACCTCGAGGACCCCACAGTTCTCCTCTTCTTCCTCCTCTCCCCTGCAAACCCCATTCGCTTGCAGCACTGATAATATCACCTAGTTGGGTAATGAAACGTCTGCAAGAAAACCACCAAGGTTATAGAGCATGACCTACAAGGAGGAGGAGGAGGAGGAGGAGGAGGAGGAGGAGGAGGAAGACTGTGAGATCTTTGGTGCTCTCTGAGTTTCTTTTCAGATAATATTCAGATAACTAGATAATGAAACAATTTGCATTGTTCCCAGATGCAAATACTGCTATCACTCCCTGCTATCACTGATGATGTTACCTAGCTGGGTCATGAAACATCAGCCAAAGGACCTCCCCGACCTCTCTTCAACTCTGAGCTCCATATAATCTCTTCTAATGATAGTCAGTCAGTTCTTACTTGTTCTTCAGCCTCTTTTGTGGCAAAAGGTCATGCTAAATTAAATCCTTTCACTGTCTCTTGTTTGCCCTCCGTCCCTGCCTTGAATGGCACCAACATCTCCAAGGTCAAGTCACTAAATGTGACTTCACAGCTTCTCCTACTTTGGCTCACATTCTCTTCTAATTAATCGGAGGCATTCTGAGTATTTTTGCCAGTTGGGGGGATACGCAGATGACATGCCACCGGGAATAAAAATCCTTTCGAAAGGATTATGGCTAATCTTTTCAGATGAGAAAGATTATATCCTACACACCCTGGACACAATCCCAGTTTAGAAGAACAGTGTATTCCTACTAGATTGGGCCATTTCTCCAAGCGATGTGAGCAGATGTTTTTAGCCAGCACATATAGGTAACATCCAAATAGCACAACATTTTCACGCTTGCCGTGATTCAACAAGCTTCCCTTGGGGTAAATTTCTTATAACTATCAGTCTCCTGGAGTGAAACACGCTGAAGAAGATTTCAGAATTGCAAGAACATTGTCAAATGTCCTTCTTTGTCCATTCTGACCTTGTTCCGTTATCTCTCCAGCTGCCTTGGACCTCTGAGATTTAATCCTTTCAGAGCCATGTTAAAATTAGGTACTGCCGTACTATTCTCATAGCAGTGGAGAAGTGACTTTCTATTAGTATATATGGAAAAGCTATCCGGGGCCCTGAGTCGGGGCCCCAAGTCTCGCTTAATGACTGCAGCGATTCATTTAATGACAAAGGACAAAAGCTCATCACGGGTGTGACATTATGGTGCTTCAATTCACAATTGTATCATTTTTAACAATGAATTTTCTGGCTCCAATGAGGGGAAGACGATGCATCACTTGATTAGTCTGTGAAAGTTAATCCTAAAATCTGCCACTAGGGGTCCCTCTTTGCATATTTGCTAATATTGGAGAAACTAAAAGCAGAGGAAGAAAAACCCAGATTTGATCCAGACACCGTCAAAAGGCACCCCTGGTCTCACTCATTCGATAGAATTTCTTTTATTTATACATACAGATATTAAAACAAACTAGATTCTCCAGCAAAATTCTCTCAAATGGTCGTGGGCTCCATTCTTCCCCCTTCCACCCCCACCCCCGGCTTCTCTTTTTAAAAAAGTTTTTTATTCTTGATCATTCTCCGGGCTGCTTGTTACAAAGAGAGGAAACGGTCTTTCAAAGAAACGGTGATAAAAAAAAAAACACCTTGGCCTTTTAACCTCAAACAATTCTCCAGGCCCTTTGGGACTTCCACCTGCCCCAGAGTTGGTTTCCTCCGCCGGGAAGCCAAGTCCACCCAACATTCCACAGTTCTGGGTCGGTGCCACGGCTTCCTTTATGATTTCCCAGAATCAGGTTGGAGGGTCTTTGAGATTAGGTCTTGGGAAGATGTGGGAAGAACATCACAGAGACTTTTTTCTAAAAGGAGCCAAGTTGTATCAAGTGTGTGCTGGTCACCACGCTATAAAAAAGATGTTGAGACTCTAGAAAGAGTGCAGAGAAGAGCAACCAGGATGATGAGGGGATTGGAAACTAAAATATATGAAGAACGGTTGCAGGAACTGGGCCTGGCTAGTCTAGGGAAGAGAAGGACCAGGGGAGACAGGAGAGCATCTTCCAATATTTGAGGGGCTTTCCCAGAGAGGGAGGGAGGGGGGTCAAGCTATTTCCCAAAGCACAAGACAAGGAATCATGGGTAAAAACTGATCAAGGAGAGATTCAACCTGGAAATAAGGAGAAACTTTCTGACAGTGAGAACAATCAACCCATGGAACAGAAGTTGCCCTCGGAAGTTGTGGGAGCTTCATCACTTGAGTCTTTCAAGAAGAGTTTGGACTCCCATCTGTCAGAAATGGTGTAGGGTCTCCTGCTTGGGCAGGGGGTTGGACTAGATGACCTTCAAGTTTTGTTCCTTCCAACTCCGATTATCTGTATCAGAACACACAATGGGAGAATTTTGCCTGGAACCCCCCCCAAGAAGAGTTAGTATTTTAGGTGTCACGAAACATTTGGACGTATAGATTATTGGCTACCTCTTTGCCAATATCACTAAATTGGTTTCCGAAGAAGAATTCAGATCTATTCTGCAGTTTCAGAATCAGAATGAATGCCTACTTTAGAATAAGTTTCTCTCATTCTCTTAGGACTTATATTTGAAGAAATATGTACTGTGTTGATACATATTTAACTTCTGCAAACATTAAAACCGTCCAGAAAGCATATATAACTAAGGTTTCAGTTATTCAAGCTATCAAAACATCTACCCATAAATATAAAGCACAATAAACACACTCTAAGCCAGCGTAAATTCAGCTATAACTCACTGTGGGCAAGTAAGGAAAAGAAATAACAATTTATCACCCTAAATTACACAACTATTACTTTTTTTCCCCCAATTCACTAGGCTAAGATAATTAACAGCGCAAAGACCCCACAGTTAATTAAAAAGAGAAATGTAAAGCATCACAGCGGAGAAGTTACCTGGCTATTCCAAAATTAGGTATAAGTATATAAGGGGATAGAATAACCATATCAAACTGGCACCTTGTCCCTTTGTGGAAACAGAAGAAGCAAAATAAAAAGGGGGGGAAATGAACTTTAAGGGGGTCTTCGATTAGCAAAGCATATCCCTTTTGGCAGAGAATCGTTCTGCAGACGTGTGTCAAGCAACAAAATTCCACACAAGCCGGAAGCACTTAGGTTTTGTTAAACTCGCTGGGTTTTTAGGATTTAGCACAGAGAAAATGTACGATGAGCAAAGACTTGATGGGATGAAAACTGCAACGAAACCATGACAAAAATCTGAATTCTCTGGAGAGAAAACTGAAGGACCTGTGAATTTTCTTTCCTTCAAAGACCAACAAACCACCCTGAAGCCTAACTATAAACCCTTCATCCCATACATGTTGCCACACCTTCAGCAGAAGGTCAGACTAAGTGACCTCGGAGGATTCCTGCAATGTGCTACAGTTCTACCCTTCCCTTTTTCTTGACCGCAGCTGTTACTTACATCGTAATTCTCCACCAGCTTCAGTGGTGAAGCCTTCAGCTGCCTTCTCCAGCGCCTCTTTGCATAGTTCCAGGATGGGTAGAGTAGGAACACCAGGCATAAAGTAGTTGTAAGGAACCTGGTGCAAAAAGGCAGGTTGCTCCCCATTTCTACGTCCTCCTCCTGCTGTCTATCCCAAAAAAGCAAAAAAAATGAAAATCGCAAACCCCGTGGAGGATGAAATTTTCCTTCAGATTTTTTTTTGCAGGAGAAAAGAGAAAAGCAGAGATGGAAGTTAGCTAATCCTCCGAAGTCAAATTCTTTTCTTTCCCAGACGGTTTGTCCTTAAAAGGGTTCAAATCTGGGGCCAGAAAGGACGCGGTTGCCTTGCCAGTAAGTTCCTTGCTCCAAGTTGGACCCGTTGCTCCCGATCTTACGATTACTCCCAAGCCAGGATCTCCCCACCTCTCCCTGGCCACCCAGCGTCCCAAGGAAAGAGAGATGAAAAGATTATTTTTAGACCTTTGTCTCAACATCTGGCTCTCCTAAAACGGACCCCCAGAGAAGGAGAGCAAGAGAGAGGGGGGTGGGGGGGGGAGGTCATTCAAATTAGGAGGGGAAGAAAGGATCGGATGTCAGCCGCTGGGAGCGGAGAAAAGGAGAAAGCTGGGAAAATAATAATAAGGATGTGATAAAAA
The DNA here is from genome assembly GCF_900518735.1 of Pseudonaja textilis. The sequence goes on along the minus strand of NW_020769373.1, from coordinate 5,386,046 downwards.
GGTTCTCCAAGGAACAGGAAGGACATATTGGAGCAAGCAACTTTTCCAGGCAAGTCCATCACAGCTGTGAAGGGCTTTTTCTTCTTCCTAATTATCTTTTCTTTCTTTGCCTTCCTTCCTTCCTTCCTTCCTTCCTTCCTTCCTTCCTTCCTTCCT
>NW_020769373.1:5375791-5385880 GCF_900518735.1 Pseudonaja textilis | reverse complement strand
CTTCCTTCCTTCCTTCCTTCCTTCCTTCCTTCCTTCCTTCCTTCCTTTCTTCCTTTCTTTTTTCCTTTCCTTTCTATTGCTATCATCCATCCATCCATCTATCCATCTATCCATCTATCTAATATCTTATCTTTCCAAAATATCACTGGGAAAGATGAGGTCCATGTATGAAGATCCTATTGAACTGATTATTGCTACTGATGCCTACGCATAGAAATATTATCAACCCACAGTTGGCATCTGCTTGGACTTAGATATGGACCTACAGAATTCAAGGAAGGTTTGGCTTAGTCTGCTTATGGCTACGTAGGGATTCTAGGTGGGTCCCTCATTTAACCACCTCCAGGTGCTTCCACTCTTTCTGCTACATCTTGGCATGTTACCCGGATGTCTGGGTTTAGGTTGGTTGTGATAGTTGGTGCACCAGCAGCCAGCAAAGCGCACAAAGATATCCAGCAACGTAATCTTGTTCTGGGCTCCTCGTGTAGAAAGCTGCAGCAGCAGCACCACAGGAAGACCGCTGCTGTCAGGACTTTGCAACATCACACAAGTCAGTCACCCGTAAACAAAGACAAAGCATTTTGGTCACCGACGCCTGTTGGGGATTTGTTCAAAGGCTGCCCAGGGTCCTTGTCTAATGAAATGGGGAAAGGGCTCTTTGGAAAGGAGGAATTTCTTTCCAAATTACTTCATCCCTTTTCCTACCTTGCAGAATAAACCATGGCCTATGGCATGAGTATCTGGAGGTCCACCCAACTCTAATTTGTTTCTGTTGGTTTGATATGTCTGGGAAGAACAGGATCCTCCTCTCAATTAAAGGCTGTTGCCTTGAGGGACCAAGGAAGTGGACCTCCTTTGTCGCAGCCTCCTTCCTCTGGAATAGCATTTCCCTGGAGATGCAGATGGTCTCCATTCTCTGGGACTTCCAGAAGGTCCTTAGGACCTGCCTTGGTTCCCACACATGTCTTTGGAAGGGTTAAGGGCTCCTGGCCCTCTTTTTATTATTATTGTTCCCATTTTGAGTCCAAGCTGTCTCTTTTTGTTATTGTTTTTTTTTCTTTTTTAGCTGCCTTGGATTCTATAAGATGCTGGAGTCGGTGGCCATAACAAATGTAAGGAAATAGATAAGCAAAGGAATACACTGCACGGGTGGCATTATCGAAGCTCCTTAATTAATTTCTGGAGATGGGTCGTCTTTTGCAGAAGTAGCCATTTGACAGCGCTGATGATTTATCGTTTTTATATCTTCCTTTCGTCCGTAGTACTTTGTCCTCCAAGTTTTAGCAAATCAGCCCTGTAAGCAGTGAGTATATGGCACTTCAGCCTGCAAAACTGGAGTGAATATTGTAAAGTAATCCGGACCCATTTTTAAACATGTGCAACACATGTGAAAAAAGTGTGAGACTTGGATCCTTCTGAGAGATCTGATGTGGACAACTAGGTGCCATCTAGTGATGGTCCTAATTTGTGTACTGTGTCAACTAAAAAGATACTCCTTTGGTCTTTTCAACTGCCAGCAGAAAAGGAGTGGGGGAAAACAGTGCATTCCTCAAGTGCCTAGATAATCACTTGGGAAGCCCAAAGTTGTCGGGGTGCAAGAATATTATTGGGGAGCATGATTGATGACGCTTGGCTATGGATGTGTCCCGTTGGAGAATATACATCTGGGGGTGGGGGGGAAGACCAGGGTCAAGGGGGAAATGAATGATGTATTTTAGTGTCGGCTGCATCCAGCTAATGCCAACATGGCCACTTCTAATAAATCAATTTTCTTTTCTCTGAGAAATGTGGCTAGAGACTTATGATTTGAATGGGGTTGGATTTGTTGGAACCCTGACATACTGCAGATAAAGCAGCCCAAGTACAGGCAAACAGGTATCAGTGGTTACAACAGTGGTACCTCTATAGTCATCGTTAATTGGTTCCGGGAGGCCCAATGAGTACCAAAAATGATAAGTACCAAACAATTTCCCCCCATAAGGAATAATGTAATGTGTCACAAGGCAGCCGACAACGCTAAGTCCTACCTTGTGCATTGAGTACTAAACAAACAATGAGTATCAGGACAAAGTTTTCATGTCAAAATGTGTTGAGTACCAAATTCGATGAGTTTCAAAGCAATTGAGAACTGAGGTATCACTGTACTACATATTATCTCCAACAATATAGATAGGCAAGATATTATTAGTTCCTGGGAAGCACAAATGAAAGCTTGCTGGAGTTGTATTTTACACGGAGTTGAGATTTCATGCAATGGTTGGTAAATTCATCCGCCCAGTTGCATTGTTATATACAGTGGCTTGGCAGGGACCTTAAAATCCAGTCCTGCAACACATTTTGTGAAGTCTAAGGAGACAGAGAGTCTGCACAAAACACATTCCTGTTGTGTTTCCTACAGTTGAGCCAAGGACCACATGGTATGGTGCACTAACAGCTGCACACTGGAAGAATGTAAGAAGTGTGGCCCGCATACTTTTTGTTTTTTTCAGAAGAGACTAACAGCGTAGTCCTTTTTACTTTTTTTGCATTTGCATTTGGGAAGACCTGGGGCCAAGGACTGTTCTGCATTAAAGCCACCATCAAGTCCTTTAGAAACCAAATAAGAAAAAAAAAAAATACTCCCATTAGCATCCTGGCCCCATTGATTTTCACCCAATCCGTGAGCAGAAAGTTGAGTCGCAGAACTTGGGTGATCTCTTTCCAAGGGTGTGTGGATTTTCATTTAGGAAAAGAATTTTCCAGTTGGCACCAGAAACAAAACGTTGAGTGATTCTTCATCCCCAGAGTCTTCATCCGTCCAAGCGTTGGGGGCCTTCAGAGCAGCTTCTGGCTCTTTTCTCTACTGAAACCCATCTCAAAAGTCTTTGCCATTCAAGGTTATGAACTGCCAAGGCAGCTTGGCCTCACAGCTGCAGAACAGAGTTCAGCTGTTCTCATCACCCCAGACGATGGAGATGTCCATTTGGCCTTGCCCCTCCTTGGGGTGCTCTCACTGTGACCCCTCCCTGTAGGGAAGCGTCAACCAACCGGCAATGCCATTCAGGGCACTGCCTTGAGAAAGCTGTGGATAGTAAGGAGGTCACCACAAAATGAACTGTGTCATGGCTTGTTTACTGATCCATCATAAAGACTTCCAGCTACATCATGTCCCTCTAGGAAGTGGAGAAGAACCAGCCTTCCCGATTGTTCCTTGACGGAATGGTTGATTTACTGTGTCAGTTCATATTCCATCCGTTTTCTTCCAGAGCTCAAGAGGGTTAGTATAAGAATCTCTCTGCATTTTATCCCAAAGACAGGCAACCTCTGAGGTTTGGTGTGCTCAAGGAACGATGGACCCAAAGTCCCACAATGAGGTTTCCATGGTGGAGGGTTCCAAGGCTTAAAACGGGGTGCTCCCACTCCTCCCCCCGACCCACTCTTTAACCCCTGAGGCCATCTCTTTGATATCAGCCAAGGGTTGAGCCTCCAGCTACTTCAGAAGCATTCTGACAGGGATGCAAACACCGAATGGTTTCACAGATGGCCAAAGCATTTTTTGGGGATCAACTCTTAGCCAGGATGAGTAAATAAGAAGAGTGTATAGCAGAGATCCCCAAAGTTGTAAGACTTGTGGATTTCAACTCCCAGAATTCTCCAGCCAGCTGGCTGGAGTATTCTGGGAGTTAAAGCCCACAAGTCTTAAAGTTGCCAAGTTTGGGAACCTCTGGGTATATAGTCAACCTGAGGAGACCTGGGTTCAAATTCCTTTTCGATTACTGAGATGATAAAGCAAATCTCCATCCATCATCTTTTTTTTTCCCCTGCTTAACCAACTTTTTACAGGCGGAGAACATACTTCCCCTGCTTATTAGTTTAACCCATGTTCTGGCTTCAAACAATGCATTAAAGCATTAGTCAAAAAGTCTGACTTCCCTTAATATGCTAAACCGCAAAAAGTTAAAACTATGTTTTCTGAAGTGTAAAGTCTTTATCTCTCTGGGGTAAATGGGCTTCTGAACACAGCCATTGGCTTGTTGTTGTGAGAATGAAACAAGGGGTACTCTCCTGGATGTTGTGTTGAGGGTCTCATGGGAATATTGAGATGAAACAGTAACAAGCAAACCTGCTTTTGCCATCAACTGGGTTTTGCAAGCCATAGTGATTTTCACAAGCTCAAGTTGAAGCAAATCTTAGGTTTTCATTAGTTTCTGAAGGGAGGATTTAATCTAGGGCGTAAGGAAAACATTCTAAACTCATTTGGACTGCAGAGCTCTGTTAGAAATTAAACATGTCGTTTTTCTCAAATATTTATGCAATGCAGAGTTCCTGAGGGATGACAGCTTAAAAGTGGATTGTTGTTGGAGCGCCCCCTGCTGGAAGAAATACCTCCAAGGTGAGGATGCAAAATTGCAAAATGCTATCAAGTTCACAAATGATCTTGTGCATGAACAGAATATTTGTAGCTCAGGGTTGAACTGTGGGGGTCCTGGGTGCTCTCTGAGCTTGCTGTTTTCTTGCAGAAGTTTCATGACCCAACTAGGTAACATCATTGGGGCTAGAAGAGAGTGGAGTTTGTGGAGAAGAGGAGAAGAAGAAACGAGGAGGAGGGGAAAGGGGAAAGGGGAGGAGAAAAAGGACGGCAGGGTCTCTGGTGCTCTCTGAGCTCAGTTGTTTCCTTACAGACATTTCATGACCCAACTAAGTAACAGCATCAGGGCTAGGAGGGAGTGGGATTTGCTCTCTGATTATATACAAGTGGCTTGCCCTGCCTGTATATTGGTGAGGATGTGGCTTGCTCCTTGATTCAAGGAACATTCCAACTACAAAGAACTGAAGTAAGGAATTACTAAGGAGAAGGTCAGACCTTCACAAACACAGCAACAGACTCACTTACACTGATAATGTTACAGAGTCTGGTAATGAAACATCTCCAAGCAAACAACTGTTCTGACCCAAACCTTGTTCCAAGGAAACAAACACGAAACAGAGGTAGCAGCAAAACCTTTTAATGATTCTTTACGAATTCTGTTCCTTCTTGGTTAAAAGGCCATTTCAAACTAATTGCCTCTGATAAGAATGAGCCTTGCCAAGGTTGTGCAAGGCTGCCAAGAACACTAGATAAAGTTACTAAGAAATATTTCAAACACAAAGAGTCTCCAAACACTAACCAAGATCTTCCGAACGTCCACCAGGCTTGGGTGCAAAAACTTCTTTGCTTCCTGCAAAGAACTCCGGTTTCTCAGCTGGCTTTTATCTCTTAAGGGAGGGGCCATTACCTTGCAGCCTTACTCTTGAGTCACCTGTGCTGCTGCAGCTGCTCTTTCCTTTGAGCAGTCCTGTGCACATGCACACTGGGCACAGGCTCCTCAGTGACCTCTTCATCACTGCTGCCAGCCTCCACAATCTCCGAAGACAGCCTTCCACTCCCTGATGGTCCTGGCATCACACGCAGGCCCCTCACCTGAGTCCTCACTCTCCGAGACCTCAGCCGTCCACACCTGCTGCTGGCGAACCACAACAACAACCAAGCTCAGAGAACACACCAAGGACTCCCACAGTATCTTATACTCTTACAGCCAACACATTCTTCAAAACAGCTCACCCACAAATCTATAGTTACGCTCTTAGGCTGGAATCGTGCAAAACACAAAACCAGATCCAACTCACCCGTGTTTAGAAGGCAGCGTTGCTCACCATGCTTCGTGGGTTTTAAATCACGGTTTAGCAGGCTGTGTGAATTCAGATAATGGTGTTTTGTTCCCTAAACCTGAATGAACCCACCTGGTTGTAGTTCAGAGGCGAATCTGTTTAAAGGTAATTGAAAAATTCCTGTTCAACGTTGGACAGAATCAGAACCACCGACACTATTCTGACTTTTTTGACACTGCAAAAGACGTTGCCATTATATTTTGATTCATATCTCAGGTTCTCTCTCTGTAGCTGTGGCTGCCCTTGCAGAAGTACAGAGAAAAGGGAAGGAAAGTTGTTATGTCAAGGAACTTATTGGAAATAGGGGCTGCGAGCCTGTCTTGATACCTTTCTCCAAGACTGCATTTGAGTTTTTATTTTAGCTAAGGACACAAAAAAGTTGAAAACTGTCCACAAAGGAAGTAGATCTTTTTTCATGAGGGCTTCTGTCTCCCTTAACTCTCTTAATGAATTGCTTTTAGTGGAAGCGGAGTCCTAATTGAAAACCAGAAAAACACCAGGCCTGTAGTTTTCTAGCCTTAAATAAAGATTCTTCTTCCACTAATGTCTGGCTGCATCTGGATTTGGGGCCCTTCTACAAACAAAGTAGAAAGCTTTGGCTTGCTTTGATTTCCAACAAATTGGCTGTTTTCTTCCCCTGCGGCTTCTATTTAAGAGTTCTAATTTTTCTCTCCACCATTTCCAATTCTCCATTATTGACATAGTCTGCGCCTTTTTTTTCTTTCTTTCCAGATTTGGAGTTGAGCTTGCCTTTGCCAGGGAGTTGAGTTCAAGTGTCACCTCTTCTGTGAGTTAATTTGATGAGTTTATTAGGCAGGTAGACCAAGTGGGGTGGTGGCCTAGAAGTGGAACTCTCGCCACACTATCAGGAGGCTGTGAGTTCAATCCTAGGTAGAGGCACATATTTCTCTCCCTGGGCACAATGAGAATATATCTGCTGAAAAGAAAAAAAACTCCTCATTGGAAACAGGAAGGGTATCCGGCCAGTAAACACGCAGCTTGCTCCAGTTGTCCAGACTCCAGCCTGCAAGGGATTATGAAGTCATTAAAAGTTGTTGAAAGGGGATGATGATTAAGCAGGTAGATTTCAAACTTGACAACTTTAGGACTTGTGGATTTCAACTCCCAGAATTCCTCAACCAACCTAGACCTGCATGGCTCATCAGATGAAAATTCTACCATAGAGGAATATTTTAAAGAAGAGACTGGACAACCATTTGTCTGATATAGTATAAGGTTCAAGGTTTCCTCCTTGAGGAGGCGGTTGAGCTAGAAGATACATACATACATACATACATACATACATACATACATACATACAATTTTCACCTGATGAAAATGATCAGGTGAACATCACAGAGGACAAATGTCACCTACAAACCTCTTTCTACATGTCTACAAAGGCAATCCGATTTACACAGCCGTTTTCCGATTTGCCTGGACGTCAAGTGTCTCTTCCCATATGGCACGTAACACACAAGGCTACAAATCAAACCCTAGCCATCCTGGAATGGTGCCCTTTGATGAGAAACAAAGCCGGAAGAAAATTAGTTCCGGCATCCACAGAGTGGAGCTAATTATCAAGAACAAATGTGTGTCAGGTTTATTGAGTTTCACATCTGGAGAAGATGCCCGAGGAGATCAGACAACAGCGAAGGAGGTTCAACGTCGCCCTAAGAGTAGGATGAAGTCTAAAAATACACAGCTTGTAACCCCCGTTGTAGATACAGAATTGATTACTAGGCCACTCCGCTGAGCTGGTTTGTCATTAATGTAGATGGATTATGGTGTTGGGGACAAAAACTGTTTAATCTTTATCACTTTTTAATTTGGGCTTTCTTAATTACAGGGATCTGGCAGGCCTGGTGCAAAAGTGGTTGTTTACAATGGAGAAAACTGGGGGTAGCGTCTTAGGAAGGTCAACAACGAAGGTTGAGTCCTGGAAGGTAATTTGGATTAACGGTATTAAAAATAGTCATTTCGCCCAGCTTGGATAACACCTAAGATGTTTAATGAATGCCGGGAAGAAATGCTCAAAGGATGTAGCTTCCCACGCCAAGTCCTTTCAACTGTTGTTTTGACAGGCAACTTTTCGCTAACTGTGGGGTTTTGCTAGGGAAATGTTCTTCCTTAAACAGATGTTCCTTATTTTTTTTTCTGTAATAAACTTTATTAGTCTTTTGTATATTTAAAAAAATAAAATAAATATCATGACATTAACAGTTTTGTGACATCAATCTCATCCATTTCTATCTTTCGTGCATATTTACAAATATATGCAATTTTGTGTGAATATATACATTTAATCTATAAGTTGCTTGTCTTTAATTTCTTCATATTCTATCTGTCTTAATTCGATCCAGTTATACCATTTTTTTTTTTAGAAGTTCCTTGTTTTTACTACATCCTTAGGGCAGCCGGAATTTTATTCTGAGTTTCACCTGAATTTGCTTGGTGGTTGGACATCACACAACTTTCCAGACTCCATTATGGTCATAACTCGAGGATGACACACATACACATAAACAAGCCCCACCCACCCACCCACACAGTGGTGGGATTCAAAAATAATATATATTATTGTTTTTGTGGGTGTAGCTTGGTGGGCCTGGCAGGGGAAGGATATACTGCAAAATCCCCATTCCCTCCCCATCCCATTAACCTGCTTTCCAGCTCTGTTCTCCTGTGCAGGGCAACAAAAGAAGACCCAGCTGATCAGCGGTGGGCGTGGCTTGAGGGGCGTGGCATTCTGTGGGCATGGCTTGGTGGCTTGGTGGGCGTGGCTTGGTGGGCCTGGCAGGGGAAGGATATACTGCAAAATCCCCATTCCGTCCCCATCCCACTAACCTGCTTTCCAGCTCTGTTCTCCTGTGTGGGGCAACCAAACTCCCCACTCCCTTTCTGCTGTCCACTCTAAAAGACCAGATAAATATTTTTGAGTTGACATCTGGGTTCGTTGCATTCTCATTCTTGTTCCTCTCTGTGATTCCCAATCTGCAATTCGCCCATACCTGCCATCAAATCAAAATCTGCAATTCTTCCTCGTTTCTCAGAGCGACAGAAGGCAGGGGAAGAATCTAAACAAGGAAAAAACCGATGCAGAAAAACATTTTTTTGACCTTTCAAAAGCCGACAATCTCAATAACAGGCGGCTTTTAAAATACACAAAACCTTTCGCGGAAAAGCGGTTGTGTGGGTTCCCCCCCTCCTGTAAATGCCGAGAACAAAAAAAAGATATCTCCTCAGCCAGATACTGTTAGAGTGTATTTTTTTTTTTTGGATCAACTTTGATCGGCAAATAATTCATGAAGCAGGAAACGCTGATTGTTAGAATGAAAGCAGATGGTGGCATATGCTTAATTGGAAAGGAGGGAGAAGGGTTGCATTTTAGATATTGTTCTCCTGCACGTGTAAGAGATTTGATTTGGAGCTTTGATCCGTGCGCAAATCTCTATGATCAAATCAGTGTTCCGACCTGAAATCCATAAGCTGGATCGAACAAGCCAATGATGATTAGAAAAGGGCCCTGAATGGACTCCACTGTCCATAGCGGTCTGTTTGAACCATCTGAAGTCTTGAATTGTCTCCATTTTTCAAACTTGAACTGATAACTCAGAGTGGATCAAACCAACAAAACGAATGGAGAATTCAGATTTCTTCAGGTATTTATTAGAGTTCTCTCTCTCTCTCTCACTCACTCACTCTCTCTCTCCTTTTGTGGAAGATATCTATTTTCGTGGGGTCCTTGGTGCTCTCTGAGCTCGGTTGTTTTCTTGCAGATATTTCGTGAGCCAACAAAGGAGCATCTTTAGTTCTTCATCAGCTGCAACGTTGATGCTCTCTAGTTTGAACATGAAATATTTGCGAGAAAGCAACCATGCTCAGGGAGCATCCAGGAACCCACGGTCCTCCTCCTCCTCCTCCTCCTCCTCCTCCACAAACCCATTTGAAGTTTCATTGGGGCTGAAAAAAGTGACTTACAACCAATCCTCACTCTTATAACAATTGCAGCAGCCCCACTTTAGGTGCTTGGTATTTATTTCTGATGGTCAGTTGAAATACTCAAGTGGGATTGACTTTCAACTTTATTTCCCTACTACCTGCCTGTCTATCTACCTGCCTATCATCTCTCTCTCTCTCTCTCTCTCTCTCACACACACACACACACACACACACACACACACACACACATCTATCTATCTATCTATCTATCATCTAACATCATCTATCATCATCTATCATCTATCATCATCTATCATCTATCTATCATCTATCTATCATCTATCTATCTATCATTTATCTATCATCTGTCTATCTATATCATCTACCTATTTATCTATTTATCTACTATCTATCTATCATCTATCTATTTATCTATCATCTATCTATCATCTATCTATC
>NW_020769373.1:5360962-5374550 GCF_900518735.1 Pseudonaja textilis | reverse complement strand
GAGGAGGAGGAGGGGGAGGAGGAGGAGGAGGAGGAGGAGGAAGCTAACCCCACACTCTTTGGCACTGATGATGTTATGTTATTGGGCAAAGAAAAATCTGCTAGAGTAACTACTTGGTCTTGTGGCTTCTTGTAATGGAAGTTTTACTATGGACTCCTCTTATTTGGCTCTGACAAAGCCATGTAATACACACACAAGGGAGCCTTCCAGAAGGGAGTAGGAAAGGCATATGGTTGACTTAAAATTAAGAAAGTGCAGTTGCCACCTGTCTTTTAACAGAATAATAGAGTTGGAAGGGATCTTGGAGGTCACCTAGTCCAACCCCCTGCTCAAGCAGGAGACCGACCCTATAATGTTTCAGACAAATGGCTGTCCTCTCTCTTCTTAATAGCATTTATGTTGGAAAGATTAAATGACATGATGGAGAAAAGCTACACAAGACAAACACTCTTCTTCTTCTTTAATTATGGGAGTGTTTCTTAGGACAGAATAAAGAGAGATTAGTTTCCTTCATTTAATCAACGAAAGAATGATATTCCTCAGATAGTATATCAAATAAAGCCAGACCAGAGAGAGGATACTGTGGTGCAGATTACTAGAAACAGAATGGCATACAGCACTGTTAAAAAAGATTAAAGTGACATCTTATACACTTAGACCTAGGATACTAGCCGTGATGACCCAAAGGGGCGTGGCACAAAGGCAACACAGTCAAATAAGCAATAAGAATCCCTTTATTATTCCCAATTTTGCCCCTGATGTCCAGGTTACCTTCTGGCTGGAGAAAAACTCTCCCAGGAACAGCCTTTGGTTGCAGAGAATCAGGTCCAAATTGTAACTATAAGTCCAATCAAGGCAAGATGAGGTAATTATTCCAAGAGGGCAGGAGCAAGAATTTCAGACTTGAAGGCACGGAAAAAACTCACAAGGTTGGGAAGACACCAGGAACACAGATAAGCCACAATAACAGAAGATAAACTCACGTTTGCTCCCATCAGCTGCCGCACGCAGCCTGCCTTTCTTATCAACTCTCTTCCCAGCTGTGGCTAATGAAGGGAATCAGGGCCCTTTCCTCCCCCGTAAGCCACGCAACCCACGCTCCCTGTCAGCTGTTCGTCTTCCTCCTCAGATTCAGACTCCAACGGGGGCATGACGCTAGCCTTCTGAAATGATATTGCCTCATTTTATACACTAGCATAAAAAGCCTCAAAGAGATGCCATCTCACCTACTGTAAATCGCACGGTGCACCTCTAAAAAAGCCAGAAGTGTAATCCCATCGTTATGGCTGCCATCTTTACTTTTTTTGTTGACCATGCTCTGTGGACATCCTTGAACTAGGGACAGGACCCATGCTGCACCTTCTTTTTACCTGATTTATTGGTGTTTTTTTTTTTAAAAAAAAAAACCTTACAATCCAATTTATCTAATGTATTTCTTCATTGACCTAATTTACTTATCCTTTCGTTACCACGAGATGCCTACCGTCTTTGAGGTGCTCCAAGGTTTCTTGGACCGCATTCTGAAAAAGATCGGTCACCAGCATGAACGAAACCTAACGTTTAAAGCTTCGTCCAACTTCTGCCTTTCCACCTTCCTATAAAACTCATGTCCTCATTTACCCGGGACTTTGGTAGCACACCAACGCCTTATTAAATGAATCCATTAGTGCTAAAACCTGCAGACTTTGCGATCTACAGTGGGGGAGAGAAAAATTAATATGTCGGCTTTCCCCCCTCAACTCTGTCTTAAATTCAGAAGTAAACGTCCAGGCATCAAATATTAATGTGATAAAATATTTAGATGTCCTCTTCTCCACTTCAGAGAGTTTTGTTCTTGTTCGCTAAAAGTGGTTGACTGCAAGACTGCAAGAGGTGACCCTCCTTATCCTAGAAATATAAATTCAAACACCAAAAATTGTGCAGAACAATTTTGTTGTCTTCTATGTGCTTGCCTACGTGTTTGTGCAGAACAATATTGTCTTCTACGTGATCGCAGAATGTGACATACGTTTGTCGGGCAACTTGTGTCTTGATCAATCTCTGGGATGTTCCTTTTGAAGGACTGTGGCCTTCAGTGGTGGATCCAAACATTTTTAACTACTGGTTCTGTGGGCATGGCTTGGTGTGTGGGGGGCAGGGGAAGGGTACTGCAAAATCCCCATTCTCTCCCCACCACGCTAACCTGCTTTCCAGCTCCATTCTCCTGTGCAGGGCAACAAAAGAAGACCCAGCCAATCAGCTGGGACTCGATGGGAGGCAGAGAAGAGATGGGGTTGGCAGAGCCAGTCAGAGGTTGGATTTGCCAGTTTTCCGAACTATTCAAAATATCCACTACTGGTTCTCCAGAACCAGTCAGAATCTGCTGAATACCACCTCGGGTGGCCTTTAAAAAAAGAATTGTTCTGCCCAAACAGAACCTGCTCCTCTCCAATGGTCCTCTGTGGTTCAAATATTTTCCATTATAGGTAGTAATAGCACTCGGACCTATATGCTGCTTCACAGTGGTTTATAGTCATTTCTAAGCAGTCTACAGAGTCAGCCTCTTTCCCCCAACAATCTGGGCCCTCATTTTACCAACCTCAGAAGGATGGAAGGCTGAGTCAACCCTGAGCTGGTCAGGATCGAACTGTTGGCAGTGGACAGAGTTAGCCTGCAATACTGCATTATAACAGGAAGGAAGGAAGGAAGGAAGGAAGGAAGGAAGGAAGGAAGGAAGGAAGATGGCAGTAGCATTTAGATTTATATTCTGCTTCACAGCCCTTTATAGCCTTCTCCAAATGGTTGACAGAGTCAGCCTATTGCCCCCAACAATCTGGGTCCTCATTTTACTAACCTTGTAAGGCTGGAAGGCTGAATCAACCTTGAGCTGGTCAGGATCGAACTCCTGGCAGTTGGCAGAATTAGCCTGCAATTTTGCCTTCTAACACTGTGCCACTGTGGCTCCTGGTACTTCTTGATTTACAACCATTCATTCGGTGAGCATCAAAGCTTAGTTTCCTCTTTCAAAGTTTTATAACGTTAGGGGAACCTAGAATATATCTGTAATTACAAGGGATTTTTTTGCGGGGGGGGGTTGGAGTGTCTTTTTTGGGAGTTTTATTTGTTGTGTTGCGTTTTTTTCCTCCCCCCCTTGCTCATTTTTATTTTATTTTATGTACCGTACATCAGTTTGAAAATGGGCTGCCTTGCATAATGTAATTATTTAAAGAAAAGGAACAATTAAAATAAAACATCTTAGCTTAAGACAGAATAGAAATTGTGACCCAAGTGATAAGATTAGCAATATTTATCCTAATCCTGGCATTGTTCTGACATTGGACAAGAGGAACTCATTCAAAAAGACACGTGTAGCTTTCTGATCACATTTCCCAACAATGTGAAATTTCAAAGTTGTAAAAACCCCTTCCCCCTTTTTGAAATGTAGGCAAAAATGCCCCCTGACCCCACTGTTGTGGCTCCTGTGGAAATTGTGACTTCTGCAAAATATAGAATTCTTGACTCCAATCTGGTTACTACAGCAGCTATAAATCAACAATTGACCCAGAGAATGACTTGAAAACATTATCTTTCATGCAAACACCATTCTGTTATAATTAACCCAACTCAATCTACCTACCTACCTCCAGATCACCTTTCAAACCCAGGCTCTGGAAGGTCAGAAGGAATCAGGAATGTCTTCCAAAAAAGAGAAGGCCAAGCCAGACTTTCAGAATCAAATATTCCATCCCTTGCCTATCAGACAGTTGTGTCTGCTTTAATTGCTTTGATCCTCATCTAGGCAATGGGGTCTCACGCTCTCTTTTGGAATAGGTAATTTAGTAGAGATTTACAGTATATAACGTTGGCATTCCTCCTGTTCACATGTGACAGCTCGTGTCAGGAAAGAACATCACTGCTTCCAAATGCTGGTGAGTTTAGGAGAGCCAAAAAGAATTAGAGAGAGAGAGATAGAAAGAGAGAGAGAGAAAGTGAGAGAGAGAAAGTGAGAGAAAGAAAGAGAGAAAGAAAGAGAAAGAGAAAGAGAGAAAGAAAGAAAGAAAGAAAGAAAGAAAGAAAGAAAGAAAGAGAGAGAGAAATAAAGGGAGAAAGAGAGAGAAAGAAAAAGAGAGAGAGAAAAAGAAAGAGAAAGAAAAAGAAAGAGAAAGAGAGAAAGAAAGAAAGATAGATCAAGAGAGCAAGAGAGAGAGAGAGAGAAAGTGAGAGAAAGTGAGAGAAAGAAAGAGAGAGAGAGAAATAAAGGGAGAAAGAAAGAGAGAGAGAGAAAAAGAAAGAGAAAGAAAAAGAAAGAGAAAGAAAGAAAGAAAGAAAGAAAGAAAGAAAGAAAGAAAGAAAGAAAGAAAGAAAGAAAGAAAGAAAGAAAGAAAGATCAAGAGAGAGAGAGAGAGAGAAGCATCTTTTGGCACTTTAAAGCCTCAAAAAATGGTTAGGGCATAAATACAAAATAAACCTTCCAGCTTTGTAGTCCGTCTGATTAAATGACCTAGAATCTAGAAAAGCTTAGATGATAATAAATGTGCTGGTCTTGAGATTGCCGCTTACAATAAATCCTTTTTATTCTGCGAAAGTAGAAAAAGAAAGAGAAATGTTTTCCCACCCCCAGACAGGATTTGTAGCATGTTGTAATGGACAGCAGGGACAATCTTGGGATTAGTCTTTTTTTTTTTTTCCCAAATCAGAGAGCAAGAAAAAAAAATACTTTAAAGAAACTGGGTTAAAATTCTGAAAGATCTTTGGTGATATTTTCCAGTGCTTTGAGTCCATTTTCTCTTTTGGGCTGAATTTTGTAGCACGTTGCAAAGATGATCAAAGGATTCTCAGTGTTGCTTTTTGCAAGTGTTGAATATCATCTTGAGGAAATGGAGAGAACTTCAGGGTAATTTCCTTTCAGATGTGCAAAAATGAGATTATGGAGAATTCATGCCAGCTGGGTCAAAGATAGTTTCAAAAATCTGCATTGCAATGTCATCCCTGTATCCTAGAGCACTCTGGTTTTTGAGGGATGTATTTGGCATTCTCTGAGCTTGGTTGTTTTCTTGCAAATGTTTCATTATTGGTACCTAGTTTGGGTAATGAAACATCTGCAATCAAACCACCAAGATCAGAGAGCACCAAGGACCGCCTCCTTTTAACCCTGAGCTACAGAGATTCTCCTGTATTGCCATTCCAATTTTTGTCTCGTTTGTATGAGGCAGATGGGTGCTGTAGTATCTCAAAAAGCAGCTGTTAGCACCATTGTACAAAGACGCATCAGTTGTTCAATGATGTCAGGATGCCTATGACTTCACTTCTGTCCTTTCTCTCCCACCGACACCTACAACGATGACAATCTGGAGGCAACTAAATGCCTTGTTTTTCATTCGGTTGATCATAATGTACCCAGGAAAGAAAAGTGAAGGAAAACAGAACAAATGCAAAACAATGAGGTGTTTTTTTTTTTTTTTTAATTCACCATCAGCTCTGCCACCAACACCTACAGATGTTTTAATCTCTCCCATCTGGTCTGGATAAATGCAGGAAAATGCAGAATGAAAAGCATATACTTCTGCCACGGAGAAGAAATCAGTAAGTGTGTGAACTATAAGAACCGACACATTTATTCCTTGCCAGTCCTGTGACTTACTTCCTTGTTTTTTTTTTTGTTCTCTTTTTACAAACTATACATTCTGAAGACCGAACTAAAGGGGAGAAGTAGAAAAAGTGAGATTTACAGTTCTTCAAACACCAAAATAGATTGTCTGGATAAAGAGAACCCTCAAAAAATATTTGTTTGCAAGAAGTTACATCTTCAGGGGCATCTGTAGTGGTAGATCAGAATATCAGTGAGACCTGAAATGCTTGAATGTATATAGAAGTTCATTGAAGGCCTTAAAAAGACTCCCCAAAAGTGCTTTTTCAGGAATCAACTGGACTTTCTTATTTGTTTGCTTTTTGAAGACATTTCACTTCTCATCTAAGAAGCTTCTTCAGCTCTGACAGGATAGTGGGGAATAGAAGGATTTATATAGTATAGCATTCTGGTCTCAACAGACTTTTAGCTATAGAATTTGGGATGAACACCCTTTGAATGGTGTGGGAGTAGGAATGGATTTTTGGAGAAAAAATTGCAGACTACAAGAACCAGGAGTGATACTCAGGTGACCCTGAGGACATGGATAAACCTCCAAGTGGCCTCAACGACCCTCCAAAAGGATGCAAATGACCAGCTGTGTCTGCAAGGAGTATAAATCCTTCCATTCCCCACTATCCTAGTCAGAGCGGAAGAAGCTTCTAGGATGAGAAGCGAAATGTCTTCAAAAGAAAAAGCAAGAAAGTCCAGTTGCTTCCTGAAAAAGCTCCTTTGGGACAATCATGACCTGGAGGACTGAGAATCTCTGCAGAGTCTTAAAAAGAAATTTGCTGGAAACCTCTTTTGGATAATTTAGACTTTGACTTTTAGTATCAATGTTTCATAACTGTCCAGGTTCAAGACCTTTGCAAGAGATGGTTCTTTTGGTGAGCTGCTATCTTCAGAAAGCTTTCAATGGTCGCTGCCTTGTTTTGAAATGGTCTACTAAGACTTCCAACTCTGTTGTCTTTCCACAGCAGAAGTCTCCAAACTTGGCAACTTTAAGACTTGTGGACTTCAACTGGTTGGAGAATTCTGGGAGTTGAAGTCCACAAGTCTTAAAGTTGCCAAGTTTGGGGACTCCTGTTGTACAGCCAGCACAACTTTTCTTCTTCTGGCATCTTGGCCACCTGCTACTTCCTGTGTTCTTTTTTTTTATTACTGATATAATTTGATTGGATGCATTTAATGTTTGAATTATTGTTATTTGTAAGGGCTGGCTGTACTGTATAATTAACCCAAGTTTTCTGTCTAAGCTATGCCCACGCAAATTTTGGCAATATTAATTTTATTTGACCTTTTATTTCTTTTTGGCAATGCAGACTTGAAAACATTTCAGATGGCAATAGAATCTGGGGAAGCAATTTGGATTTACTGGAAAAAAACAAGATGGATCCAGGAATGAAATCTACGGTCTGCTTTGTGTGTGTCCATATTGTGTTTGGGATGGACAATGACAGAGGGCAACGTTGATAATGAAATCAGGTGCATGACAGGTAAAACTCCTGAAGAAAAGTTAGAACTGCAAAGTTTTCTAGGATTCTTAAAGAAAAATCATTAATATTAAGTAGCCCATGGGGTAATGTTGTAGCAGAGATTTCCTCCCATGGGCTATATGAAGACACAATCCTGAGCTATATGCAAGCAGTTCCTTTTAATTTGGCCACCAGCGAAATCTTGAAAAAAATAATCACTTCAGCAGAGCTAAAGTTCCCCAGACAGTTTGCTGCCTGAGGCAGAGATTTCATATGCAGAAACAGACCAGGCTGGTGGCACATTGTTACTTTAACCCTGGTACCTGGCCTAGGCCCATGTGCCAAAGAGGCCAACCGTGGTTTCCACTGAGTGGGAATGCACTGAATTTTTAAAAAAAATCAGGGGCTGAATTTGGGTACTGAATTTGTCTAATGGTCTGGTTTTGCAGGGTAATTTACCTCTGAGAAGTCCATGACAAGGAAGGAAGGAAAAGACGGAAGGAGGGAGGGAGAAAAGAAGGTGAGGAGGGAAGGGGAAGGAAGGAAGGAAGAGGAAGTGAGGAGAGGAAAGAAGGTGAGGAAGGAGAGAGGGAAAGAGGGAGGGAAGGAAGGAGGAAAGGAAGGAGGGAGGGAGAAAGGGAGGAGAGGAAAGAAGGGGAAGGAAGGAAGGGAGTGAGGGAGGAAGAGGAAGGGAGGAGAAGAAAGAAGGTGAGGAAGGAGGGAGGGAGAAAGGAAGGAAGGAGAGGAAAGAAGGAGGAAGGAGGAAGGGAGGGAGGAGAGGAAAGAAAGTGAGGAAGGAAGGAAGGAAAGAAGGGGGAAGGAAGGAAAGAAAGGAGGAAGAAAGGAAGGAGAGGAAAGAAGGAAAGATTCTAGTGCGGAATCAAGCATAGTAACATTAGAATATAATGAAAAAAGTTGTGGGAATTGAATGGAATATTGCCAACATTTCTGTCTGTCTGTCCAGTGTGTGTGTATGTGTGTGCGTTTACAAATATACATAACACACTCACAAATTTTGTCAGCATTCCTCAACACCTGCTGACTTTTTGTCCAAGAAAGAGCCTTGGGGCGCACGGGTGAAAATGTCTGCACTGAGTGGAAAGTCAAACCCAGCCACATGGGGACGGACGATGCCCTTGAACCGAGCTTCCCCAAACGTGGAGACGTTGCATGCAATCCTACACCTTCCCCACTCCCCCGCAGGTCCCATTTTAGGAACTGAATGGGGTGGGGAGGGTGACTTTTCACCTAGCAAATGGTTGACTCCTTTGATCTCGTTCTTTCCCCCACCCCAGCTCCCTCAATCAAATTTTCTCCATCCTTTGTCCATTCTTGTTTAGCATGTTTGGATCTTGAGTTAGTTGAAACATTTCACCTTAGTCGAAACCTCCTGACTTCCTGAGAAGAGGAAACCCCCAAACCTTCTGTTTGGGGCACCCCCAAAGTCAAAGAAGGAAAGCAAAGGAATTGCATCCTTTTGAAACTGTCAAGAAGGTCAGCCAAGCAGAGGACCGTTTTCCCAAATTATCTTGGCCAGCCTCAACTCCACAATAAACGGCCGCTTGACTCCGATCGTCCCGACTGCTGTTGAGTGGTTGCTTCTCCTGCATTTAGCTCCAGGAAGGCAAGGACTGGAGGATGCTGGAAAGAGGGGAAGGGAAAGAGGATTTCTGAGTCCTTCCTTCCCTCCCTCCCTCCCTTGCCTTGTTCTGGTCCACGCTGACAATCTCCAGGGAGAAAGCAAAGCTCCCCTGCCTGCCTTGGGCTTCAGAAGAAGAGCGTCCAGCTCCTGGGAAGCTCCTGCTCCTTTGCAGAAAAAGCCAAAGGAGGGAGGAAAAAAATGCTTGGAGATCTCACCTTCAAAGCGAGAGATGCAGATCCCTGATGGCTGACAAGAGCTGCTTATTCTCTCTCTCAGTGGAATCCAGGCGACAGATGTCGATCGAACTGTCAGTCCCGCTCAGCAATGCAAATCCACCTCCTGCTCTGCTTGGAGAGGGAAACAGCTTGCATGCAGCCGGTGTTTAGCGCAGTAAGTAACTTTGGGAAAGTTGGTTTGGGGATGGCTTTTGTCTTGCTGCAGGGCAAGAGAGGGACTGAAGGACACCAAGGTCCTATCAATGTTGTTTTTTCCCAGTTGGGTTATGGTTTACCAAGTCCCTCGAGGCTCAGAAACCCACACGGAAGGCTAGGCTGCCTTCCGAAGCATGGAAAAATAAATCCTGCAAGATTGATTTTCTGTTCTGGTTCAACCAGCCATTCCCAGTTGTGTGGTTCTACAGCATCCTCTTTAGAAGGAACCAAAATAAAAGGATTTAATGTCTCCAAGTGCCAATTTTGGGGGCAAAATCATCCTGTTTTACCATACCAGGTTGCCTTGGGAGATTGTGTAAAAGCTTGGGAGCCTTCAAAATCTCTCTAATGCTGCTATCATTAATGTACAATCTTAGGGTTACTTTCATCAATATTTCTATTAAAAAGTCGTCAGGGTAATTTGGGGGGAATCGTATGCAAGTTTTCAACTTTCTCCAGAGCTGTCTGAGGACCCTCAAAGGACACCCAGGAGCTTGGCGATTTCGAAACTTGAGGCTGTTCTGAATTTTGCATGATTAGCTACAGATGTTCCCTTCGGTAAAAGCAAAAGCTTAATCGGTCTGGAATTAAATAATCCTGACAGGCTTTTGTCCAGATGATGATCTGAAAATGCAACCAGCCTCTTCATTTAGAAAATATGGCTAGGAATTTCTTCGGGCTTCTGTCGGCTGTTATTTTAAAACAAGCCCCTGTTCACCGTGTCCAAGATTTAAAAGAAACCCTGAATATGCAAAGTACCCAGCTAAGGATGGGCAGCTATGACTGTAGTCTTCCAAAGCAGAGAAACCATGAAGGGCTTCATTAACTCCTCCTAGATATCCTTTGTCCCGGAAATATTGCCATCTAAGTGAAATTGATTTGCAATAGATTTGGGTCAAGCGAGCACAATCCTCCCCTTATCAACCTAATTAATTTAGCGTGGATCCAGCTGTAGGAAAGTCCCCATTTGGATAGCTTAAAAAGAATGAGATGAATGCAAGTATGGATTGGTCGGCCGTCGGTTAAAGCATCTCCCGTACAAAGGACCATTTGTCTCTGGAGAGGAGGTGACAGGGTCAACCAGCGGAAGGAAATCAATTCCTTTATATCTAGTGGATGAACTTCTTTTGACCTTCTCTGTTGGAAAGTGGGGCGGATGGACTTTCTGATGCTACTGGGTGCTCTTATTGCTTGTTTTCAGTTGAGTTATTGTGCTCACACTGGAATTCGTTCCTTCATGGGACCCATCGAGCCATGACTCCTACAGGTGATTTCCTTGAGGTGGTCTTCATGTTTTAAATACTAGGTAACTGCCCTACTCAGGAGGTCTCTGAGTCAAGTCACTTCCACACAGCCTGGGGATTTCCACCTCTGAAACTGCAGATCTGGTGGCAGTCTGTGCTTGTCGTGCCACAATGCATCAGGCAGCATCCTCTGTTCTGGAATGACTTAGATGTTCTCCGAAGCAGAGTTGAAAGAAAGAAAATTGGTTATGTTGATTCTTTATCTCAAGGTGACCACAGTTCTGTCTCTATTAACCTCCTTTCCCCCCCCCTCTTCCTTTTGTTAGCATTGTTCAGATGTGGTTCGGCTCCTCCATGATCATCCTGAGAGATGCCTGTTCTCGCTGGGAGCAAACAACATGACTACGGTTTTGCTTCCAGCAAATCTTTGAGCCATCTGCTTCCCATCACAGGGGACAAGACTCCACCCATCAAAGGGGTCCATTACCAGAAGGTCCGGAGAATCTACTGCTCCGATCAGCTCCGAGCCATCGATGGCAATAAGGAGGTCATGATCAATGTTGGTGGCAGCAAATACCTCCTACCTTGGAGCACCCTGGATGAGTTCCCTTCTTCCAGGCTGAGCAAACTGAAATCGTGCAACAGCTATGAGGAAATCACCCAGATCTGCGATGACTATGATGAAGACACTCATGAATTCTTCTTTGACCGGAACCCAAGTGCTTTTGGGATGATTGTCAGCTTCCTTGCAGCGGGGAAACTGATGCTCCTTCACAATATGTGTGTCCTGTCCTTTCAAGAGGAGTTAAAGTATTGGGGGATTGCAGAGTCGAGGTTGGAGAACTGCTGTTTCCAGAAGCTCTTTCAAAAGGTGGAGGAACTGTCGGAGGAGCACAAAGAAGATGAACTGCAGAGGGCCAAGCTGATGGCCTGTGCCCAGAAGGAGGAGACCAAATATGGTCGTTTCATGAACAACTTGAGGGACATGGTGGAAAACCCCCAGTCGGGTCTCCCCGGGAAAATATTTGCTTGTCTCTCCATCCTCTTTGTGGCAACCACAGCAATAAGCCTTTGTGTCAGCACTATGCCAGATTTGAGAGAAGAAGAAGACAGGGTAAGGATGTCCTACTTGCCGAATAAATCAAGGATGAATGGTCTATGCTCAAGAGACCATTAGAATTTAGAGCACATATATTTCATAGCTGTCTCTTGGCAGGAGTGCTCTCTGTATCTATGGACCTATTTCTGCTCGGGATAGGTCAAGGGTCAGGGTCATACCACACATCTGGATGTCTGGTTGAGCGGGTTGGCTTTGTGTTACTTGGACATGGAACTGTCCAATGTTGGGTAGCAAAGCCTCCTTTCTTGGCCCCTGAATTTCTACACAACATTTCTTGAAAAGATGAGGGACAAATAGCAGCTTTGAAAGTGTAAGGGCTCTATACACTTAAATCATGCCTTACCCCATCCCAAATACTACCCAGTTGTTATTTTAATTTAAGGCTCTCTCCTTCATTAGAAAAAAGACTTTGAAAGTTGCTATCATTAAGACTAAAGCAGCCATTCCCAACCTGTCAGCCACCACAAATACCGCAGGGTAACTTCTAATATCTCCTGCCCGCTTAATAGTGGTTGGTGGGTAAACGGGTCTTGTAACCACAGTCTCAGGCAGCTCTGAGCTCGAGCCAACTTTGTGGAAGGCAACCTCCTGTGAACACAAAGTTCTCTGACAAAACTCTAACTGCCCAGCATGCTGAAAAGATGGTGAGGACCATGATCTAGAAGAGAGAGAGAGAGAGAGAACTTCAGCAAAGTTTAACCAACCTGGATCTCCAAGGCAAACTCCTCTGATGTGGTGCCCTAACAAGTGGGGTAGGACTACAAATTCCAGTGTTGCCCAAATGACCAAAAAGCCACTGTTTTAAGCCTATTGATGGAGATAGGCTGACGACTTCCTTTGTAAGGGTTAAGTGGGGTTAATTTCAAAGAAGTGACAATATGCTACTCTTTAATTTCTGGTCAATGTTTGGATTTCATAATCAAGTTTTGATTTGATGTATGTGACTAGTTAGTCATTGGGCATCCTAGATGGAACACCTTCCATCCAGGGTAACTAACTTGGTAGACTTCATCTAGCAATGCTTTCTGAGTAAACATGCCTACCGTCTAGAGTTAGACTTTGGGATTGGAGGTAGAATCCAAAAACAGGAACGTGGCTACAAAATCCCACCTTGCTACAGGTGTTATTCAAGAGTCATTATTTTCTTCTTCTTCTTTTGCATTATCTGACTGTGGTCCACACATTTTTGCCCACCACGGTGGGGGCTGACATTGAAAAAGCCAAGAGGCTTTGAGTTGAACGATCAAGATGCAAAAGGAATGTTGAAGACCACCATGTCAATCGACATGGTCGCCTTCAGCATCCCTTTGCAGCTTGATCATTTTCCTTGAAGGGGAAATGTTGGAGGTGGATGAGGGACACCTGAAATTCCACACATCGCTTTCCTCGATTAGTGGAACTCGACAGGACTTGTTTCTTGAATGTAGCGCTGTCAATCTCCCATTTCCTCTGAGAAAATGCTGTCACGGATCTGAAACGTCTTAATCTCAGGCAAGTGCATCCATGTGGAGGCATATTTTGATGACAGACGGAGGAAGCAATTCAGCTTCCAGATCAAAACAGTCTTTGATTGGCCCTGAGTTTTACAAGAAGAATGTTTATGTTCTTACAAGTGTCGGTCACCTGTAGAGACAGAAATGGATGGACAGGCAGAAAGGATGTGTAGATGGATGGATGGATATAGCTTTTCTGAATGCTTCCATCCGAGGCATGCATTATGGATTGAAATCCCCAATGCCAGGGGCTTTGAGAGAATAAGAAAGGATGAAAGGGAGAGTGAGTAAAGCTGACAATGGAAGCACAATAATATATCTGGAAGATGTTGCTTCTTTTTTATATATATATTTATCTTTCCATTTTCTCTCAAGGCAAGGGATGGCAAAGAGTGGGAAATTTTCATAGGGAAATGAGCATGGAGAAATAGGTTACCGTTTCTTTATGGTTGCCAGCTGACCTGAAATAACAACAGCAATAACAACAAAAAACCAACCAAAAATAACTGTGTCTGTCTGTGTGTGTGTGTATGTGTGTGTGTGTGTGTGTGTGTGTGTGTGTGTGTGTGTGTGTGTGT